>CM073777.1:423935-826435 GCA_037158775.1 Hetaerina titia
CTGGGATTTGTCAAAGGGACTGTTGAGTTCGGAGGTGTGTGTGGGGATTGAGAACATACCAATCAGGGAAGATTTCTTGCATGAGGCTCGATGTTATTAATTCTAATACTGGGGGGTGTGGTAAACTGTCCAATACACTGCCTTGCCTTTTACATTGGACAGTGTACCAAATCCCTCAATATAAGAATCAATAACCATCGAGCCTCATGCAAGAGTTCTTCCCTGGTTGTTATGTTCCCTATACCCAATCTCAACACTCCCTTTGACCAATGTTATAGTGCATCCATCTTAGCATCCCTCCCACCCTCAGACCTTCCACTTAAAGACAAAAAAATAATATAACAATTCACTATTGGGAATATGATGTACTCTGCTGGGGCCAAGTTGGGACTGTAGGGGGGTTGGGGAATCGTCGCGATGACGTTGCAAAAGGTATTTGCAAGCAGACAATCCACTCTGCTCTTGGTCGTCCGTCAAGAACTTCGAAACTAGGGTAGCGCAGATATTTGCCACGCCAAATGCTCAGTTGTAAAATTGTGTGTACTGCAATATTTATCAATGCTTATTAATGATCGGCGATCATGCGCAGACATAACTGAAGATCTGAATTCAGAAATTCAGGTAAACGTCAGGAAAAGTTTGCTAACGATACTCTTTTATATAAACCTATGATCACTGAGCTAACAGAATAAGTGTAAATTGGATGCTCCTGAGACGTGGTTTTAAATAGAAAAATTAAAATGAACGGAAAGAAAAACAGAAGGGGATGCTCCAGAAATGTGGTGGAGAAAAGGTTGATGGGAAAAATTTAACGAAGGAAATATAATCACGGCAGATTTGAGCAGTTGTTGTAGACAATAGAAACGTAGTTAGTAGGCAAAAATTTTACTCATTATTTATTCTCATTTCTGAGGTTAGTATAGTTACATTTAAAGGAAAATAAATGTTTTATTTCCGGGTATTTTAATTTGTAGTGGTTTTCGGGAGTAATATTGTATAAGTTAGACAGTCTCAAATTATAAGTCCCGGAGACTAAGTGGTTATATTGAAGCGATTGACAAGCACTAAACCTATTTCTCTTTTAAGGTTTTAAAAATCTTGAAATTTTTTATTAATGTGTTATATTATGCTATGTATTTGAATAATATTCATTAATTAGTTTTAATATTTATTTAATACATATTAAGAGTTTATCGTGACAAAAGAATGCGTCGAATATCATTGCACATTTTATCATGTATGACTGATTTTAGGGAAAGAGTGAAATCACTACAAGCAGATATATTAATTTCATTTTTGAAAATGGAAGCTTATGTATCACTTTCAATTCCTCGTTTGAAATTGCAGTGATTAATGATGGTTGGTTTTTCTCCCGATTATTATTATTACGTCTGCCTACTCGTAAATCTAGATTCACGTGTCACTTTCAAAAACAGAGGGAGATTTTTACTGGAATACCAACAGTATTCATTGATACAAGGTGCGGCGACATAACTTTTTTTATGGAAATTTTGCAGAAAATAAGTGATTAGGTGCGCTATAGAATAAGGTTAAAATACTATTGAGAATTAAGAAAGGAAGATCTGTGTTAACAGGAGAAATGAGTGAGGTAAGGTACTAGTTGAAACGGAAAAGATCCATCAGAGATGGAAGGAATATATAAAAGTATTGTGTCTATAAAATATATATTGTTCTATTGTATAATATAGAACATACGCCAACGAAGCTAGACATAGAAAGACAATGTGATTTAAATGAAAATGGCTTAACTTCAGGCATACTCGATAATAAGATAAAAAGACCTTTAGGGGAAATAAAATCAAATAAGGCCATTGCCGTGACCAACATTCCCTCGGTAATAATTAAATATTTAGGGAAACCTGGAAGGAAGAGTATACATGGTCTGATCCATAGTATCTATGAGGAAGGAATCTGGCCGGAAGAATTGGTGAGATCAGTGTTAGTTCCTATTCCGAAAAAGAAAAGCTTAAATTATGTGAGGACTACAGGACAATAAGTTTGATTTCACACATTGTTAAAGTGGTTTTCAGGAGCATTAACCAAAGGATGAATAGCAGAGAAAATAACTACAAATTGTATAATCAGTTTGAGTTCAGGATGGAGAGAGTCAACGGAGAGACATTTGCAGTAGCATCACCCCTAATAGAGAGGAGTTTAGAATAAAATCAGGACGTATTCGTATGTTTAGAAGATTTGAAAAGACATTTGATAAAGTGAATTTGGGAATGACTAATAAATAACATACCCATAAACACACTAATCAACCCGAAGGCCGGTTTGGTGCGTGCTGGAAGAGTTCACCTAGTACTAAGCCCGACGGCGTGTGAAATTCACACATCAGGGTAGGGGGGGCCAGTTCATTTCCCTGTGACGCTTATGGTTTCCCAGTAAGATCTGGTACCCAAAGATCACACAGCTTGTGTGCTCGGACAAACTTGCCTGGGAATCGAACCCGGACCCTCCAGTCAGTAGTCCACGCCCTGGACGACCGCAACTCACTGCTGAATACGTATTGATGAAAATAGGAATAGAATGTGGAAGGTTAGGAAACTTATGCGCAACCTGTTCATGTCTCAGACAGCTAAGGTGCGAGTGGGAGATGGAGAGTGTAGATATGCAGTGTTAGGAGTAGGTCAGGGTTGTCCATTTTCACCGGTGCTGTTGAACTTGTATTTAGAGGAAATGATTAAGGAGGCATGGGAGGAACTGGAGGTATGGATGAAAACAGGCGGGGAATTCGTAAAATCAGTTTGGTTTGGTAATGACCAAATTCTAGTTCGTCCGTCAGTCAAGGAATTGCAGGCATTGCTGAGTGAATTGGAAATTCAGTGCAATACATATGGGTTGAGAATCAATATAAATGAAAAGAGAATTGCGATTTCCCAGAAAGAGAAAAGCTAAGGTTAACATTGCAATAGTAGGGCAAAAACTATAGCAGGTGGAGCAGCTTCCGTACCTCAGAAGGGTTTTGACCAAAATGGACAAATTAATAGGGATATAAGGAAAATAATTGTTTTACGCCAAGAGGTTTTCACAAGGTGGAGAGAATTTATGACAGGAACATTTAGTAATGATTTTCATACAAGGCTCAGGAAAACTTTGATGTGGAGCGTAATTAGGTGCAGGATGATAGACAATTATTGGAGAATTTTGAAACGTTGGTGTGGAGAATGATGAAGAAGGTTAAGTGGACCAAAAGGAAAACAATTGGGAAAGTACTAGATTTAGTTTGCGAAGGGAGAGAATTGCTGGGAAAAGTCATGAGGAGATAGGAAAAAATGGGTGCAAAGCATATTGGTCGGCAGGGGGACGTTAAAGACTTAAATAGAGGGGAGAATTTTAGCCAATCGAGGAAAGGGCAGAGACAGGCTGGGGATGTTAGTCGGAATGAAGGGAAGAAAAAAGAACAGGGAGATGAAGAGGGATTTGTTTTAAAGTAGGATGCTGAATTGTGTTTCATAAGCAAAGGAAAAGATTTATTTGGTAGTTGTGTCTATCGAACCGCTACCTTAACGGTAGATTACTTAATTTTAATATTTCTCCTACTAATGTCTTCAATACTCTCCCCATCCTAGTCCAAGGCTTTTTTAAGGAAAGTAGAGCGTTCTTAAACCTTTAGGTTCGATAAAAATGAGTCCATAAGAACATGTATTCCTAAACATTTTTTGCGGGATTTTTATCTTCCTCCGAGGTGTTTTTTTATGAAAGCCCTAAATTTATTTTTCTATCTCTCAATAGAAAAAGCTTGTACCTAGGATTTTGTTATCTACGTCTTATTTTTTCTCAATACCCAAGCCTACAAGTCATTTCTCCATCAAAGAGTTTTTCCATTCATTTATGTTGAATCTATCTTATTTTAATCAATAATTTTTCTACGTATATAGGTCCTTTCTTTCCTTGCAGATGATGGCAATGAATAATAAGTGAAAGTGGACGGAAAAAATTGATGACATTTTTTACCATAAGCCTCTCTGTAATTACGTTAGTTTTTATATTTTATACCTTATAGCATTTTATTTCAGTTTACCCCACATCCAAAGTAGGTATGTACGGGAATTGTAGAATGTAATTATTATGCATCAAGGTAAAAGTGACAATTTGTAAAAATGATGATATTAATGTTTTATAAAAATGCATTAAATTGTATTTCAAATTTGAAAGTGATGGCCACCCTGATGTGTTTTCGTAAAACATTTAATCTAGAAGATCCCTTACTATATTAAAATTATGATACAACTTTTAATTCAAATTTAACAGCAAATTCGTATAAAAGACATACATTTTCATTTTATCAAACACTCAGAGATCAATTCAATTTCGTCTCAATCTGTTGGGTGCCTCCTTAGATCTGCCGTCCCCAGCGTAGAATTAAAGTGAGAATATACCAGAGCGATCTAAAGTAGTAGAACATCGGGCTCCAAAATGGAAAGAAAAATGTAGCATTATTCAAGCCTAGGAGTTATACCTTTGTGCGATGAGTTTCGATCAATTTCAGCGATATATTGAATGTTTATTACACCCATCGCACTACACTAGGTGATGTTTTGTCAATAACTTTGGAGATATTAAGTGTAGAACCGATTTAGCATGCCATTCTTTCCACAAACGATAAAGGATGAGAATAGCAGTCCGACCGTGGTAGGGGTAAAAAAAAACTAGGTTCAAAATTTATCTGGTGCGTATTCACTCCCTGCAATGCACCCTAGCGGTAGCTTGCAGGGTACTAAAAAAAGATACCAATCATTATTTTTAGTATTATTTACTGCCAAAGTGTAGTACTTAATGAGGTTTTCGAGAATATCAATTGTTTACTCCACATGAGCGCGTGTGACTGATGTATCTCCTTGACGACAAAAAGAAAATTAAAAGTGCGGGCTTCGTCTAGATTTGATAATCAACATGTGAGATGAATAAATGAGGAAAACTTTTGTCTTAATGTTCCGGCCGATTAAGCCATATCCTGCTCCTTTCTCTTTACAAAAGTAAGGATCGTTTTTCCTATGAGCACAGTAAATAGGCCTAAGGGCATTGAGCGTTGATGCGAACAAAAGGTCTCTATTGCAAGGACGCACTTTTGGCAGATCCCCAGGGGACCTGCGGAGCTTTTGAGGGGACCAGCACTTAAAGTGGAGAAGCTCAGAGAGACCTTTCAGACTGCGTCCCTCTCCTTTTCCATAAAACCCTTGGAGGCTCGTTCTTTTAGAAAGTGAAACTTTATAAGGTACTGGCCGAATAAAATCGCTCGTTGTCAACTCAACGGAGGACGAAAGTCGTGAGTGATCTTTCTTACCTTAACGCGCATCAAAGAGAGAAAGATTTATTGATTTTAATAAGGCTCAAAACAGTTGGAATATTAATTTTCTTTTATGAAATATTTGATCAGACAGATTTTAAAACGGCGGATATTCAATCAAAGCTTATTCATCCAGTATTTAGGAAAAAATAGTCGACTTAGAATTTAGAAAGTGTTGGACAAGCCCTTCACCATATAGTGGAAAAGCCTCCAGGTAAAAGAAAGGAAACGTCAATTACAAAACCTAAGAAGTTTTCGTTTCAATGAGTATTATTAGGGACACAAAAACTCCTTGCTTTTGCCTTTAAACGGCTTCTACTTAGATTATTTCTCTGCTTTGACTCGCTTCCTTCTGCAACCTCATCACTACCCGCCTACTCATTCCATTCGTCTTAAACTCGAAATTGGTTATGCCATGTCATTCGTTTATCTGTTGCAACAATGTTTTTACAATTGAGTCATAGAGTTTTAAATGTTTAATTTTACCTACCCTTATATTCTCTCATTTCTTGAAAATTATTTGATAGTCCATTATAATATCACATCTTTTCTGTCTGTGTGAATTCCTCTCGATTCCTCCACCGGGTTAAAACGTCCATCTCGGCCGACCTTTCGATGACAGAGTCGGGCATCGAAACGTCGGCCGAGATGGACGATATACTTTCATTTTTTTCCAATTAACCTCCTTTTTTCGCAATTTAAAATTAATTATTTTCATTCTGTGTAGTAAATAAGGCATAGTGGCCTTCAAATGTTTACGCCTTATCACTTATTTGCCATCTAAGTAAGCCTGAAAGTAATTAAAACCTAGTTTTCAAAAATATTTGGGAATAGAATTCACAATTAAAATATCGCAGAATCCGGTTTTACCCAACGCAGTGCGTGCCATGAAACGCACTGTTGCAATCCTCTATGATGTTGTATGCTTGCTAACCTACTGTCCATTCTTCTTGTGTGTGGTGTCTATTTCTCCTTTGGTGGGTGAAAAAGCTCCCTAACGCTATCTTTTCGCCAAGGAATCGGAGCACATAAAACAGTTACACACACACGGCGCTTTAAAATATCGCCGATCTCAGTGTAAATTAGGTTTATTTATAATACCTTAATTGGAAGAGCATCCGCCCGGCAAGTGGAAGGCCGGAGTTCATTTGCCAGAACAAAGGTCTAACATCTTCATCTATTATTATTATTAATAGGCAATCTACCGGTTATGGTAGGTTTTTGGATGGACACAACTATCAAATAAACATTTTGTAACTCCAAACAAAACCCAATCCAGCAACCTACTCTACATCAGGTCCCTCTTCATCACTGTGTACTTCTTTCCTCCCTTCATCCCGTCCAACATCCCTACCCTATCCCTGCCCTTTATTCGCTTGCCGAACATTCTCCCCTCTATTACCTTCTTCATCATTCCACTGCCGCTTAATACGCCTTTCATCCATTTTCCCTGCCTCCATTGGATTTCTCTCAACAAACCCCCTTCCTCAGTCACCAACTCCAATACCTACTCATTTGTTTTCCTTTCAGTCCATTTCACCTTCTCCATTCTTCTCCACACCTACATTTCAAAAACCTCCAATCTACTTCTATCCTCCTGCTTCAGTGACCACGTTTCCGCGGCGTACATAGTAGCTATTCATACATTCCGCGCCTTACATAGAATCCATATAAAGTGTTTTACGAGTCTTTCCTTAACTTATTATATATATATATATACATAAACATAAACACAGTAATCAACCCGAAGGTCGGTTTAGTAGGTGATGGTAGAGCTCACCCATGTACCAAGCCCTATACGGCGTGTGAATATTCACACATCAGGGTAGGGGGGCCAGTTCCTTTCCCTGTGCCGGTTATGGTTTCCCAGGAAGATCTGGTACCCGAAAAATCAACAAGCTTGGGTGGAGCTGCAGGTGCCCAAAGTGCCTTGCCCGGGAATCGAACCCGGGACCCTCCGGTCAGTAGTCCAACGCTCTACCCGCTAGACCACCGCGATCCGCGCATATATATATATATATATATATATATATACACACATATATATATACACACACACACACACATATATATATATACACACATACACACACACTCGTGTATGAGTATGTATATGCGTGGGTTGATATGGAGATCATCTGGAATAGTTTTTTAGGAGATTGGACTACTTTAGGGCACGGAGTGATGTGCTACATTAAACCAACGTTTTGTGGTTCACGCTGCTAGACTGTTTTTTCCAACAGTTGTCACATCCTCTCTCGCTATGGTAATTTATTAATGTTCTCTTTGGCAGTTGTTCGCAATTCAGACTATGCCAAGGGTTTTCCAGTAGGAAATAAGAGACGCTTTGAAGATCTGGGGAGGTAGGACGAGAGAAAGAATTGGGTCGAGATTTAAAAGGGTCTGAACTAAAAAGTTTGTGCGATACTAAGTGTGAAGTTGAAGAGAAATTTAATGAAAGGAAGTGGGGACACATTTCATATATATATATATATATATATATATATATACATACACACCTGAACACGCTTTAATATACATACATGCTTGTTTATAAAATGTATGGTGGAATTAGTTTAAGACGAGAAGTTGAGAGACGCAGTGGGAAAGAGAAAATGCTGGATACTAGAGGCGTGAAATGATGAGGTAACATTTTGAAAGGAAGGAGAGGGACTGGTAAATAAGGGGAATAATGTGGCAGAATGAGGGAGGGTGTTCGGTGAAAAGAGAGAAAAAAGATAATTAAGGCGAGTGCAGGGAGGCCATCTGAAAATGATTGCGCAGAAAAAGGACCTTTTCTGTATTAAATGAGGAAAGGAAGAAATAGCAATGGGTGCGTCATAGAACCTTCACGGTGGCAAGCGTTAATGAAAGAGTGCGGACAATTATGAATTACTCTAAAGAAGGGACTCGAAAGATTGGTTGAATTATACCGGGATGGTGCGGTGGCTAGCAATTGTTTTCCCACTGAGAGTGCCCGAGTTCGACAACTCTATAACCTAAATTTATTTCACTGGTATTCCTACCCCTACTTATGGTGCTTTGTGGATAGCATGGATACGCCTTCTGTCGGAATGGGACCTGAAACTATGGGCCCTTCGGCCCCTTTCGGTTAGATTATACCAATGTCAACGCGGGGTTTCTCTCCGTCCTTCCTCCATACCTATCCATCCATAAAGGTTAAAATGACCTCAGCTGTCGGTCGCCTCCCCTAAAACAGCACAAGCTTAAAGGAAAATTCTTAAGCTACTGAAATACATGTCATTTTCTCGATGAACCAATATCTATTTTTAGTTCTATACAATTCGTACAATATTATGCATGGTGTTACGCATGTGCTGTTCTTCCACTATTATTGCCCAATTCATATATTTATCTATATGTAGGAAAAGCAGCTGAAATGAAATAGTCTAATAATAAAATGAATCTGTTGTGGGGTGTATTTGTACATTTTCATCTCATTTCTTTTTAAACTACACATCAATTGGAATTGCATTAACTTTATCAGCTGTAATCAATGCAAGAACTAAGGTTGACACATTAACTCTTGAAGAAACGGCCAAATCTGCGTAAACATTACAACATTTCAATGTTTATTTACTTTACTATTTTAAACTCAACGTTATTGCATTTGGCAGTCTTGGTGTGAAAACGTGAACATGAGAGGAAAACCTACGTCCTTTTTCTAACAGCACAATTAATCGATTGAACCTCTGATAACGAATTAAGTTAAAAATGAAATATAATTACTTTGCTGTAGAGCACTGGATGTAGGATACTGAAACTTGACCTTTGAAGGATAAGTGACCTTCGTAGATTGTAAGCTATGTAGATGCAGTTAGGATGATAATGGATAAATTAAATGAAAAGAATTTAAGAAAATCAGTGCTAACGATTGTTGTAATAAAGAGGAAGTGGTTTAGAGACCTTAAAAGAAGGATAATGAAAAGGACGGTGAGTGAATGTGGATAGTCGAAAGTAATTGACGAAGTGTGTAACCGTACGAGAGAGGGGAAAACCTTCAGAAAAGGTGTGAAAAAGAATGGAAATTTTAGTCAATTAGAGCTACTGTATGGTAGGACTGAACATAGCAAACTAATGATGCAAATTATTAATCACACGTGTATAAGTTTACCTTTTGCAAATGTTAGATAAAAGCTTACGAATAACTTTAGATGTATGCAACAGATTGAATGTAATTTATTTTAAACAAACAGTAACTCGTAGGTACAGCTAGCAATAAAAGTTATAGTATGCAAAAAAGAATGTGTGAACCAATTAAAATTGATATTTTCTTAATGAGTTAACGGATTCAGTGAATATTAGTGTGAATTAATAACAAAAATAAAAGTCATAAATCATACAGACCCTTAACAAATACGTACTTAAAGGAATTAACTAATTTTCATGCTTTCAAAAACAATTAAACCTTGACAGTATTTTATAAATGGATTTGCCTTCCGAACTTCTGGCACAAAGTCCCGGGATACATTGTGTGACTGCGGATCCTACAAAACTATTGTAAGGAAATTTTCCGTCCTCTGCTGGAGAAGCCAATAGGGTAGAAGAGAGCTACTGGTATTCACTCCGAAGGTACCGTAGGGGTGGCACTCCAAGCACGTAGAGTTAGTGCGTAGGGGAAATTCTCTTTGTAGTTTCTCTTCGCTTCCCTCTCTCTTCAGTTATCTCCTCTCTCTCTCTCTCTCTCTCTCTCTCTCTCTCTCTCTTTCCCTCCTTCTCCCGAAGGTGAATTAAGTGAAAATAACGCGGAAATGGAAGTTGGGGCGGGTGGGGTGGAGCTGGGTCGAGAGAGTAAGTAAGTGATGGGGCGTGGAGAAGAGGAAATATTATGGGGCGGGAAAAGACTTAAACTAAATGAAGCGGAACGGGCCTCTGCAACCGAAGAGGGAGTGTAATTAAAGAATTAGGGACAGGGAGAGAGTGAGTGTGGTTCACACGTAGGGTGGAAGAGTAGAAAACGGACGTGGAAGTGTTTGGAAGACGAACTGGAAGGTACGGCGTCGCCAGATTTGAGGGCGGATATAAAGCTTTAGGAACGGAACAAACGGGGGTTGGCTATTTTAATCAGGAAAAGAATAAAGACGGCTGAATTCGGTACATTAACAAAATCTCACATTCGCTTCTCTCCAGCCACGTCTGGTAAAAAGCCAAGAGTCATCAAGAGCTGGAAATGGTTTTGGAATTTGTGAAGTAAACGTGCTCTGGGGAACTTTCTTTTCCACTTGGGAAAACGTTTTTTTCAGAAGGTTTAATGCATAGATTTACGATAGCAGGAGGTGAAGGAGGTAAAATGTTGGTGGTAATTTGAAACTTCTCTCACCCCTTTCACACCGAGGTTCATCACTTATACTTCATGGTCGCGGTTTTAAATTTTGATGATTTACGGAAATTGGAACCGGTTCTTGGATGAGTAAATTTGAAAAAAAAAGATCGAAAGCTGAAAAGTATTGAAAGAAGTTCCATCTGATATGGGCCTCCCAAATTAAATGATAGGATCGCCATAACTTCTACCTTAACATATCCCTTGGCTCTTTTACCAAACTTATTTGGCGAAAATAAATTGTTGACAATAGCTATAATTAAATTTGCGTAATTTCCGTACCTATTCATCCTTATTTATTCTGAGTGCTCCTACACATTAGCAGGGTCTGTATTTTGAATGAAGTACGGGCGAGCAAGTTCCTTTCGTTTTAAATCAATTTACTACGAAGCAAGTTGTTGACTTTACGTGTTCTAAAAGGGATGCATAGATATCGTTATTTTAAACAAATGTCTACCAATCGTTTTCTCATAATAACCAATAAGTTGAATTTAAGTTAGGAACCGATGTTCTCGGACACCATGTTAGTATATATATATATATATATATATATATATATATATATATATATATATATATATATATACTTTTATTTCTATATGTATATATTTTATTTATATGCATATTGATATAGTTAGTTAGAGTAGATAGATATTAGAGTTAATATATAATTACAGAACAAATTTTAGCCAAACTGTGCCCAAAACAATTTAAATATTTTCAACCAAATTTTCAGGTAATGTTTAGATATTGGGCTGTTTGAACTGCTTCTCCACTGAAACATATATTCGTCAAGTTTTATCCAAATGCGATATAATAATTTTATTTGATGCATTTTGTGCATCGAGCGCATATTATTAATCATATAACGGATAAGATCCATGGTTGCGCCGGATTTTCATTTTGTAAATTATTTGAAATGATTCGTCTTGTTGGAGCTCGTAATGCGTTACACTATAGTTGAAGTAAAATTAGAAGAGTGAGTAGAATTTTATTGCATTCTAGGGAGAGATGACAGAGCCAGAAGAAGATATATAGCATTTTTTAAAGTTCTTTCATTGGACAAAAGACTGTAAAAATGTGGAGTACTGCAATTAAAATCTCCCTAAAACAGCGAAAAAAACTGTTGAAAGAGTACCTGAAAGTACAAAGCATTTTATGGGACTGTCAAGAACAGAAAATGTCCTAAGGGAAAAGATTTGTCGTTGACATTATTCCTTGAAAATATGATGGTTATACAATGGCATGAGAAAATGAGTGTCTACTGGAAATATTGCATAGTTTTAAGCATTGAAAAGTTTAATTTTCAAATCACTTTATAATCATAAAAAGAATTCCACTGATTCAAATTACTGTAGTTCTTTTATTTCTTGTCAAATTAATAATTGACTAGCTATTAAGCTGTGATGTAATATTTCCAATGAGTTCACATCGCCGATGAAATACAATTACCCTTCAATCTACGGAAGTCCTTCTCACAATGGGCACAGTGCACAATATTTTGCACTCTTCCTTCACCATTTGGGTTCGAGGGGCAGCAGGGGGAGTTGCCCTTCTTCCAGTGATGTGTTATCCAAGGGCCGCATATATCGTGGCGTATGAGTTGACTCAAGGGCAAAGGGATAACGCACGCAATCGTTATATAACGCATGATTGAAGTTTTTGCTAAAACATGTAAACAATTTTTTTAGAAAAAAAATACATAAGTCAATATTATATTCTGTTACTCTTAAACCACCCTAGGGTGCGAAACAGTGTAGTTACAGTGGAAGCATACATAGACACGGGGTGGCAAAAGAAGAATAGATCCTAGGAAATAAGAAGGGACTGATGAGGGATCGTCTGTCAGATATGTCTCCCTCCCTGAATTTAGGCCTTTCAACATTTTGTTTGTACGCCACCTGGTTCTTTTTCCCTAACATTCGTTCTGCCTTATAACTTTTAGATTATTTCGCAATTAAAAAGTATTCAGGCGTGTATTTGTAAAAGGGGAGCAATGGTCAAAAGATATAGGTATTGTTAGGCCTTTTAACTATTACTCTTTGATTTAAGTTTCATATCGGAATGAATAAAACAACCCTTATTATAAATGATTCCTATGATTCCTTATAATGAGACCTTATTAACTATCATATATTTCAAATATCGAATGTTTTATTCTTAACAATTGATTGAGGATTTTTATTTTAGACCCTATGCTAATATTTTGATACTTTTTTCACATGTACTTAATTTAGTTATTCGTTAATTAGTATTGGCTAAAGCACTGGTTAAAGCTATGCGTTCGCTGGACTCTGAAGTCAGGTATTAAGTTATATAGGCTTCCAGCAAACTTATTGCACATAAATATCCTTTTACATTAGCTCCTTCTGTACTATAAGTATCCTTCGTGACATCCAATGCCTTTTAATTAATTTCATCTCTATTTACGTATTACACGAGCGACAGGTGAATGCACGGCTTGTCGCGGAGAGAAGGGAGTGTTATATCCCAAAACATTCTGGTATAGGGTGATTTTATTATACTGGGACAGTGGATATTATTTTATTCTCCAGTTTGTAGTAGGTTGCACATGTTCCTGTCCATTATTACGATTAAGAAACGTGCCAGAGAAGAGGGATTTTTTGCATCGGTTTGTCCGGAAGTGAGTTTCCCGAGATTCACTTTGCGGCCTCACCCTGCAATGCAATTTAGGGCTAGCACTATTCTCTCTGGACGCTAAGCTAGCAAAATTTGTATTAATCCAGTAGACTGAACCGTATATGTAACAGCGCGGTTCCAGCGGCTCTAACGCCAAGCTCTTCAAGAATTGTGTTACGTATACTGTGCGCTCATGAACATTTTTTAACGCTCGGGGGGGCAACTTTCCTCCTTATCTGGTTCAATTCAGAAATTAGATTTTCCCGTTCTGCTCTCCGAATACCAGAAGCTTATCCTATTTGAGTTCTAACTAGCGAAAAACAAACCTCGCGTTAACTTAATTATCCGAGCATTTCTTCGCTACTAGTTTGATGGAGCCAAGTTTATTGTCATGAAGAAACTCAGTTATTTGAAGAGGTTCTCCCAATGCTAGGCCCAATCTTATTATGACTCTCTAGTATTTCTCTACATCTGCTATAGAGTGCCTATATATATCTTGTGATTAAATGAACTTATTTTCCAGAAATGTATTTTTGCAAATTATTAACGATTTTGAGGAGAAATCCGCTTTTGACAAAATAAAGTTGACTATTGAGGTCATCGTTTTGTCGCTAACTAACTTACTTGTCCTTATTTCTCCCTAAAATTCTTCAAAATCCCTCGCAAAATATTTCCCTTACAAGTGTTTTTGTGCTTTATGATTCTGCAAATACCTTTATTTCTCCTTCTAAGAGACTTACGGTTACTGACCCGTCCACCCCGATCTATTTCAGTTTCTGCATTGATATACAAATCCCCATCGAAATATTACGTCCATAAATACATTCATACGCAAAATCTAAGCAGCAGGATCTATTCAAAATATATTCATTAATTTTTTATTTACATTTATATGTTCTTTGTTTTGAACACCCACCTCTTCATTCTCATTTTTGGTTCCGTCATCGTTTTATGGGATATGAGGCGGTTTTCCGTGGCCTCCTTTTTTACACGGTAACGTAATTTAAGGGAAGTTCCACTCAAATGTCTCCGGGAATCTTCGTCACCGTTTTACTTTAATATTCTGTAGTGAACATTTCGTATATAGTATTTTTGCCTGACCCTTCCGCTTTATTTGTACTCGGGGCTGTCTTTCCTTTCAGCAAAAATGTTGTATGCTTCATTATGAATATATAGTATGTGCAAGAGATTCCAACGTACCAGAGTGTTATTCCACTCGGGGTTTTTTTTGCGTTTGGTTCCTGAAGTACGTCAATTTAAATTATGTCTATCGCTAACATCCGCTTCCTCAGACGATTAAAATGAATTGAGCAGAATTTAAACGCTTATTGTGACCAATCTGCGATAATATCTGAAATTGTGAGTCCGCGAATTTAAGGGTAGTGGGTGTTTCGGGGAGATGGCCAAGTTGAGTTTGGGGTCGACGAAAGAACGAGGGCTGATCAGAAATCAACTTAAGCTGCTTCCAAACCCGTCATTTAGACACCTAAATCGCTCGATTTAGAAATAATGCCATATTAAGGTTTTTCAAACTGTTTTGACAGTGATAGGACCCAAATTGAGGCCCTTATTTTGGTCCATGCGTTTAGGACACAAGAATTGTATCCTAAATACTATATATTGCAGCCACATCATTCAAAGTGCTAAAAACAAGACAACTATCAGAAGAATAATCACCTTGGCAGGATTATATTATATTTATTGGAAACAAAAAAGCGTGGTTTATTTCTTTGAGAGAGTACAATTGTATTTGTTGAAAAAAACTAACACATTATTATCGTGAGGTGAGAAAAAGCGGAGCTTTCCATAGGCAAGGGAAATGTGACGTATTCCGTATAAATGCAGTTTAGTATTCTTGTGATGAGTTTCTTTTATGAAGTTATTGAATCTCAATATTTGAAATGTAGTGGTAAGAATATATTTCTTTGTTTTGTGCTTCATTTCATGGGTAATAACATCGTCTTTGTCATTATGCTTGTATCTATGGCTTGTTAAATCATATTTTGGTACATAATTTTAATGGCAAATAACCTTTAAGCGTATTGTCACGTTTGGAGAGTGTACGCATTTAGTAATGCCTTAAGTAAAGATATAGCTGTCTGCATGAATGCAACTGGGTAATCATAGGTCGTTTGCCAAAACTTTGCAGGAGTCACCGCTTCACTACGTTAGCCCACTACGTAATACGAGTATATCCAACAAAAATAAAAAGTACTTGCAAAGACTAATTGCAGGATAAACATTGAATCGGCACTAAGTTTAACTTTAAAATAAAAACATTTATCAAAAATGTTACGCCTGAATATAAAATAACGATACACGGCATAAAGTATATGTTAAAATAATTGCTGAAAATGATTAATGACCGAAAAGTCACCCTGAAGTAAAATGCCATGCAATAAGATAAAAAGTTTAAAGTTATTGAAATGTAAAAAGGTCCGAGCTAAAATAATTAAAAGCAAAATTTAAAAAACAGATAACATATGAATAGTTAAATATATTGCAATAAGGGAAAATGAGTACGAATCCTATACCAAATTTCGCCCATGTTATCAAATTAAAAAAAATTAAATTGAAAACTTTACTAAAAGACTGCCGAATCAATTGTAAAGTGAACTTAGAATTACGCAAAAACCATTATGCGGTTTTACAACAACACGCAAGTTTTTGTACAAGCTATCTCGAATATCAAAATATTTATATTCGGGGAAAATCTGTTTACTCTAAAATCTTAACTACACAGACAGTAGTTTTACTGCGTAGGGTATGCATACTCAAGCTGCCTTTCAATACGCGCCTAACATTTAAGTATCTGAAAGCATGCTGCGTAATGACTCGAAAGTTTGGACCCAGCTTAACGTTTCGCCCTAGCGTGGCGGTGGTTAGCTGGAGCCACCCTCCTCATTTTTAAACGTCCCTACACTCAGTACGCATCCGGCTGTGGTATTGTGCAGACTGTGGTTCTTTTACTTTACTTGCTGCAAACTGTTAAATGTGCGCTCGTTACAATAGAAAATCCCGAGAGTTGAAAAGCACGATCTGTGATCAGTTTTTTACTGCTATAGTACCACAAGCAATTGAAATTCATGGACAACTTTGTGAAGTGTACGGAGATGGCATAATGAGTGAGACAGTGGAGCATTTAGTTAAAAAATGATTACACTGATGTACACGAAGAGAACCGAAGTAGTCGGCCTAGCCTTGTGACAGATGAACAGACGGTGAATCAGAACGGATAAATTCGTGAAAATGAACGATTTATGATTATGGATCTCTTGCTACATTTAAGAGTGATACATTATTACATTCTTCTAATTTGCTCATTGGAACTAATAAAATATGCGCTGCAATAGAAAATCCCGACAGTTGTCACTGATGGTTGTCCAATAGGTAACTTACGATTTGAAATAAATTTTGAATTTAATGGAAAGGCAAATTTTTACTATAAACATTTGAAAGACACATTTTAAAACTATTTTTCTACATAGTCGCATTCAAATTGTGACGTTTATCATAAAAATACACTAACTTTTTAAGTCCGTCACTGAAGAAATCTACCACCTTATATTTTAACCTCCTTTTTAAGAAGGTAAAAGTACAGTAGTTTAAGTAACAGAAATAGCACAAGGAAAGTTTTGATATTCTACACATATTTATGGGGGCCTTTGACACTTTTTTCCATTCCCCAAATTCCGTTATGGCACAAATTGCTCACTTGAGATTAATTATCCTAATAATTACTCACTTAATCCTATTCTTTAGACTCTCCATCATTGTCTGTTCTGCTGTCGCCATGAATGAAGCGTTGAACAAAGTTCAAAACTTCATTCATGTAGGAATAAGAAACGCGTAGGAAATGGACGAAACTGAGTACTGACATGTGTAGAGCTTGGAAAGCTCTACATCTCTCGCGGGACACTCTTCCTAAAAGAATTTTGGAAATCATTCACTTTTGATGTATAAACCTACGGAAAATACTTATGTTGCTTTCGGGCAGATAACACTTGAATATTTCTATGATAATTTGAAAGTTTTCCGAAGTGATAGTTACCGTAAAATATATCCTAAGTAAAGATACACTTGCTTGAGTGCGACGTCATTTGCACCTTAGATACAGTACACATGTAGTTTCTCATGTTATTAAGCGTCGCCAATTGTTTTCTTAGACAAATATTTATCCCATACAAGAAGGCAATCAACCGTGACATACTATGAGGCAGGCGAGGGTAATACATTAGTCAAAATTCCCGTAGAAAACGAAAATTGGTATCTTCTATTGCTCTCCATCGAATAACCATTAAGCCACGAACAATGAACAAGCAAAACAGGAAATTTTATCGCCTCTAAACAATATTATCTGTAACGTGATGCAATAATTGAATTAATTAAGTATATTTTGTCTACCGATTAAATTATATTCAAATTGTGATGTATTTGCATAAATATTATTAACAATGCTATGCTTTGTTATTTATTGAGGAAAGTGAAACTGAACGATAAACTATGGATCAGATTGGTTTCTTATGCTAACGGATACGTGTGATATTTTAACGGTAGCCTTTTTCGTAGATAGAGAGGCTACTTATTACGTACAGTATTTCCTTGCCCTACTTTTTTAAAATTGATGCAAAAAAATATCTTCTTCTGCCAAAGACTTTTTTAAAACTGAATTTCCGATACACATAGTTTGATATGTCACATCAGAGTTCTATGACACTAATGCTCATCTGCTATTTGAGCCCCGTAATGTGTACCAGATGAGGAAAGGCAACTCGCGGTGAGCCGTGGAAAGTTCTGAACCATTAATAAATACATGCAGTGACTCATGCTGGGTATCTATCACCTCTGTTTGAAAGCCAATCCCGGGATTTTGTCTCTGATCAGGAATCTGTGCCCTCGCAGTTCAAGTTTCGTCGGATCTGCGTGTCCCTCCTTTCATTCTTCCTTCCAAGGAGGGCGCCCCAGTGAGCGAACGCCAGGAGTCGCGGCCCCATCCCCCAACTTCCTCTTCGAAGGTCAATATTCAAGGGTTGTTATCGTCGTGAAGCGATGGGGGAAGGGGTGGAGAAAAGATGTTAACTCGGGGTGGGGACGTTTGGAATCATGGGAAGAGGGTGAGAGTGGATGGGGGAGGGTTTGGTTCCTCCCCAGCTCGGCTTATATACGACAGGACTCACATTCCGTAAGTGCCCTTAAACCTCCTTCACTTTTTTATACAAATAAGTTGTGTACGAGAAAGTCCATCTATTTCTCCTCCACACGAACCGTCTATTTCCGTCCACACGAACCCCTTGGCAAAATCCATACCTCGTTACAATGGAGGAAAACAGCCCCCTCGCTTAGGGCACGCCTTCATCTCCCGTTCCGAAGCTACAGAGATGCCTTGGTTGTTTTCCATTTTCATTTTCGTACAACAGGAAGATCGGCTTAGGTGTATTTTGTGAGAGGGATAGTCTCGACTTTATCATTAGTCTGTAAAATACGTCTTCCGCTTTTCCAACCAATCCAACCGTGTTCTCCTGATAAGGCCACCTTGTTTCCGCCTTTGACATCGCAATAATAGGTTATTTAAAAGGAACAATTGTTATAATGTCCTAGCAAATACTTTTTTCTACTTTTGTTACATGTCTGAATTAAAAAATACCAATTATCAGTATTTACTAGTATATTACTCATCAACGCAAAAATATCATTTAAACTTGAGAAAAAACAAGCGCCATGTGCCAGGAAAATTTTTTCCAAATTCTCCACGAGCAATATTAATTTCAAGTAGGAAAAATATAATCTTTTTCCACTTACTAATTACCTTCTAAATTCCATCCACTAATTTTCTTTCTTTTTATAATGATGCCCTGAAAATAAATGAATAATTGAGTAGGAAATATATTTTAATAAAAACATAAGATTCATTTCTCTTAGCAAATCTGTCAACTGCCTATTCCCACTTTTGAAATACAAAATTCCAAAAAATAAAATTTAAGCAAATATATAAAGGCAGGACGAAGGTGTGTTTGTAAGCATTACCGTATAAGTAATTGGTATCATATTTCCGGATATACGACATTATTGTCGTAATTGTGTTGCCTCGTATTGTCATAATTACACCATCTTCCCGGAGTTATGGAGGGGGCAACCAATATAAATCCCATAAATGCATATTTTCCCTTAATTTTAAAATAATATGACACATGTATTACTCCATATATCATAAATACTATTCATTAATGCTCGTTTTATAAGATTTAATTACTAAATGCAATGAGGTATTTGATTAATGTGGGCATCACTCATTAAAAATTATAATGACTATGGAAAAGTTAGCGCCTCAATGATGTTGTCAAATTTTCCACAGTTGACATCACGTTAATACTTGGTGATCGACCAAAGTCAACGCCCTAAGTTGACTAAAAATCATAATAAGCTTTCTCAATAAGTTGTCGAGTTTCGACATACAAACAGAAATTAACTCCTCGAAGTACAGTGGAAGAATGTGATAACGAATGTGTAGAGAAGAGCTCTCATGGCGAAGAAAGTTTTATATTAATTTAAAAATTTAACATTTAAACTAAGTAATCCATCTAAATGACCCAAAAGACCGAAAAAATAGAACTATATTTGAAATTTCACTGATATACGAATAAAATTAATACCCATTTTTCTCTGCAAAAAACCAACTGTCGTTGAGTCATTCCGCTCATAGCTTGCCCCTTGTGTTCATTTTTCTATTGAAAACTCCGTGAGTCGCTTTATCACTAATTTATCAGAAAATTGTGCGTAGAAGTAACTCAATCATTTGTGCTCTTCCATAAAATTGAATTTCGACTTGACACTATTTTTCTAAAATATTTTAATTCTCTTAAGCGTGCAGACAGCGGTTCACTCAACGGTGTTTGCTATGAATTGCGAGGAGCAGTGTATAGTAAAGACTACTCGGAATGAGGTTTTATGGTTTGTATTAGGACCAGGAAAGTACCAACACCACGTGATCTTTGGCATTACTCGTATGGGAGAGCAGATAACATTGTAAATATTATATATAAGTTATTTTAACGCAAAGTAATGCTCCATAATGAACCAGGTTTGGAGCATTTCAAAATGTGACACTGGAAAAAAATGTAGAAAAAGCAATGGGGAGTGTTACGAAAGACGAAGTCAAACAAGAAAGGATGGAAAAGAAAGTGAGAGTGAAGGGGCAATTTTAGGAAAGAGTGGCTGCAAGCAGAAATGGGAATGTGTAAAGAAACTGCAAGATGTTGGATGCAGGAATTAAAAAGAGAATACTTGTTAGACGTGATAGAACAAGGAAGAACAAAAGTTTTTGTTCAGCGAAAAGGATAGTAAAAGAGAAAAATATCAAAGGGAAACAAGATATATGGGTAGTCAAGAGACTTCTTAATCCCACAATGAAAAATAAGAGTTAAATTTGGGACTGCCGAAAACATGATCAAAATCGGTGAAAAATATGCGATGATTAAGATTTTGGATAATGCATAAAAATCGCCGACATGCAGTTGCACAATGAATTGAAACGCGATGTAAATATAGGAATGTATCTCTGTGCGTGGATAATGGCAAATCTCCCACTAACGCGTAGCCAAAGAAGGTCGAATCCCATTTCGTGTTCTACATTTAATTTTACACGTCTCTCTAGGGCTCTTCGTCTCCTAATCCGCCATTCATTTTTTATCACCCTATTAAAAATGAAGAAGAGGGTAGGTTACGCGTCTTGTAACGAGGCTTAGTGCTCGATTTGTGTGTGGGGCTCCGAAAGTGCGGCCCCGAGGGGCGGAGAGGGGTGGGAGGTTGGGCAGTAAGTAACACGTGACGGTAGCGAGCTGCCTCCAGTTGCGAGGAGCCCCTCAGTCTTTGCGGGAAGGGGGTTGCTGGGGAAGGGAGAGACGAAAGCGAACAGGGGGGTGGGTCGAAATTGAAAGCCAAGCATCATTTGGGGGAAAATTTTTGCTGAGGGGAGGCCGCAAGAGGGGGTGGGCTAAATGAATTTTTCAGGGAGGTTAAAGAAAAAGGAGAGAGGGAGATAGTGAACAGTACCATAAAGTCGCCCCTCAGGAGTTTGCAGAAAACCGAAGGACGTATAGAGATGTTTTATGATTGAAATTTTAATAAAGTTAAAGAGAAAGAAACCGTGGTGGGAGCAAATGTGGATGTTCAAAAGGATGATTGGAGACACAAAATTAGAAAAAAATGAAGGGAAGAAATGAGCGCACGTGGGAGCGAGGTTTCCTTTGAGCGGCGACGGATAAGGACGTGTCTCAACTGCAAAATGGATACTTGAAGTGAGACTTTCGAGAATATTCGTGAAATGTTTTCGTCTTCCTGGCTCCACTTTATATTTTGAGAGTTAGCAGTAAAATGATGAAAATCCAACTAAAGTAATATGTGTTTAAGTAATTTTGGAGTTTTCATCGCCAGATTTCCGTTTCCGACCACCAGACGTGTCTCTTCGGGTGATTTGGTGTTCTGTGAGTTAGTGCTTTTGTAGAAAGAGCTGAAAAAAATTCGTGTATTTTAAGGAGACCTGGAACACTGGCGTAGTCTGGTTTTTACTTTTTTGCTTTTACGGTCATCTTAAGACCCCCCTGATCTTTACTCCCACCGTGACTCCTAATGCTTCATGTATTCTTCTTATGCTTCCTTCGTATTATGCTTCATTTAGGAAATGCCGATTCAGATGTGATGTCGCCGTTCCGTCACAACAGAGACGAAAAGTCTTGGAATTTTTCCCTAAATAAAGATCTATTATCGATTTAGTTCATAAGTTTACGATATGTGATAAGTGCTACATAGGCCAGAACGGAAGAAGTTTCAAAACTAGAATAAAAGAACATGAAAGATGCTACAGGACTTTTGCTGAAACATCACTCCCAGCTAAACATTATGCCACTAATGTCAATTTAATCCGGAGTTTCTCCACTATGGATATAAAGGCAGTAAACTTCATATTTTATAGCAACTTGAAATTGTAAAATTAAATATCAATATTCCTTTGACGACAATATTCTTATGATCCACTCTCCTCTCTTTGAAAACCCCTTTCCACAGCAAAAAGTGAGACTCCATCTCTCCCCTATTGACTCCACCCTTGCGTATTTTCCCAACTAACCACCCCCTCTCTACCCTCCACTCTCGGTATGTGTCAAACAACCCTTCCTTGCTAATATCCTTCTTAGAATCACTTATACCTCATCCCTCATCCAATGAATGAAGAATAATCACATTTTTCATCTTGTCTTGTACCTGAAGGTCCTTCGATGAACTGAAATGCGTTGTGCGTCACAAATAAATCTGTGGAAAAGTTCAACTTTTGTTTTTCTCATAACGACAAATTTCCACTACATCTCACCTGAATCTGAGGAATATATTTTAAGATGCATTTTATGAGTAAGATTTATTCCGATGTAGTACATCTACGCTATTCGTTAATTAATCTTCATAAAGTGGAAAATTGCAAGAGATTTTCGTCTCTGATATTGTACTTAATACACTTTTATCGTAATAATGTATTTTTATGGCTTTGTCCCTGAATTTTTATTCAAATTTAAAGTTTCAGGTCTAAAATTAGGAAACTAATGTTTGATTTCCATTGCGAAATATTTTCATCCAGATTTATAACAACAGGGGATTTATAATATAATTTTAAAAATTACACACATACTAAAAATAATGGAAAATCTAACAAAATTACTAACAACTCCAGTTGTTTAAAATAAATTTCTTAACTATTATACTAAAAGCTACTACTGAATGATTTGTATGAAAAATTATGGATAGACACTATTTTACGTCTGAATCCTGACTTACGCTTCATTATACTTGTATATCCTCAAATGTAGAAAAATACAAAATATCTAATGGTTTAGCTTTACATACATGGTTTGCATAAAAGTTATCGAGAAATTTTTTGAAAAATATATTTATTTTCCAGGCATAGGTTTCAAATGCCTCAAAATTCGTCAAATAATGGTGCATCCTTTGAGCCTTCTGCCAGCGGTTTTTCCGAAGGCTCCCTGGTAATTGGATTCCGGAGGTTCCTTAAAGTAACGCGTGTAAACTTCATTGACAGCACTTAGGGTCCCATGGTGGCGTCCTTCGAGAGAGAATGTCTACATTGAAAATGGAAATAGATTGGGACGGGACTGTAAGGGCGTTGGGGAATCGTCGCGATGTCGTGGAAGAAGCTCTTCGCAAGAAGACATTCATCTCTGCTCTTTTGGTTGTCCTTCAAGACCTTCGGGACGAGCATAGCGTATCGCTATTTAGGGGCAAGCAATCTTTCTCATGATCAAAATTTCAATGACAATGGTGTGAACTGTTATCCTATAGACGAACTGCGGCCATGTGCACACTTAACAGACGGTATGAATAGAGCACTTCAAGCACATTTAGAAAAATATTGTTACCGATAATTTCTATACAACCATTTTATATTACTTATTATACTTATAGCATAGAAAACGGTGCTTGAAATTTATAATGCCGCATTATAAAATTTTTAACGTATTCCAGTATATTTATGTTTCACTTTTGTGCTCTACGGGAACGGTTTTCTGCATTATTATATGAAAACATTTCATAAATAATCCCGACTCAGAAGAACGTAAAGTCCTTATAATTAATCATCAGCCCTATTCAAGCGAATTCTTGCTCATTCGGAAAGACATCCAGATAAACTGGTAAACCCCAATTGTCACAAAGATATATTAGACGAATGGTTCCTTTGGGGTGGCCGCTTTAAATCAATTTTCACAATAGTTACTATTTAACTTGTTTACTAACGGAGCTCAAATTATGGACAAAAACAAAGCAATTAGGTTTGAGTAAAATTCCGTCTTAAGTGGCCAGGTTAATTTCTAATATACTTGTCGTGGTTTCTAATATACTTTCAGTAGTTTCACTGTATGAGTTTCACATAGAGTATAAATGTAAACTGTACAGTTTGGTTTTGATTGGTGGTTCCTAGAGTTAACAATTTCCAGGAATAGAATCCAGGATTCAATAATTTGGCAAAATATTCTCACAGCTAAAGAATATAAATTAGAGGTAATGTTATTGTTAATGCTTTTCATCAAAATCCATGCAGGGCAAGTTCAAATAAGTTTTGGAGTTGAATAAATCATTGCTTTTTTGCCAATAAAACTCTGGTACAAAAACTTCGTTGAATTAAATTAACTAGACTGACTTATTTCCAACTACAGGCCCGATGGTGCCAAAATCAGGTCCAGATAAGGTGATCAAAGAAGACGCTTAGTTTTTTTTCCACATAGAATATTTTTATTACGAGCTAGGTTCGTTAGAACGCAGAATCTTCAGGTCCGAAAGTTGTTGCCCTTTAACCTATGTCGTAATAAAAATATTCCTTGTAGAAAAGGTTAATGTTGTTTTACTTTATGGAGGGCTTTCACCATGTTACGTCTAAAACTGTGTTTTTTATATGGTGCTTTAAGTTATTTTTTCAAATGAAAGGACAGTCTCTTGGTGATAAATATTATGAGGACTTGCACTTGCTTAGTCCTGAATTATTTGTTTCTTCGTGTAATCTTAAATTCTCCCTGTCTTCCTGCTGTCGAGGTAATCCCCTACTTCATCCAGTTTACTTAATGTTCTACCTTATATCACGGCATTCAAACTTTCCAATATCTCTCAATATTTCCTCCAACCACCGTCAGAAGTTTTAGGAATTTCAGCGTAACACTTATTCCCGTCTTCGCATTTTCCGTCTGGTGGCTCATCGGATGCATGGACCTCTCTACTCTCAAAGTCAAGCATTAACTTCAGAGAATTGAAAAAAACAATTCCTTATTCCTATTCTAGCAAATTGTACAAAAATATCAAATCCGTGTAACAATTTTCATGTTCTAAATAGAGAGTTCATGTCATAACGGGGGAGTCTAATTTCGCAAGCCTTAAGTTAGGATTTCCAGTTGATATAAACGTGTTTGCCGACGTCATACTTGTTCTGCACAAACTCAGAGTTTATTGCATACGATTTCCTCGCAAATATTCGCCTCGAAGGGGAAAAATTGCTTTCCCTCTGGCCCGAATGACGTTTTAATCGATGGCATCCATTTTTTCAGACAGGAGCGAGACACACTCGCTCGGCCATCGGTCTAACTGGGAATCACTTTCTCATTCCGCCTCACCACCTCTCTCCTGTGCTCTGCCCTTCTCCCCGCCCCACTCCAAATCAAGTCCTCTCCTTCCACGGTCTGCACACGGTCGCATCCTGATATATTGGAGGCCACTCAGTGGCCACTGAGGTCTCCATATTTGTCTACCTCTGCCCCTCAAACGGAGCGATCAAACCACCGCCCGCCATCCTCAATCTTTGTCACCGCAAGTTAAGGAAGATATTCGGTTACCCTAAAGACGCCTCGTGATTGCTCTCGCGTGAGATGGGGGCGATCCAACCAAACATTTTCTTATTTCCTGCTCTCCCTCCCCTCCAACCCATCTCCTTCGGTCCCCTCTCCGATCCACTCTCACTCCGCCCCCATCATCCCCTCTCCCCCAGCAGCCTTTTGTCGTCTTCCTTACCCAGAATCTCACGGCCCCTCGTCTTCTTTTGTTTTCCGTTCCTTCAGATCGACGGTCTTTTGTCTTCTCCCCCAGCTGCATTTCCATCCGCCCACCCCTCCTCCGTCTTGAAAGACCTAATATATATTACCACGCAGGACCCCGTTGCCTTCCCAGAGGTCTCGGCTCCTTCTCACCTTCAGGAAACTCCCGTCGATCTGTCGTCCGCCCCCCCATTTGGAAATAACTCACAACCCCCTTCTGACCCCCCAGTCCCCTGGAAATAATGCGCCCCCCCTGCCCAAAAGACGTCCTCTCCCCACCACGCCCTCTCCTCAAGTACCATTATTCGGGGCGACGCCGTGTTGCCGAAGACGGGAACAGATTGCCGAGCGGTCGGCCGCGTGTGAGCGTTTTTCACGACGAGGTCCGTCATTAGCGACCCTTCGGTGCCGTTTAGCGACGCTAACCCGAACTTCATCACGGCTCCCTGGGCAGTTCGAAAATTATGTCACGGGATTGGTGGCCACATTGCCACCAGAAAAATTGAATCTAAATTTTCCCTAAATTATTAAACGTAAAAAATAGATTTAATTCGCTGGCACAACCTTTTTTAATAACCAGTAATTAAATGTATGTTTGCAGTACTTCCTAATTTGGCAAAAATAATTCATATGTTTTTTTCCATAGTTTTGTGTCGCTAAATTTCGATGCATTGATTTTCTGCTTGGGAAAAAATATCTTTTAGGCTATCAATTAAATCAATCATAAAAACTAATCAATCCTCGGAAATTCGAGGTCCGACGATTGATTAATAGGGACCTTAAAGTACTATACGAAGGCTGATTGGTAATTCTTCCGTTTGTTGGCCAAATAATCGTCAATGGAGTTGTCAAAATGCAGTTTTTTTAGATTTCAAAGTTACGTAATTTTTCATTCTCTCGAAACAGGTCAAATTTGAATCGTGAGACCTCTTGCAGAATATCACAAGTTGTCATGGGCAGCCAACTTGAAATAACTGGCACCAATGACTGAAAATACTCCATAAAGACATTAAAGACATTTTAACATCTGTTTTAATTCCTGTGATACAAGTATTTTTTCAGATTCGTGAAGAAATAGAAATCATAGATTTTACAGTTTGTCTAACAGAAATCATGCCATTGTGAGAAGGGCGCATTTGGCAGTATTCACAATTTTGGCCTACTGTGCTTCAAACGCCCGTTTCGCCACAAGTGCTTGTAACTATCCGTTTGGAGCCCTTTTTAATGCTCTCGTTTATGTAACAACTCCGTCTCCTGTCGACACGCAGAACGGAATTTCCTCTGCTATATTATCTCGATTTTCTCACATATTGCTTCGCGAAATACAAATTAACTTCGTCACTAAGAACTGCAACAATTATCGAATTTCTTACGGATTAATGCTTCATTCACGTGCATTTGAAGTTTTTTTAACCAACTTTGGAAATATTATGGTAATAATTTATCATACGCACAAATAAGATGTAAGTACAATTTATGCCAATTTTGATCAAATATATCCATTTTTTAATGGTGTTGTGTGGACATTTTAAGTTACTTAATTAAATTCAACGTCAATCACTTACATATTTGCAGGGTTACATTTGGTCATTTCATTATATTATTTACTAATCATATGAAATAGAATCATATTGCAATGTCTTTCTCCCTCAAATTTATTTTCTGGTAATAATCTATTCCTTGATACCTCGTTTCCAACGTATATTTACTTAACTAGTCTTCCTTAGTGCTAACACTGGTTACTCCAGCTTTTCCTGCTGGAAGTATACAACATTCTCAGCCGAACGACTCCCACAAAGTCCATTTAGCACTAGACTTCTCCGAATCGGCCTCGAACAATTCCTCCACAACTCCCGCATCATCCCAGGCGACCGCAGGAGCGAAGACGCATTCATTCCCACCGCGGCAAAAACACTGTCCGCCTCGGTCCAGCGGCTTAAAGACACTCCCAATCGCCCGTTCCACCGAGGGCCACAACCGCTAAAGATCACCAGAAACCAATCCAACAAAAACCCTGGGCTTTACGGCCTCTGTTTTCCACACAGAGAGTCATCCGCTCGCTACTCCACCCCCCACTCCCCCCCGCATCCATCCCTTCCTCCCTCCCAGTAGACTAAATCTCGCCTCTCCCCTGCGACGCCGGCCCCTCGCTGTCACGCGTCTGCTCTGACCCCTAGCCCCCAAATGCCCATCTTTCTATCGCCCCCCTACCCCTCTCTTCTATCCCACCCACGGTCATGGCCCATTCCGCTTAACCTCCCTTGGCTGTCATGCCAACAGCCTTTGCATTTTCCCCGAGATCATTCACAAAATGTGAGGGTTGTCAAGAACCCTTTACGTTTTAGCCTAGCGTGGCAATGGGTAGGGCTAGAGCCGCCATCTTGGTGTCTAAATTTTCCTACACTCAGTACGCATCCTGTTATTTTAATGTGTAGACTGTGGTTCCTCCAATTTGCTCACTGTGAACTGTTAAAATGTGCGATACAATAGAAAATCCCGTGACTTGAAGAGTGCGATCACTGATTACGTTTATACTGCCAAAATACCACAAGCAAATTGAAATTTATTGGCAACTTTTTGAAGCGTACGGAGACGAAACAATGAGTGAGGCAATGATGAATTCCGATTTAAAATGGCTAACTGATGTTCACGACGAACACCACAGAGGTTAACCCAGTCTTTCGATGAACTAATGATTAAATTCAACAAAAAAATCGTAAAAATTGTCGATTTACGATTACGGATCTCTCACCAGACTTGGCTTGCAACGCTGCACTCTGACAATGGCGCAGAATCGCATACTGGTGTTAACAGGTGGTAGAAATTTACGATGTCAGATTTCTTCAAATACGGAATTGAAAATCTTGTGAATCTCTATGACAAATGTCTTAATTTGAATGACGACCATATGGAAAAATATTTTAAGAAGGTACCTTTCAAACGTTTATAGTAAAACCTTGTCATATCACTATGTTCAAATTTTATTTCAAAAAGTAAGTTATTTTCTCGACAGCTCTCTTTTTTCGAAGATAAAAAAAAACAGGAATCTAATGTTTGAGGTATTCCGACCGCTAAAGGGAAATACCGCCCGGGTGAAATCACATACTCCATAACTACTGAAAATAGAACTCCATAAATACTGAAAATCATCGCCTCCCAACTCAAGTATGCCAGTAGATGGGATAATTTATACAGTAATAACATTTGATTTTTAGAAAATACTAATTTCTGTTGCTGTGTGTTAGATGAAATTCATCACACTAATGTAAGTAATCAGGAACAGTTATTGTCAATTTTTTCAATGCGCCATTCAGACTTCGTAGTAACAACAACTCTTAACTTTGACTTGGGAGTTACAGTGCTCATCGCTTAAGCCCCTAGGTATTGACACCTTTAGCACTATTCTTTGAAAAATACCTGTCTCTTATACTATCTCCGTAATAATTTTGTAACCGTTCCAGCAACATTTTCTTTAGGCTTTAATTGCAAAACAGTTCTGATTTCAAGTCAAATGTTAGCATCAGCGTAATATTATTCTACACCTTTTCTTTTGAAAAAATCAGCATTATTTCGTTTGTCCATGGATTTGATTCATTAGCACCCATTAATGCTTTAAATCTTATTAATTTAATTTTCGTGGAAATAAAATGTTTTTTAAAAGAAACGTACTAGAACTACTGCTAATTTGGTAGACAAAAAATGAATACTAGTCTATCGCTTCTATGCGCATTTTTACTACGTTCACAGAACTTACCCATTCTTGATTTCTAAAATTTGCATTTAAACTACGTGCGTTATCGATATTTTAAAAGATATAACTACAATCTTGGAAGTTAACTTTTATGATGTCAAGGTCCCGTTATGTGCCTTGCGAGTGATAGACTCATTTCGTAACTTCTATACGCTTTGTGAACGGAATTTTCCTCCTATCCTCGTTATATCCTCATCATCCTCCTCTTATCCTCAACAGGAGGTTTCAAATCTATGGACTAATTTCCCACAGTTATGATCCGCACTGTCAAATAGCAGATAATCCACCATTGAAGGTATTGTTGACACAGCGAGAAGTTATATGACATCCAAATCATTAATGATTCACTCGTAGGTTTTGCGGCGAGGATTAGATGACCCTCCATGCATCTCGGGTTTTCACCGCGTCTGTCGTTGGTGCACGTCAACATATGTAGCGCATCCCCAAGAGCTATACAGAGGACAACATTGATTGCCCTCGCCTGCCAGTTTATAGATGAGGTTTAACCAAAAAACTAGCTTTCATCATTGAATGTACTTCTATGCCTGGACAATAGAAAAATCCCGATAGTATTTAAATGAGTAAAGTAAGGACGAAATTTCAAAAATAAAAAAAAGAGTTATTTTAGTTGAGGTTAAATGTAGATGTGGATATTGAGAGGAGGAAAGAAAGAATCTTGATGAAATTCATATCGGTCGGATGTGGACAAAATACGAGATGAGTGGACCTTGTTTATTTAGCGAGCGCAATGTTTTATTGAAGAGGGATGTCATAGGAAGTTTAATGTATGAAGGTTTTCTGTCAACATTTACCATGGAGTCAAATAGAAGTTGAAATAATAGTTTATATTATTTAAAAATAGGAGTAGAATAAGTAAGTATAGCCTTATACGAAAAAAATTGCATTAAAGATGGTTAAAAACTGATTGAGAAAAATATCGTTTACACAATAGCTATTTCCTATAAACGATACATTGGCCTATGTTGCCACCTCCATGAATGACAGGTTTTTTGGTATGTGACGTTAAGTTTGACAAAGTATTCTATGTCTCATGAGGAATAATAAATACCATAAGAACTCGCAAATGGAGACACTCACTGTTTTTTTTCAATCTTTTTTGTTAATCATGCTTCACATTTCCCATTATTCACGTTTTTCAGCGAAACGGCAAAAATGTCAATTCGGTATGGATGCTTAAATATTGAAATATTTTTATTATCCTTTTTATTTATATCAGTAGGTTTGAAAATTCTCATATTTTGTTTGATTTTACGCCATACATGAGGCAAAATGATTTAGCGAAGCGCAAAAAACCTTGAGACTTGGGGCACAGCATTAGATAAATGTACGTAACAAAATTAATAGGAAAGTTCGCGATGTGAACTTTGCATTAAGAATTGGAAATGTTTGGCTGTGGTCTTATTGGTAACATTTGGTGAAAATGCTAATATAATATATCTATAGGATGTTCTGAATATCATAAACATTTATACTTCCCTTTGCAATTCCCATTGGTATGTAGAAAATCCATTATTTTTAGATAAAAAAACTGGTTTCTTGCACATTTATTCCCTAGGCGTTTTACCGAGTACTCACGCGCAAAAGTTGCTCACTCCTGAAGTATAAACATTGGACTTGTGTTATTCCACCTCATGCTGTACCCGACACACGACATCATCCCCATCGGTTGGTAGCTCCGATTTAACCCAGAGGTTGGAGTTTGCGACCGAACGGGGGGCCCAGATGGAGCGGCCGAGTGCGTGCGATATGGCAGACGGCGATCTATCTTCATAAAACGGTCATGCGAGCAAAGCCTTTTTTCTTCTCCACCCCCCTACCACCGTGCATCCACCCTCCAAAATACCCCCGCCGCCCCTTCCCGTACCAGCACATATAACACGCCAACCTCTTCTTTCTTCGGATCGACGGAAAAGGAAAAAAAATCGAAAATAGGGAAGCGTTCTGAAGACTGTAGGTGGGGGAAGGAGGAACCCCCCTCCCCTACTCCCGTCATCCACACACCCCATATCCATCCCCCCCACCCTGCCATCGAAATTCGAAATCTCCAGGGGCGACCCCCGGAGAAAGAAGGGTGGCGGTTAAGAATCTACTTTTTTCCCCTAGACTCCCAATCTGCCTCCCCCATTTCACTTCCACGTCGAAGTAGACCCCGCAGGGGGCATGCAAACCAAGGGTTTGTGGAGATTTGTGCGCAAGCAGTGAAGGAACGGAAAGATCAGTTTCCCCCATCGCTTTTCCCCACGTGTAGAAACGGAGATGGCACAACCAAGTCATATTGTAGCAGGAATTTGCAACTTGACTGAATTAAAAAAAATAGGATTTAGATTTAATTTTGGAAGCGTTGGACAGGATGAAATTAATTTGATAATTAAATTGTGCCGCGAATGTTAACAGAATTTGTTTCGCAATTGAAATAAAATGTTTTCTTAACACTTTAAGACGACTTGGTTTTAGAAGGGGTCTTTCCTAAGATGGAGTCTTCACGCTAACTTCGATCGTTAAGGTTAAAAATTCATTAAATACAAGAGAACAAAGCCATATATTCTGAATCATAAATAATGGTGTTAAATGTTACGAACGATAGATTGATATTATTTTACTTTTCAGTGTATTTGTTTGTTGTTTCTACATTTCTTTACCGTTTTTAAAAGTACATTTAGTTTTTTTGTTTATACGTCATGTGTTTGGGATTGTATGTCCTCATATATGTGTGTAAATATATATATATATGTATTCGTCAATTTCAAAGATGTATTATATATATATATATATATATATATATATATATATATATATATATATATATATATATATATATATATATGTGTGTGTATGTGTGTGTGTATACATACATACATATATATATATATTGATATTTTTAATAGGTAATCTACCCTTTAATGTAGGTTTTTTGAATGGACACAACTATCAAATAAACATTTTATTTATTGATTTATATCTGTGAAATTGACGCTCTCCGGCGACGCACAAACATACAAACAGACGGATAAAAAATATTCAACACAGAAACATAAAGAAAGGCCACTCACAGTATGTATTGACGTTTCGACGGCTCGATCGTCGTCATCAAAATGGCATTCTGGGGGAAGAGCAGAGAGGACATGTGCAGGAGAAGAGTGAGGGGAGGGGAGGCAAGAGACCAATGCGAAGCGGACAAGGTGAGAAAGGGGAAATGTAGGCAGAATTGGATGAAATCAGTGGCCTTGGTTCAACCCGGGGGGTTTAAAAGACTGGAGCACCCAGATATGCGCCATCTCGCGGGTTTCAATCACCGAAATAGAGAATCAGTCATCAAAAGACTGGTTGTGGGAAGCAGTGTGAGTAAGAATGGGATAAATGGGAAAGGTGGGAGATTTGGTGGAAAAGCGGTGGTAATTCATTCAGAGGGAAAGGGTGGTCGCGCATTCACCCACGTATAACGCAGGGCAGAAGTTACAGGAGTAGCGTAAAACTATAATGTTTTTTTGAGGTCCACGTGGTTTTTGGTTGGGAGTAGGTAATAAGGCACGTGGGGGGTCTTAAGAGATGGCAGCATTTACAGCGTGGGCGGTACTGATAGGTAGCGGCCCTCCTCATCTTAGGGTACTTCCTTCCTCCATTCATTCCGTTCATATATCCTATTCAGTTCCTATCCTATCCCTTCCTATAATCTCCTCGTTTTCCCAACATTGCCACAGTTTTCAGCATCCAATTGTCGAGCAAAACGCTTTAACTCTACTTTTAATGCCTCTAACTGAAATCTCCCAACAATCCCCTCTTCTCACACTTCATTTGTTTTCCTATCTGTCCACTTTACCTTCTACACAACCACATGTCATGTTTCCATGGCGTTCAAAACCACGCTCCATATTAAAGTTTTGACGGGCCGTTTTTTTAATTTGCTCACTGAATATCTCTAGTTCGATTCCATCCTCCAAGTGAAAGCCTTTTCGTCTAATTCTGTTTGACATTGATTAAGGATGGCTCGGCCATCCTTAAATGCCAAAAAATGGCTCGGCTAAACTTTAAAATCGGGCGTGGTTTTGCAGAGCGCAGGAACATGGCAAGACTATAGGTGTAGTTTCGTTCTTTTGAATAACATGAATGGATGTGGAGAAGGATGGAAAAGATGAAACGGTCACAAAGAAATTAAACGAGGAAATGCCTGATATGGTGGGGTTGGAGGTAGTATTATTGGGAGATATCCTAAAGTAGGTGAAACGTTTGGCATAAATGGCCATCTGATATGTCCTGCTATATTTACCGACAAAATGGGCGACGAACATATTCTTTTCGTTGGTGGCCTGTGAATATTAAAATACTAAAAATATTTACCAATAATTTTATTATTCCTACGTATGTGTGAATTGCTGCAGATGTGCCTTGCGAAATAGTTATTTAAGAAGAAAATGCAACTAGACCGCAGGGACTCGAATCATATAATACCTGACTATCGTTTGGTTAATGAAGCTGACGATGGTTAAGACGCCTGATAGTACGCTTGCTAATAAATGAGTAAATCATGATTACGAATATTGGATTTATATAAAATTTTAAGCAAAACAACCCAATAGAAATGGCAAGTGTAATACTAAATTACAAAAATGAATGCCAATTGGGCCCCAGGGATGAAAATGTTCCTCATGAAAAAAACGTTTATATGACATTATCGAGAATTATTACTCCTTCCCTCAAAAACGAAGTCCTTATGAAACTCACCCAGATGAGATTCCGTCTATCACATAACTGCATTTTATGGCAAGGTTTACTATCGTTTAGGATATATTTACGTAAGGAAAGAGAGTAAACTAAAAATGGTTCTTGAGTCGTTAAAGACAATGGAGAAGTAAGTAAATAAATATCGAGGAAAATAATAGAGAAGAAAATAGAGAATGAGAGAAAACTAAACGAAGACCAGTATGTAACTACTATAAAAGAGAATTTGAATGAGAGGATACATTTAGAGAGAAATAAACGTAGAGGTACTAGGGACAAATAACGCTAGGTTTATTGTCAAATGCATCAATATGTTCCCAATATTTGTCACGGAAAATTTAAAAAAATGAATAAATAGGGCTTTTTAATGAAAATACCAGGGTAGGATGAAAAGTAATGCACATATGTTTGTAGAGTGCGAACAAAAACAAATAGCAAGAGCGGCCAAAGAATACATTAAAGTACAATTCCCCCTCGATGCAAATTTGCACGTTTGAGGTCATTGCGTTCATCCAGTGTACTCTTTAGAGAAGCGGAAGTATGGAGACGTGTCCCAGTGCTATGTCAAAGCGTTATATACAGCGTGCTGTTATCGAATTTTCTACTGCTGAAAAAGTGACTCCTACTGAAATCTATCGTCGTTTAAAGGCTGTTTATGGTGCCCATGCTGTTGATAGGTCTACTTTTAATCGATGAATAGTAAAATTTCGTGGTCGCGAGCCAAGAAAAGCCATGGTTGTTGATGAAACACACACGAGACATTCAATCACTGCCACAGACAATAAACTTCGCAAACTCGTCGAAGATTTTATTCAAAAGGACCAGCAAATCACCCAAAAGCGTATCGCAAACCATATTGTAACATCCGAAGATCGTGTCGGCTTCATTATTGAACAATTGACAACGTTCGTCCACGTGCCTCGCGCGCAACTGGATAGGCCCTGCTAAACCTGAAATTTGAAACGATTCCACACCCTCCTTATTCCCCCAATCTTGTTCCTTGCGGATTTGTTTTTTTCCTCAACTCAAGAGACACTTTAACGGTTATAATTACACCTCGGACGATGAGGTGACGGCAGCTCCCAAGTCCTGGATTCGAGAAAAGCTGGAAGAGTTTTTCATTGACGGAATGAAAAAACTTGTTACGCCTTAAGAGAAAAGGAATAGCCATAACGGCGACTATGTTTTTCATTTTGAAACTTAAGAATTTTACTTTAATGTACAATTCGCCCAATCTTGCTATTTGTTTTCGTTTTTACTCTAAAATCATGTGTGCATTCGTAGTATGTACTCTTTGACCGTACTAGAAGAAAGAATACTTCTGAGAAAACTATATTCATGTAAATAAAGAAAACACGTAGCTACGGTTATGAAGCAATGAAAACGAGAAAGGCGACTCTGTAAACTTGATTGGCACTATGTAGTTAGGGAGGGAATAAAACAAGTTTACAAGCTCGGGGGGAATCAGGGAACACACACTAGGTCATTTGGGTTTGTTTGAGAAACAGTGATTACCTCAGTCACACAAAAAAGGCAAAATTAATAATGAAAAGTAAAACAAACTTACAACCACTCGATCTCTATGGTCTGTTTAGGAATAACAGTCTTCCTCGTGAATCGCACTCGCACACACCCTTAGGGTTTACATGGGTCCCTCCTATGTCAGTGACCCGCCAAACACACCGATAAATGCAAGATTATAAAACGGATGTAGCAAAACAGAAACGACTTACGTAAACACACAGTCACTCGATCACTCGGGTGTGTAAGACATTTGTTAATCGCACAATCTCACTCAGTCAGGGTTTAAAAGGATCCCACTTATGCCATTAACCCGTCAATCCCCTATATGAATACAAAATTATAACACGTATGTACGCACGCTCTCGCTCATTCACTCAATCACTCAGGTGAGTTAAAAAACAAATGCAGTTCATGAGTACTTACACGTTGAAGATTTATCAAGATTTCTCCTATACCAGGGACCCGCCAAACATACATAACCATAGAAGGACGTACCTAAACACGCAATCGCTCAATCACTCGGGTGTATCAGCCATATGTGAATCGCAAACACTCACTCGTTCAGGGTATGCAAGGATTCCTCTTATGCCGGGGACCCGCCATTCACACAGAAATAATAAAACAAAAAATACGGGACTTACGTAGCGATCGAGTGGTTGCAAGTTTGTTTTATTTTTATCATTAATTTTGCCTTTTTTGTGTGATTGAGGTATACGTGGATCTCTGTCTCAAACAAACCCAAGTGACCTAGGCCGTGTTTCCGCCGTTTCCCCCTTTACTTCTAACCTTGATTTAGTCTCCCTTTACACATCGTGCCAATCATCTTTACCGTCTCGGCTTTCTCATTCTCAACTATAATCATGGCTGCAATGAATTATGATGAGGAGCGAGTCTCGTCAAGCGTCATGTAATGCCCGGAATACATGAGTAAACCAGACGAAACCGCGGATGTTATAGTCTAAACTTAGATGTAATCACGATTTGAATTTCATTTATTTAAATTTTCTTTGAAAAGAGAGAAAGAAATGTAAGTTTGGTACCATTTGTAGGCAATAAATCTTATTGTTTTAATTTTATTTTGCCAGATAGTCCAGTAATTTTCATTTTAACTAAAATATCTGAGCCTCCAATTAGTCATTAGATCCTTTGTAGCTTTCCAACCCTCAAAAATGAATACAATCTATTTAGTAATTCAGGATGCATTTATTAAACATTTTCATCAACTAAAAGTCGGTGGGTTATTTGAAAAGTAATCATATTCAGTGTAGCCGAGGTAATTGGAAATACATCACCCCTTCTTAGTACTTTTAGAAGCAATTATAACCTGGTTTGACATTATAACCCTGATTACATAATGAATTTTGAATGGGTTTTTTTGCATAATCAACCATTATTTGTTTTGTTTTTGCACATAACATGAACAATGTTATTTGATTAAAATCGGACGCTATAAATTTGAACAATTAAGGCTAAACTTTTCTTTTATAAAATAAATAATATTATTTCGAAATAAGAATGTTACTTTTTGAACTCGAAATTATAAATACCGTCTCGCATTTATTTCATGGAGTGATTTCAGGTCCTCGAATGTAATTTTGCATTTATATTGGTCAACCCTAATCAATATTATAGGAAGGAAGATAGCAACTATTTTATGACACAGTGTTTTCTCCTGTGAGAAAGAAGTTAAGGATAAGTTTAATTGACTTTGAAATTAAATGACATGATAAAAAGTTAAAAGATATGGCTGAATGGTTTCTCTTATTGCATAAGGGCTTTTCGTTTTTTATATGTATTTTATTTTAGTTATGTATTACGGATTAATTCAAATTTGCAATGCTTATGAATGAATAAATTTGCATTAATAATTAAACAGATCGTGGGATCGAATCGTGTTCCTCCAGATATCGTGGGATTTCTGTTTTCTAAGGTTGCAATAGAATGACCAATATTCATTACTCTTAGACATATGGAAATATATCTCCCATTTGTTATGGTTTCCGCCTTCCTAAAAAAAGGTTACTGAACATTTTCCTTATCTCTTTAATTTCCGGCTATCCATTTGAGCGTGCGCGAACATTTGTACTTTAATTTATTCTCAGAATTTATTCGTGTGGGGCTAATTTATTTCTGAAGCTAAATTTGCGAATCCTTTTGTTTATTAACACAATTTTTTTAACAAAACTGCCAGCGTTGGATTTCGAACCATTCAGAGATAAGGGAAAATTAAATTTGGTATATTAAGTAAAATAAAAATCACTGCCTGATTTTAAGATAATCTCATAATTGAAATTTCAAAACCAAGAAGAAATTGTTACAAAATGTCGTTAAAATTATTTTTCGATATTAAATACGAATGAAAAATATAATATGTGTTTTACTTAAATTTGATAATTTGCAGACAAGTATAGGTTAAATTTTCATTTGGCTTCACAAGTTGTATTACATATTATTTGATAGTGTCATGATATAATGAGGTGGCTAATCGTTATGTCTTGGCTAAGTAATCTCTTTGTAGGTGAGGTTATCGTAAATTTCAAAGAGAAATAGCCGGATTCATTCCAAAACTTAACCTTATGCAATCTAGAGGTATTTTATTCAAATATAATGCATAAAAAATTGCCTCCGTACTATTATTCGTGTATCGGAAATGTCACATAAGCGCTTCACCTCCGAGGCTACACAAAAGGGCTTGAGGGTCGTGAATGCAATACTAAGAACGGGGATCATCTCCGTCTTCTTAGTAACATATTAATAAATAATAAAAAAACCACTCGTGAAGACGGCCATAATGTGCATCTTCCTCGTAAATCGACAAGTGCTCGACAAAATGGCAGGGGTATCATTCGCGGCCGGCAACCCCGGCCATAAATCGCAGTAAAGGAAGCCTTTTATGCGGAAGGAGCCGAAGAGGAAGGGCTTCGACATGGAGTCAAGGACATGTTTATTGCGGACGACGGAGCTCTGCGCATATATAAGTGAGTGGCGGCTACGTACTACATGCTCATCTCCGGAACGCGATAGTTTCCCGTAAATGGGGGAGCGGGTATCCCTTGAAGAATTAATCCGCCTCCTTGGGCAAACCCAGCGAGAAAGGAAGGCATTGGCCCACAGAAAAGGGGCGGGAGGGAGATAAGGTCTCCTGAGGCAGAAGGGCCAGCCAGCTAATAAGAAACCGTCTTTCTCTCCCTCACTCCATCGAGACTTTTGCTACCCTCCCTTTTCACTAGAGACGCACCTTCATATTATTCCCATCTTCTCTACCATTGTCTTCGCTTTACCTTCTGACATCCTTTCCACGGGTAAACCACCTCCCCGGACTATTCAACCATACGAAATACTTCCTTCTCTCCGCTGCTAAATAATCGATATTTAACACGCTCGGAAGATTTCAAGGCTGGCGTTAAGTGCCATTTCTGATCTATTTAACAGGGAAGGGACTACTTGGTGCGATGGCAGGAATACGTAAATCATTGGATCTTGGGGGAAAGAAAATGTATTTACACATACAGGTACGTACGTACAGCCACGCGTGCTCATATGTATCTGTGTGTGTGTGTGTATATGTATATATATGATTTCTTCGAAGTAACACGGAAGTGTTACATAAAAAACAAGAAGACACAACATGAGAACACATAAAAGGAAAACTCACACGTAAAATATTGATAATTTCGACGGACTAGTATCTAAGAGGAAGGAATCTGGCCGAAAGCCATAGTGAGATCAGTGTCATTTCCTATTCCGGAAAAGGTAAAGGCTATATCATTGAATGACAGAACAATAGGTTTGATATCCCACGCAGCTATAGTTATTCTCAGGATCATCAACAAAAGGATAAAGAGTAAGGCATTTGGTTATTTAGGGGATGAACAGTTTGGGTTTAGGAAAAGAAGAGGTACGCGTGATGCCATGGCAGTAATGAGATCACAAATCGAGAGGAATATAGAATACAATTACAAAGTTTTTACCCGTTTTGTAAATTTTGAATAAGCGTTTGATAGAGTGAATTGGGAAAAAATTAATGCAAGTATTGCAGAGAATAGGAATGGATTGGAGGGATAGGAGACTGATCCGCAACCTGTACTTATCTCAGACTTCTCAGGTGCAATTTGGGAACGGAGAGTCCGGATAGGCAGTGTTAGGAGAAGTTGTAAGGCAGGGTTTCCCGTTATTATCGGATCAGTATAACGTACATGTGGAGGAAAAAATTAAACAGGCATGGGAAGAACTGGAGGGAGGAATGAAAGTCGGAAGGGAGTTCATAAAATCAGTCAGGTTTAATGATAATTGGCCTTGAGACAAACCGGGCTTTGGTTTGTCTGTAGGCCAAGGGGTTGCAAACATTGCATAGTGAATTGAAAAAATAGGGCAATAGAAATGAGGCGAGAATCAATATAAATAAAACAAAGGTTATGCGATTTTCCAGAAAGAAAAAGGCAAAGCTAAAAATTAAAATAGAAGGGGAAAAATAGAGAAGGTAGAACAGTTTACGTATCTTGGAAGTTCTCTGGACCATCGCGGTCAAAGTAGTAGTGACGTAAGAAGAAGAATTGCGCTAGGCAAGGAGGCTTTCTCAAGGAGGAGGGAGTTGATAACGGGGACGTTGAGTAGGGATGTTAAGACAAGACTTGTAAAAACTCTGGTCACTGAAGCAGGAGTAGATTGGAGGCTTTTGAATTTTGGGTGTGGAGAAGAATGGAGAAGGTGAAATGGACCGAAAGGAAAAAAAATTATGACGTACTGGAGATGGTGGGTGAGGAGAGGGGTTTGCTGAGAGAAACCCTAGAGAAGCTGGAAAAATGGATGAAAGGCGTATCAACGGTAGGGGGAGGTTGAAGAAGGCAATAGAGGGGAGAATGTTCGGCAAACGAGGAAAGGGCAGGAACAGGATAGGGATGTTGGACGGGATGACGGGAGGAAGGAATTACACAGATATGACGGGGGATCTCATTTAGATTTTGTTGCTCGATTTTGTTTGGAGTCGCCAGTGATTTATGTGATATTTGTGTCCATCAAAAAACTCACCGTAATCAGTAGATTACCTTATTATAATAATAATATATATGAGGCATATTCATAAAGTCAGAGCCGTTTGCTTATATTTAAATATTGGGGTTTCAGAATAGTTTAAATCCTGCTGTGCCATCTAATGATTCATTTAGAAGCTATAGCAGCATTTTTTTGTTTAAGCAATCGTTTGCTTGTCCGTGCATTCAAATAACGATGTCCGCGACAATTATTGATCTCGCTAGCTGTGAAGTGCGTTCTGTCATACGATTCTTGTATGCAAAAGGATTGTCGGCTGCTGAAATTTATCGGGAATTAAGTCTAGTTCATGGACCTATAGTTATGAAAAATGATAAGGTTAGTTAATGGTGGCGCGATTTCAAAAATGGACGAACAAATGTCCATGACGAAGAGCGAAGTGGTAGGCCCAGTATTCTGACCGATGAAATTGTTTCACCAGTGGAACAGAAACTGTTATTTGATCGTCGGTTGACGATTATTGGCCTGCCTGAACAATTTCCTCAACTTTGACGCACTACTTTAAGCAATATTGTCCTCGGACCTCGGACACCACAAATTGTGTGCAAGGATGGTACCGAAAATGCTCACCGACCACCACAAAGAGCAAAGAATATCCAGTGGACGAGAGATGCAGATACCACCGTACAGACCTGACCTTGCACCTAGCGCCTACTTTCTCTTTTTTAGCTTCAAACAGTGGCTCGGTGGAGAGCGTATCGGAACCGAAGGGGAACTCAAGAACGACGTTCTCAATTGGTTGAACTCTCTGGCGGCGAGCTTCTATGCAGAGGGGTTAAAGAAGCTGGTGCAGTGGTACGAAAAATACTTAAAAGTGAACGGCGATTATGTAGAGAAGTGACATAGGTTTGTAGCAAATGAAAGTGCCACTAAAAAGTGTTTCATATGAGTATATTTTTTCCTGTGATCGAACGGCCCTTACTTAATGACCCAATATTTGGTCATATAAATATGGTCATTTATGTGGTCATAAATATAATTATGGTCATTAAGTAAGGGCCGTTCGGTCACAGGAAAAAATATACTATACTATATTTTTTTATTATTTGGTAATCTACCGGTTAAGGTAGGTTTTTGGATGGACGCAACTATTAAATAAACATTTTGGAACTCCAAACAAAACTCAATCCGGCAACCTAATCTACATGTCCCTCTTCATCTCTGTGCACTTCTTTCCACCCTTCATTCCGTCCAACATTCCTATCCTGTTCCTGCCCAACGTTTGCCTAACATTCTCCCCTCTATTACCTTCCTTAACATCCCACTCCCGCTCAAAACACCTTTCATACATTAATCAATGCGAAGGTCGGTTTGATAGGTGAGCGTTATTAGCACCCAGTACTAAGCCCGACGGAATGTGGAATTCACACATCAGGGTAGTAGTACCAGTTTCTTTGGCAAGGGTAAACCACCAAAGAATCATCGGACCATATCATTTTCAAAAATGTAATGATAGTTAGATTAGAGAATACGAGTCCTGGCAACCGCGGGACTCGGTATAATCGCCGGGTGTCGTGCCTGGCAGCGGAGGAGCCAAAGCTTCGGCGGTCGTCATCTCACGAAAACCTTGTAAAGGAAAACTGACAGCAGCAGGAATGAGGTGCGGTAGAAGAGCGAATTATTTAAGATAGAATAGAAAAAAACATTATCAAGGCAATCATAGATACGCTCGTGAAAATAATGCAGTTTTTGGAGACCCGGCCGCATTGTTCAAAAGGGTTTAGGGAGGTAGGAGGGAGAGGGTGAAGTTCAAGTGGGAGGGTGGTTGGGGAAAGAGGGGAGGATTGGTGTAAGTAAGGGTGGAGGGAGAAAGAGAATTTAGAAAGGGGCATATGTTCCTGGTAAGTACGATTGAGTTATCGGTGGCTGTACGCTATATATGCACAGGCCGCTTCTCGAGGACTTTTGTTTTAGAGTCGGTTTCTGGGATTAGGGCACCTGTTGTTCATCATTGGGCGAGAGACTCCCTTATGACTCAATGATGAAGGTGGTTGGGAAAACCGAATTTTTTTTTAAATTAAACACGTGTCGTTTTTTTTTGCTGTCCGTATTTTGTGCATATTTCGCATGAGCGTTCTGCAGAGCAACGTTCGTCAAGTTTCTTGAAAATTATGAGCGAAAATATATCCGTTCTTCATTTGTACCTTATTCCCGTAAAACTCTCAAATTGTCGTTCTTGCTGGCTATCAATTAATTTTTCTAAAATATGATGGCACTTGTAATGATTTTAAGGCTCCGACACTTTTACCTACCTTCACCTGTGTGTCTATGGCTTTTTTTCGGCGAATGACTATCCGCCGATTTGTCAAGTAATAGCCCTGAAAGTTTTTAGTAAACATGCTCAGTTGCGAGAGATTTGACAATAGTGGACGTCTTAGCACCCGTTACATATTAATCCAATAGCTTCGTAAGAGAAACGATGGCCTCTTAACAGAAGGATGTGCACACATTATCCATCATCGGTTTTATCTACGTGGTCTCATGTTCAGGACAACGCGTAATTTGCAAAATTTTGTTTTTTTCAAGTCTTTTTAGACCGAGATTTGCTACACTTTTGCTATGTAAGTGACTTTCTAATCTGTTGAAACTTAATATTTCCCTCTATCCTCTTCTCCTCACCCTACTTACTGCCCGTATTCCCCGGGGGTATAGTATCCTGGATACCCTACTCCCCGTCGTCTTGAATTTTCTTCGGGGAGGGGGGGCAGGGTTAAAGGGGGTGGTGACTCCCACCGCCGCTGGGCCCCCAATACATCCCCAACCGCCTCCCCAACCAACTCCCTTCTCCACAGGCACCCGCAGGCGGCCCCTCATCCCTTCCCCGGCCGTCCGTCTCCGCCATAGTCAGTTCCTCCTTCCATCTCCCCGGACCCCTCCGCCATAAATCTCATACTTCTCCGGCAGCCCATTGCCACATCATATCAAAATCATTCCTTCGCTCATTTTGACCCTGGGTTGCCGCTTTTTTTCCTACCTGCACCCATGGTGGGCGAGTGCATCACTCAAGTCCCCCTCGGAATTTTACAAGTTGGAATTCCGTCAGGCTTATGGGCTGGACATTTAACAGATATATGTACTTCGGTGGCAGAATAATAAAATACACGCAACATATTAATCTATTTATCGCCATGATGGGTCATAGTTTGTATGAGTTGTACTTTTATATGTCCACAATGTTATTTTATGTGCTAAATTGCATCTCTTCGCTTGGTAAATTTGATTTGTCTCAAACGACGTTTGTACACTGTACCCCATTTCATGTCTACTGGAAATAGTTTTCAACTGGAGTATACATACTTAAGGGAAGTCGTCTTATTATTGTACTCGGTATGTCCCATAATGTTAGCTGCGAGACACTTTGATCCCTGGTGGGACTAAAAGACGTGCTACTGCGCTGTTTATTTACTCTCACCTCATATCGCACGGTTGTCACCTGAAGATGCTCTCCTAGAAGCAAAATTCATTTTGTATGACTTGTTCTATGATATGTATTTATCTTTTTCAGCCTGCTCCAAGGTATTAGTAGTCTCTTCTATATCTATCTAATTAATACCACCACCACCACAGTAATCCACAAAAAGGTTAATTCGATGGTATAACCCACATAGTACTAAGTCCAAACGGTAAGGGATAAGAATAATATTCTCCGAGCATGGCATGGTCATATTCGGTAAGAATAAGTCTGTTGTGCAGTTGGCCGCTGCCAGACACCCTAGCGGTGGCTTGCACGGTAGCTAAGGGTGCAAGGATTCAGAATCTTGTTTGCACTCTCCATGTAGTACCTTATTTTACACTTGGAACACACATACGACCATGTATATATATATATATATATATATATATATGCGGGTCGCGGTGGTCTAGCGGGTAGCGTTGGACTGCTGACCGGAGGGTCCCGGTTTCGATTCCCGGGCAAGGCACTTTGGGCACCTGCAGCTCCACCCAAGCTAGTTGATTTTTCGGGTACCAGATCTTCCTGGGAAACCATAGCCGGCACAGGGAAAGGAACTGGCCCTCCTGTGTGAATATTCACACGCCGTATAGGGCTTGGTACATGGGTGAGCTCTACCATCACCTACTAAACCGACCTTCGGGTTGATTACTGTGTTTATGGTTTATATATATATATATATATATATATAGATCTCAGATCGCAGATCTCAAGGTAAATCAGGTTTCCTTATTAGCTGAGGTGGTAGAGCATCCGCCCGGCAAGTGGAAGGCCCGTGGTTCAAATCCCGGATAAGGAAATATTTTTACTTTCGTGATCTGTTCAAAAACCGCCTTCCCCACATGTCCTGTGTTCACCTTTTATGTGTTTTCCTATCCCCTTTCCTTATACCTATTTTTATGTTTGAATGAATATTTGTGCGCCGTATGGCGGGATTTTCAAGTTTGAATATGTATATATATATATATATATATATATATATATATATATATATATATATATATATATATATATATATATATATATATAATTTTTTATTATTATTAGGTAATCTATCATTTATGCTAGGTTTTTGGATGGACACAACTATCAAATAAATATTTGTAACTCCAAACAAAACCCAATCCAGCAACGTACTCTATACATCAGGTCCCTCTTCATCTCTCTGTGTACTTCCTTTCTCCCTTCATCCGCTATCTAAGGCATCCCCATTACCTATTTCTGCCTTCTCCTCGCTTGCCTAACATTCTCCCCCCTATTACAGTCTTTTTCAAAATCCCACTATATGACCATCAATACGCCCACCATCCATCTTTCATCTGCCTCCATAGGATTTCTCCCAACAAACCCCTCTCCTCCCCTATCACCATCCCTGGTACTATACTTCCTCATTTGCTAATTCTATCTTTCGGTCCATTTCACCTTCTCCATTCTTCACAACACACCCACATATCTGCAATAGTCTCCAATCTACGTCTATCCTCCTGCTTCAACGACCACGTTTCCGCGCTACGCTCCTTATCAGAGTTTTTACGAGTCTTGTCCGACTTATAAGGTCTGACGTAAAAATAAGTTCAATAAATCTGGACAAAAATGCATTGTAGATCAAAGTACAAATTGCAAAAACTCTTCACAAGAGTAGTCTTATGTATCGAAACACCAATTCCGGTGCCTCTGACCGTTGTGATATGCTTCCTGTGAGGCATGAATAGGACCCTCGTTTAGGCACTTCGTCATGGCCTCTTTGGCATAATCCAGTGACTCAACATGGTACTCAAAGGGGTTATACTTGGGTCATATTCAAAGGCCCATGCCTTGTCATCAGTAACCACCTATCCTTTAAAATTCATGTCACCATGGTCCAAGAGGTCACACGTGGAGTATTCCGAAAGCACCTTGTTGCGGACCGTCTTCGCACTCCTTTCTCATGGCTAAATCTGTAGGAATGAAATGCACTGTGATTTTCTGAAATTGCACTCTGCTGTTGATATCCTGACACTTGTGGGTCAATCAGAATGGAGCATGTACCTCAATTTCTGCTCATTTCCATCACACTATGCAGGCCATTCCTCATTATCAATCTCCAAGAATATCCGGTGCAAACAGAAAACCATCGATTGGGAAGTTGTTGTATCTCCCGAACCTTGTTTTTCCGACGTTCACACAAATTTTATCGGGTGTCTTTGTTCCATTTAGTACATTTGTGATGACAATATTGAACAGGGGTTCGGTTTTTTAACGACCTGTAGGCAACTCATATGGGTCAACTGGATTTTACAAGATTTCTCATCACGTTTCCCCCCATAAATCCACCCACTTCCGTCCATCCACCATCAGCCATTTCAATCGGTGGAAAATAATCATTCTACTTATTTTTGGGACGGACTCTATGTCCCACTGTAGGAGTATATTTATTTTATTTATTGAGTTTCATTGCTATATTTTTCGATTTATTTCTTCTCTTGAAAGCAGCGTTGCACTTCAAATGGAAGCATTGCATGCCTTAGATTTTGTGCTTTGCGCCAATGTATTTTGGTCCCGTCCCCCTATTCTCTAGCTCCTTAATGTTCGGATCTCATATCTTCTGTGGTCATGCTTGCCTTTGAGTAGGTTTCACCCACCGAACAATCAATCATTTTGAGAATCATCTCGTAGCTATATCCATTTACGACCGGTGCCTTTTTCTCTGCCGTTTGTGCCAGTATCGATGTAGTCTAGCCTTCTCTTTTGCTTTCCCATGATATTCCTTCCCCTATCAACCTTTAATATTTATGCATTAGTTATTTGGCTCTTGGAGCGCGATTTTTTACGAGTTTATTTTGCTAATAATGTCCTTTGACGAAAAAAAATTAAAGGTCACCAAATGGAACACTCAGCAAAAATATATTTTTAAACTTTCGTCGTATTATGTCAATCAGCTCCAAATATACTTAGTTATGTGCATACATCTACGACACATATTTTACCTTCTTATCATTACTATCTAGCTGTAATCCGTTTGCGATTTTTAAGGCGCATATTCCGGGTATTTTATAGCATGTTCAACGTGATGTCGTCATCAAAAAGAAAATTACAACCAATCTCGTATCTTCTATCGAATATTTATTACAGTTATGTTAACATTTCTGAAATAATACCTTAAACAAAAAGTTCCGGGATTACCACCGTGTGGCGCTCCCATCGTTCCGATTTAAGTTCTGTTTTTTTTGTTAAATTGGTACATCTGTTGTTGATATTCCCTTTAAATCTTAGTGTCATAACTTGACATTTGCAAAATTTACGTAGCCAATAGTACATCTATCTCTGTGTGTGTTGGCGATTTTTTACAATTGCAGAAATGAATTTAAATTTGCAACAACGAACTTGTATTAAATTTTGCGTAAAAAACGGATTTAGTGGCGCACGGACGTTGGAAATGTTGGAAAAGTGTTTCGGCAACGATTCTCTAAAAAAACCGTCGTTTACCAGTGGCACGAGCGGTTCAGAAGTGGTCGTGAGTCAATCGAAGATAATGAACGCAGTGGCAGACCATCGACATCGAAATTTGGTGAAAAAATTGATAAAGTAAAAGAAATGTTGGTCAATAACCGCAAATTAACCATCAGAGAAATAGCGGAGGACTTGAACATTGCCTATGGATCCGCCCAAGATATTGTGGTTAATGATTTGGGTTTCCGTCGTGTAGCAGCAAAGTTGGTGCCAAAAGACCTCAATTTCATGCAAAAAAGAGACCGTGTTGACGTCGCAAAAGACATGATTTGCGAGGCTGAATCCGATCCCACATTCATCAAAAGGATCATTACTGAAGACGAGACGTGGGTTTATGAGTACGACACGCAATCCAGACATCAGGCAAGTGAATGGCGTTTACCAAGTGAGGCGAGACCAAAAAAACCACGTCGTTTTCAGTCAAAAAAGAAGGCAATGCTGACGGTTTTCATGGATTACAACGGTGTAGTGCATCATGAATTTTTGCCAGAAGGCCAGACAGTAAACAAAGAGTATTATTTGGGCGTTATGAGACGTTTGCGTGAAGCAATTCGCCGAAAGAGACCAGAAATCGTCGCACAGTGCGTCGAGACCGTCGCACAGTGCTATCATTATTCGTAATTTTTTGACGAAAAATGCAACAAATACCATCCAACAGCCACCAAATTCACCTGATTTGGCTCCCTGTGACTTCTTTCTGTTCAATTGAGTTAAAAAACCATTACGGGGAACGCGTTTTAGCAGCCGAGAGGAAGTAATGGAAAAATCGCAGGAAGCACTGATGGACATACCGAAAACCGAATATAAAAAATGTTTCGATGATTGGATCAAGCGCTGGCATAAGTGTGTTGCAGTCTATGGGGATTACTTTGAAGGGTACAATATAGATTTAGATGAATAAACTTGTATTTTTAATTTTCCGAATAAATTCCGGGAACTTTTTGATCAAGGTAGTATACTTCATGAAAAGACGCGTCCACAGAATGTATCTGGCAAAATAAGTTTTTATATTCGTGAGTAAGCATCGTGTCGGATTCATATGTATCCCTCAAGAATTATACTTTTTGAAGTTCAAAAGTTTTTTATTTTTCCTTGTTGTTGTACATCAAATGACGCTTCTTGACTTATTTGAGGTTAAATGATGTGGTATACCATCTGAGTTTATGCATTTTGAAAATCATATTTTAAAAATTATCACATTCATATTTATTGATTGAACTGTAAAATTTAAAGGTCAGTTTTAATCATAAAATGTATTTATTTACAAGTTTGAACGAGTACTGAAATATTGGTAAATATGATGATAATAAGTATGGCCAAATAGAAAATATACCAATATACCCCCGTCGCTCCCGTAAAAGCAATCGCTATTGATGATAAAATGGTCCATTCGAGGTAAGCATGTCAGCACCCAGGCGCTCGGAAAATATTTCCTCCATTGAAAAAAACAGCCTTCTGTTTTCCTTTCTGTTCACTGCGGAAAATCTCATCCGCAATATGAACCCATTACTCATCCATCCCCTGTCGTCTCAAAGCACCCTCCTCGTATTTTGGTCTCCGTCCTGGGAGAATGGTGGACAGCTTTGAAATTGCATCTCCTCCGCCTTTCCTCCCGATCCAGATGGTTAAAATCATTTAAACGATTTGTTCCCATGTATTCCGCCATTTCTCAATGAGAGGCCGTGAGATTACCATAGGTATGGAGGAGATAATATGCAACAGTGAAGTTTCAATAAAACATAAAACTTCACATGTTGATGGTTACGCTGAATGCATAGGACACCATTAAACATAGATTTTTACGAAATAAGTATTTATCATGGATTTTCTTTTTGTTGCGTGTAATAATAATTTGTTTTTATTAGATTAAATAAAAACAGCTTGAAATTCCTAAATTAAGCACATATTTGAAAAATACCATCCCAAATATAGAGGTTTTCTTAACATATTCATTTTATCACCAGATTTTTTTCTTTATACGTTCCCTTGTTTACAATTCTTTGTTTTCTCAACATAGCACTCGTTTCAGTTGGATCTTTCTCTAGTTACAGGAAGACTTTAATACAAATAATGAATAACCACATTTGAGAAAAGTAATTTCAACTTTTTACTCTGTATTATGTGTGTAGAAAATATATGCGCTCTTACAGTGAAATGCTCGAGCACTGAGGAAGTAGCATGAGTTCTAAGATTGCAAATTGGTTTTTCCTAAATTATTTGTCGATACTTTAATAATAGTTTTCTCACGTTACATTATCCAAAGCAATAAATCTGTGTTATCAATATTTCTTTATTAAATTTAAAAGTTAATTATTTAGTCATTAAAGTAGCCTCTATGCATTTCCATAAGAAGAAACCTATTGATTAGGTATTTAATCATTACCATGGGAAAGAAATGAGCGCTTAGGTGCCAAAATGAGAATAGCAGTGTGCGATCAAAACAATTATTTACAATAAGTCAAATGGTGACTGACAGGGACACTGAAATAAAATATCAAAGATTTTTGTTCCAATGATTTTGAAATGGAACAGAAAATCACTGATACGAGTACATTCGGCATATTGCGCATTAAGGAAGAAACTAAAGTATTTTGGGTTTTTTAATCGAGTGAGATTTAAAAAATAATGTGGAAGAGAGGAATACAAAAAACATCTTCCACTTGAATGCGGAGAGGGGAATTTCAGAGAGAAGTTTGAGCAGGTTTATTTTAAGCCGAAGGAGAGTTTGAAAGAGATATTTAGATGTTGAATGTTGGGAACTATGAAGTTTACTGAGGCGCCGGGCGGGAAGTGATCAATAGTTTGGATTATCTGAAGAAACCTTAAAGTTCCAGGAAACAATGAAACATTTAGAATATTCAAAAGGTGTTGATTTCCCACAGAAGTATTTAAGAATGCATTGTGATGGACTTCTCCAAACATTGCCAATCCTATCTCTCTGCCAAGAAAGATGTGCATTATGGAAAAATAAGCCCCACATGTTTAAATTTCAAACATATGCTTACCAAAGATTGAAGGATTGATTCATATTTTACAATACATTTTTTTTCAAAAATAATAATTACACATTCTGTGTTGACATATTTCCGAGCGTCCACATCGTAATAAAAATAGTTCCATCTTAATGTGTAACAAATATGAATATTCTATAAATGAATTAACTATCTAATATCAATCACTTAATAACATGACTTCAAAAAATATATTGTAACTGGAAATCATTTCGCAAAGGATCTTTCCGTTGATTCCGGTCAGGACGAATGATTTTTACATTTAAAAAATATAAGACTATACAAGGTTTTCATAAAAAGTATCGGAAACACTTCTTCATGATATTTGAGTTAAGTGCTGAACTCAGAAAGTTGCTTATCAAGTGCGCCCATGATCGCAGATAGTATATTGGCATTGATTAGATGAAAATTAAACCCATTATCACTGAAAATTTGGCGATGCGAAAGATCTACGCTAAACTCGCCGCGAAGATCTTGACGGACGGTCAAGACGGATTCGAGGGTCCTCTTGCGAAGACCTTCTAGAATAACATCGCGATGTTTCCCCGACCCCTTTCAGTTCCAATTTAGCACGAGTAGACTTCGTGTTTCCTATTCCTAAAAGTGAAATCCTCTCTCACCACCACGAGTCCCGAAGTCCCGTCAAACAAGCTTAAACGCGTAACGTTAAAGACATTCCGGAATCCGTAGTCACGGAACCTTCGAGTCATGGAAAAGACGCCAGAAAAAGTGTGTCGACATTCAAGGGATGTACTTGGAAGGATTTTGGGGCATTGTACCTATATCTGGATGAAATCTATTTTTCCGGAAGTTTTCCCAAAACTTTTTATCAATCCATATAATGCGGAGCCGGCGGATGACTGAGCTAAAATTTACAGTTGTGGCACCTCTCTCAGGTTCTTAGAATTGGACCTATGTACCTATCAGGCTTATTAATATTTTCAAATAGACAAGGTAAGCATATTTTGTATCAACTAAATCTTCCTATGAAACCTTATTTCTATACAAACAATTAAATTTGAAGTACTCAACATAATGTAAAATCCACAATTGTGTTTATTTATATTTCATTTATATTTAGATTTTATACCACTCATCTGGAACAATGGATTACCTTGTAAATGTGATCAAAATGTATAAATTTTCATACAACTTTTGTCTAAAGCTATGGAACAATAGATAAAATAACCATAAATTCCTTTTTAAAAGTTTCATCAAATATCCAGTGGACTAGTGAAAGAAAAAAGAGTAATTTTCCTTACCATAATTTCAACTAGGTAAAGCGATTTAATTCAGAGTTAACTTTGTAACCGAATTTTTATACTTTAAGCCCATATCTGTGGGACGTTAGAGATTGAGGAAAGTAACGCTTCAAAAGTGATATTATGGTAATAATAGATCAGTATTGATGTGACCACACCATATCGCAGAATTATACAATGATTTTTTGAAATCGCAGTTTTTTCCTGAAAAATAGCAATAAATATCTTTTTGATATTACAAGAAATGCTGCATAAAAATTTGAGAATTAATTATAAGTTTCAATTTCACGCCTTAACTTTGCTAAGTTTATATCAGGTTTTGTATTTAGTGCGAACTGAGTTATAGTATTCAAGTAGGGGTATTAATGTATACAATGCATTAGAATTCTTGACCGAGCGAGCATTTTTGTGTTTTACTCAGACCCCATTAAAATAAATTATCTGCAAAATTTAAATTGAGCCTTTAGTCATAATAAATCTGCATGATGTATTATTTATTTCAATAATTCACTTGTATTCCACGGGAACGAATATCTTTTAATTTAATATAAATTTACCTTTGGTTTTTATGAATATCCCAATTTAATTAAAAAACAAAGTAAAATAATTTTCAATCAGTGAAATAAAGTCAGCGTAGCATAGGTAACCAAGAAAACTTGTAATTACTATGCATTACACTGAAATATTCATGATGCTAATGAGTGACCTAAGTGTTTTTACCTCTTAAGACGGAAGGAAATTTTCTTTGCATTTGCGTACTTTTTGGGATGGAACAAGCTCGATAATACTTCATTCGGGTGGAAAAATCATCTCTAATTCATACATTCCTATCAATGGTGGGAAGTTATGAGGAAGTTATTCTCAAAGTTAATTTTTCTCGCTCTTTTGTAAGTGCACGTACCGACAGAAAACCGCAATCCACGGTGAGTTGTTCAAATTAAGTGAGACGATCGTCTTTTCCTCTAACGACCTCCTTGCACGCTTCCCTCTTTTGCATCTCGAGATCTGGAGTAGATGAGCGTCCTCGGGCCTCCCGCAAATCTCTTCTCCGCCAATCATCTTAAATTCCACATCCTCGCTCCATTTGCTTTTATCGTCCCTCCGTTAATTCTCCCCGCCCATCCTTGCCCAGGACACATCATTGCGTTTGCGACGACCCCTTCTCAAACCCTCATCTTTTCTCCACAGAAAAAGCAACATCCTTCGGAGTAGAGGTGAGTAAATGTACTCAATGTGACTCAATGCGCCATCCTCCTTAGGTTTTATTTCCATGTCTCCAAAAGATATCTTTATTTTCCCGGTGCTAGTTCCAAAATCCCAAAAAAAGAAGTTATTCAAAATGATAATTGAATTTTTTTAATTCCCGGTAATGGCCAATGTTTTTAACAAATTGAAATTGTTTCATTTCAAAATCTATGTTCATCAGATTCATGGCTACGATCTTTCTTTAAAACTTTCACTTTCTGCTGATATTCATTCTTTCCTAAGTATGAGTAACAGTAAAAAAATCGACTTTTATCTATCATTGTGATTAGTATTGCATAATATAGGCCATTTATAGAAGTATATATATATATATCATTATATATATATATATATATATATATATATATATCATTATATATATATATATATATATATATATATATATATATATATATATATATATATATGAGAGAATAAGATAGAAAAATGTAAACACAGAGTTAGGCAAAATGAAGTACAATTAGTTAAACAATAAATTGAGAAGGGCCACAAAGAAAGCAAAGGAAGAATGGTGGAAAACGCAATGCCAGGATACGGAAAGTTTACAGAAGAAGGGTGAAATTGGTGCTCTATACAGCAAGATTAAGTTATTATTGGGAAGTAAGAAGGCAAGATTTGTGCTAACAGTTAAAGATAGGTGGAGTAAGATAATAGTTGAACTAGGAAAAATACAAGAGAGAGGAGGAATATATAGAAACACTGTATGGTAAAGAACTTAGGCCGACAAGGTTAGACATAGAAAAGGAACATGACGTAGAAGAAGATAGCTTAGGTCCAGGCATACTCGACGATGAAATAGAAAGGGCATTAAAGGAGATGAAAGCAAATAAGGCTGTGGGGGTGGAAAATATTCCTGTAGAACTGTTGAAAGGTATAGAAAAAAGCGGGAAGAAGGCTCTGTATGGACTGATTCGTAGAATCTCTGAAGAAGGAATCTGGCCGGAAGATTTTGTGAGATCGGTGTAGAGTTCCTATTCTAAAAAAGGCAAAGGCTATATCATGTGAGGATTACAGAACAATAAGTTTTGATATCCCACGCAGCTAAAGTTATTCTCAGGATCATCAACAAAAGGATAGAGAGTAAGGCATTTGATTATTTAGGGGATGAACAGTTTGGGTTTAGGAAAAGAAGAGGTACGCGTGATGCCATGGCAGTAATGAGATCACAAATCGAGAGGAATATAGAATAAAATTAGAAAGTTTTTACCCGTTTTATAGATTTCGAAAAACCGTTTGATAGAGTGAATTGGGAAAAATTAATGCGTGTATTGCAGAAAATAGGAATGGATTGGAGGGACAGGAGACTGATCCGCAACCTGTACATATCTCAGGCTGCTCAGGTGCGTGTGGGGAACGGAGAGTCCGGATTGGCAGTGTTAGGAAGAGGTGTAAGGCAGGGTTGCCCATTGTCACCGGTACTGTTCAACGTATATGTGGAGGAAATGATTAAAGAGGCATGGGGAGAACTGGAGGTAGGAAAGAAAGTCGGAGGGTAATTGGTAAAATCGTTTAGGTTTGCTGATGACCAAGCATTAGTTGCTTAGTCAGCCAAGGGTTTGCAAGCATTGTTGAGTGAATTGGAGGTTCAGTGCGATAAATGTGGGATGAGAATAAATATTAATAAAACAAAGGTTATGCGATTTTCCAGAAAGAAAAAGGCTAAGCTAAATATTAAAATAGGCGGGAAAGAAATAGAGCAGGTAGAACAGTTTACATATCTCGGAAGTGTTTTGGACCAATACGGTCAAAGTGGTAGGGACGTAAGGAGAAGAATTGCGCTAGGCAAGGAGGCTTTCTCAAGGAGGAGGGAGTTGATGGCGGGGACGTTGAGTAGGGATGTTAAGACTAGACTCGTAAAAACTCTGATATAGAGTATAGCTATGTACGGCGGGGAAACGTGGTCACTGAAGCAGGAGGATAGACGTAGATTGGAGGCTTTTTAAATGTGAGTGTGGAGAAGAATGGAGAAGGTGAAATGGACCGAAAGAAAAACAAATGAGGAATACTGGAGATGGTGGGTGAGGAGAAGGGTTTGTTGGAGGAAATCCTATGGAGGTAGGAAAATTGGATGAAAGACGTATTGAGCGGTAGTGGAATGTTGAAGAAGGTAATAGAGGGGAGAATATTGGGCAAGCGAGGTAAGGGCAGGATTAGGTTAGGGATGTTGGACGGGATGAAGGGAGGAAAGAGTAAACAGAGATGAAGAGGAACCTGATATAGATTAGTTTGATAGGTGGGGAGGCACAAAATATTTATTTGATAGTTGTGTCCATCCAAAAACCTACCTTAACCGGTAGGTTACCTAATAATAATAATAAATATATGTATTAATTCTTCTATATAAATATATAAAAATATATTTCTGTATATATGTATATATATATATACATATGTATATATATGTGTGTGTGGTTATTCTTTCTGCCTGTATCAAAAGTCTGAGAAAGCCTAAAATATGCTTTAAATAATTGTCCCTGATATATAAATAAAACAGTTTCTGGCGTAACTTGGTGGAAAATCTAAAAAAACGAACGTTTTTATAAAACAAATCACTTTACCTTAACCCGAGGAGGTTATGCTATAACGGAACATGGGTCGTATCTTCGAAAAGTGAAGAATCAGGCGTGATATTGTGGAATCGAGACATAATGAAAACTTCGTTGCAATTTTCCACAGTTAAAACTTTATTGCCGACCATGGTTTCGATACACTGTATCATCTTCTACAGTGTATCGAAACCATGGTCGGCAATAAAGTTTTAACTGTGGAAAATTGCAACGAAGTTTTCACTATGGGTCGTATCTTATTTGGACTCAATGGATTTGCCATAAGTTTCCAGAAAATGTCTTTAAAAATGCGAGTCATGTCATATTGTTGAAAAATGAAACTGTGTTCACTCAAAGTGGTCTTCAACTTGAGTTAATACAGGGTTCGTCCGGAAAATAAGTTTATGATGCTCATTTTCTTTTTCTGACAAAAGGGGAGTCGTCCACTACGAATTTGTACCTGAACGACAAATTGTAAATGCTGCATTTTACGTCCAAGTGCTCGATAGGCTTAGAAAACGAGTCGCCAGGGATCAAAAACGTCTGGCGGCTGCATCACAACAATGCGCCGTCTCACACCGCGCTTGTCGTGTCGGACTTCTTGGCCAAGCACGGCGTGGGAACGCTGCCGCACCCGCCCTAGAGGCCCGGACTTGACACCACCGGACTTCTTTCTGTTCCCGAAGATAAAGAGGAGTTTGAAAGGAACGCGGTACGGGACTTTGGACGCCGTCAAAGAGGCCGTGACGACGTGTCTTCGAGAGGTTCCCGATGATGCCTTCGCGGGAGCGTTCCAGGAATGGGAACGCCGCTGGAACAAGTGTAGCGTCTCCCAAGGGTCCTATTTTGAGGAATATTAGCTTAAGATATGTAAAAGTGTAATACATTTTTTTCCTGAGTTCAGTACCCTTATTTTCCGGGCCAACCCTGTAGATCACTTCCACTGAAATATGCCTGAAAACGATCTGGTGCTTTCCCGGCGTATTTGCTGGATGAAGTTTTCTCGGGTCTTCCACCGGGTCAGGGGTTCCATGTTGGCCGACGTTTCGATGCCCGACTCGTGCATCGTCCTCAGGGTTGATGATTGCCACTCTGTTTTTGGCCGTCTTATATACCCGCGCTCTCGGGTTCAGGTGACTTCTGATTGGTCGCCGGGTCGTTGTGCTCTGTGCCTTTCTCTTTTTACCTCCATTAGCACGGGTTTCCATATGTTGCTGATTCCGTTGGCACGGGTTTCCATGAGTTTGGATTCCGGTTATTCTCCCAGCAACAAATGGAAATCCGTGCTAATGGAGGTAAAAAGAGAAAGGCACAGAGCACAACGACCCGGCGACCAATCAGAAGCCACCTGAACCCGAGAGCGCAGGTATATAAGACGGCCAAAAACAGAGTGGCAATCATCAACCCTGAGGACGATGCACGAGTCGGGCATCGAAACGTCGGCCAACATGGAACCCCTGACCCGGTGGAAGACCCGAGAAAACTTCATCCATGCCTGAAAACACCTACCATTGGCTATTCCCAAATATGTCTTCTGTGTTGAAGTATTTTGAGCTGGTTGAACAGTTTTGGCTCTCTGTCTTGAGGCCGCAGCTATGACCAAGTGCGTCTCTTGTGTTTTGCTTTCATCAATTACTATAAAATGAATGCATAATTTTTCAATTATACATGGCTGAATTATTTTTAGCATTTATTTGGCGTATATGTTTAGGATATGAGTTTAATTGCAACTTCTAATGTGGAATCCTTTCGCAAACCTCTGAAAATCTTCCAGATTTATTCCGCCATCGAGAAGAATGTGCAGTTTTCAGCGAGAAAGCAAAGGAGACTCGGTGTCTTATGTTCCGAATGGTAATCGGTTTTCCCTCGTGCTATTTCCCTTCCTGACAGTTTTTTCGTCCACTTTTAAGTTCCATAGCGAATGGGACCGCTTCGATAAAACGCCCGATTTCGCTCCAACTTCCCCTCCTCGTCGCATCGCGTCTGTTTTCCGACCCCTGTGGAAATATATATATATATATATATATATATATATATATATCCATTTCCAACCCCCTTCCCTCATATTCGTGGCATGCCATCGCTCACCCTCGACCCCTTGGCCCTCCGCACCCTCGCCATCAAGTCGAGCACCCCCATGTGCTCTCCAACCCGATCGCCTCCCCCAAAGGCACTCGAAAACTTCCCTTCCTACCCCTGGTCGTTCCCCAACTCCCCCGGGAATTACTTCCTTCCTTCCCGCCGTTTAATGCTCCTTCGCCCCTTTTGACTCTGCTCGCCCAGAGTCATCCCCTTTCCCCCTTTAACCGCCACCCCCCAAACCCCTGCACCCCCAAAAGACATCTGCCTCTTTCTTTTCACGCTTCAATCTTGCTTGCATCCTCGTACTTTTTCACTGTTTCCTTTCCTTCATCCCAATTCATGTCCCCAGTCTTCCATCTCTTCCTATTTCGTCAACCCTACCCCGTAGGCAATATCCGATGTATTCTCCGTGCGTACAATATAAAAGCCTTTTTCGAAATTCGCGCCTGGACTGTACACTGGAGATAAAGGAGTCATTTAGTCATGTCTTTTTGCAGCGGTTACCGTGTAAGGTTTCCATAAGCCGTCCTAATATCATCCGCTTGGAATGTTCATCGATTTTCGTAAAAACATACGCACTTTTTCTACTCTCTAACGATACCTGTATACTACGAACATCCAAAATATCTACAATATTAAAATTTTAAAGTTTCTTAGTATTACAATATATTTTTATTTTTGCAGTGATTTCCTTGAGTAGATATACCTAAAGCCAACTATTTTCAGCTTCGTACTACGCATAAAATTATTTCCGCATTATTAAACGAGTGTGGGGAAATTTAATGAAAAAGTTATGCAAAAAGAATTAGACAAAGCCTAGAGAAAATCCTCCAGATTCGTTACAATTGTTATAATAAGAAAATAAGTGTGACAGGCCTCTTAAAGATTGCAAGATTTTAGGTGTGCCTGTACAAGCATGGGTATGTTAGTTGGTAGTTTGTTGTTTGCGTGTGAGTGGGTTTTAAGGGTTTTAGCATGAATTTATACAATGTTTTGTTTGTGGTTTGTATCAATTGGAGTCTTTTGCATGTGGTTTTATTTTTCTTTCTTAATTACGGGTGGTGCCCTAACACCCTCCGCCATACGCCCTTGTGGCGGCTTGAGGAGTACTAAGTAGATGTAGATGCCAAATATATTAATGTAAAAAGCCTTCCGGTGCTGGAATTAGAAAACTTGGTAAAAGAGTAAACGTTTACAGAACGGATGCCAGATGTCAGTTTTAAAACTACTAATGAAAAGTAAATTAACCTCATCTTTGTATAAACCTTGGTTATGCATTGCCATAGTTGGCAAGAATTCTCCTTTCAATAGGGATTTAAAATATCTCGAATAAATTTTTAGATTTAAATTAAATTTTATTATTCCCTCTGTTACGACTGGTTGTACTGAACAACTGGAGATTGTACGGTATGTCAAGAGAGCATTAGTTCTTGAGTAAACTGAGTAATGCTGAAAGCAGAGAGGAATAGGAATTCACTGAGGTGTATAGTAAGTAACAACATTTTTTGTCTGAAAATCATAAAGCTCAGTATTATTAAGTTTTATACCTTCCATAGTTTCTCCTTACTTTCATTGATATAGTATAAGCATAATATTACTTTAGATATGTTCAAACAAAGAAAAGCGACCAGTCTATCGCTTGGTCGGGAGCTTGCCTTGATGGTACAATCTATTTAACAAACATACCATTATAAGGATCCCCAAGTTATGTAGTGACGGAGACCCTTATCTTTTGAAATACGAGGAAGAAAATGAACGAACAGTGAGGTTAAGCTCTTTTTGACAAATATTAACAAAAATTAGAGTTATTAATTTTGGCCTAACACTTGAAATTGGTCGGATTTTAATCCATTATATGGAGCAGACTTTAAAACCTACAAATATAGTCATATTTTAACGCCTAAAACGTTTTCTGAGAATCAGATTTTTTTGTGCACATAATTGTTCTCTGTCAAAGCCAATATTCAGGTTTTGTTGTATCTGTGATGGAATATCTTTGCGCAAGGCGGGTGAATACTATGTCCAGTTATTTTTCTTTCTGTTCTAAAATATTTTTTGGATTTTATAAATTATTTATTTTTTTTGCAAATATTGTTTCTTTACATTATTTTTGCAAAATTAATTGAGGTTTCGTATCGTACTTTTTCACGCTTGTATTTGTTTTGGCATTGCAATTTGCGTGAACTGTTAGCTAATGATTGCAATTACTCTCTGATCATACAATATATATCGTTAATAAACGTATAGGATCGAATGCGTGCCCCAAAATGCCCCCACGATATAAGTGGTTTTTGTAGATGTGGATGAATAACTCTGAGAGATATCTTTCAAATATATAACTTGGTACGGTATCGTATTTTTGGATATCGAAGGGATACTTGCCTATGAGAAGATTGAAATTACTATTAACTAAATGTAACAGAACAAAGAATTTCTACTATTGTGACAGCGAACTATTCTCGGGAAATATCATTCATATAACCATATTATGATAATATTTCCTTGAACAATTGATTCTGGTCCCGTATGCCTACCAAATACAGAGTTTACGTTATTGTATTGAATGCACCTTTTACCCATATTTTTCATGTTTCCAGCCTTGTAATGGATATATTCTATTGTTTCAGGCTTCACTTCGTGGAAGTATTTAATATCCATACCAAAAAAGAAAGATTTGTACTTTTCCACAGATTTTATTAAATGGTACAACGCGTTTCACCGACTTGCGGCATCGTCAGGCATCGGCATGCGGCATCGTACCTGATGATGCCGCAAGTCGGTGAAACGCGTTGTACTATTTAATAAAATCTGTGGAAAAGTACAAATCTTTCTTTCTTTTTTGGTATGGCTTGTAATGGATATTTGGATCTAACCAAAGCACTTGAGGGAAATGAAATATGGTACTAGGTTAATTTGAACTAACAGTTCATGTTATACTTTTAATGAGATAGACATCCATAGGCCTATTTTTCAGTTAAAGATGGTGTTAGGCACACAAAATAGGTTTTCACCACACTAGATCCTATAACATCACGACTTTTGTTGCCTTATTCCATAGTATCAATATGAATATTTCTCAGTTTGTAGGTGCTAATATGATGAATCTTTAAGATAGTAGTATGTGGTTTTTCATAATTAAATAACTTTAAATTCGTAGGTTTTTAGTCAGGACTGCATTTGTAACAACCAGAGAAATATTAATAATATCAACTTAACCATATTGAAATTCTGACTCTTCTTCTGATCCCCAATATAACCCTACTAGAGGAAAAAAATTCCCATTTCTCATTCATAAATGCTGAAACTCAAGGGAAAGTTAAAATAAGGCAATTAGAGTGGTTCACAGAATATGTTGAAGATGAACTGTCTTGGGAAGTGGTTTCTATCACCCTCTGGTTGTACTGCAATGAGATTAATGTTACGACTTTGCGCACTCGTTACTTTCTTTTAAATACACTTATATTGTTATTGTAATCACTTCCGTTTGGTTTTCTTACAATTTGGTGCGTCCTCTTGCATTGGAAAGCAATTTTACAGCAGTAAGCACACATTTTCATGAGAGTGAAAGGAGATCCCGAAGGTTGTCCCAATCTATCCAACCAGAACTGGATTTTTACGCTTTGCATTTGTTCTGGTTCTATCCCACGCACCACTATGCACCATCCTTTCCGGCTGGAGACGTCCCAATTGCCAACCACTCTTTCAAACTCCCCTTCCGTCGCCCTCATGTCCTTTTCATCACTTTTGCAGCCAACCCTCTGGACCGACCCCACCGCCAGACCACCTCGCTACCCCGATGCTCATTTACTTGATGTATTTCCCCTCCTCCCTTCTCATTTTCTCTCCCCTCAGCACCCATTCCTTCATACCCCAAAACGTGACCCTGACAGTGAGTGGCGCGGAACCCTGATTTGGCCCATTCATCCCCGACTCGTGGGCCCCAACCGGCTCCTTTCCCTCCTCCATCTATCGACCCCATCTGAAAAAAAGGAGCTTACGTTCCCTTTTTCGCAAGACGTCGGTTAATTTGAAGGGGGGGGGACCCAAACGTTGGTTACCAAAGGTGGATGATGAGAACAGAATGCCCTTGTAAAGAGACTGACCCTAATGTTACCCCCAAAGCCTGAGATGTAATGGGAGAGGTTTCGGGATTTTAGAGGAGTTTCGACGCCGTGTTTTCTCGAGAGGAGTATTGGGTGAGTGGAAGGAGCGGTACGATTGCCCCCTCCATCTCACTCCGGTGGGTGCACGGGTGATTCCACGGCATGCTCTCTCGTTTTTATAGCAAACCGTTTGGGTGGCAGCGGGCGGTGGCCACCTCCTTGATGGTGTCGTCGGGGGAGGACGGTCTAGCTCCGGTCCGCCCGCCTCCTCAATGGTATATTCTCCTTCTCCCCTCTCCTCCTCCCTCGCATCTTCCGAAGGAATAATTTGCCCTCCTCATCCCACCTAGACTGGAGTTTTACGCAAGAATAGTTAATTGTTCCGGATTGAAGCCGATATGGTTTCCAACGAGACTTTCACGTGAGGGGCAAGGAGCGGTACATTGGCGGTTTAAGTGGCTCCCTGAAGTTTATCCACACGTTGTGCCTGCGATAAAATGCGCATCATGTGTACTCTTAATTAGATCGGATTAGAATGTTAGTCGTGCCATGTGCTAATTGTTATAATACATTATTATACCACACGCACTGCAACCGCTGTTGTTATTACAAAAGCTCCACAAGCGGAGTGGTGCCCTCATAGGAATCCGTGCCATCAGCGGAGGTACTTCACTTTGAAATTTCTATCGTTTACCGAAATAAACCGAAATTAGTACGTAGGATTGGAGAAAAAACAAAATGAAACTATTAAGGATGGCATTATACTTAGTACGCGTATCTTGAACGATGCAGTGATTTACCGTGATATACGTGATCCTGAGGACACAGTAGCTTTGACAGATTACCTTACTGCTACACAACGCTGGTGCGACACTTGGCAATTAGAATTAAACTTAAAAATTGCTAGTCATAAATTTTAGGAAATAGAGCAATTTTCTCCAGAATGCCTGCTGCATCAGGATAAATAAAAAAATATAAACCAACACGGACAGAACAAAGAACAAAATTATGATTTATTAACTGAGCTACAATGGAACACACACCATCATTCACGGACAGTTTGGCTCTAATGAGGTCTGTTATGCTGCTAATAAATTCGCCGAGCATGTTTTCGCTTTAGTCATTTGCAGCGTTCACAATTTGACGTTTATAAATTAACTGTAGGTATTGATGCATAGAATAAACCCGGTGAATTGGTTATAGACGCACGGAAAATTGTGATGAATTCAACTAATATAATTCATTATTCTTGTCCCACCCTACGAGAGTTAAGATTAGCCGGAAAAAACGCATCAGTTGGCTCCGTACGCATGAAGAAGTCGCATCTCGCCAGAATAGCCCTCGTGGTTATGGCAAACGTTTCAAAACTTCGTAATACCTTGCCCAAATGTAACCGTCGTGTCAAAGAATAATCTCGATAAGGTGTTTAAATATTCAAGGAAGGCCCTCCCGTCTTAGTCATCCGACTTCTGTTAAGTATAATAATGAAAGGAATTAAGTCCTTTCGCCCCTTGGGGAACGCCCCCTTTAAAATGAAAGAATCTTCCCCAAGATGCTGCAATTAAGCGTGGAACGTGAGTCTCTGCCACCCCTGGATTCTGAACCCCCACTCACCCGTTACTTCGCCACTCTTGCGTGTCCCATGGCGCTCGGGAGGCGCCACCCCTTCTCTGCCCTTAACCTTCTGGGAGTGGAGGTTTTTATAAGGGCTTCCCCGAGAACTCCGCCCGCAAAATGCACCCGCAGCCACTAACTCAAAACCGGAGCAGCCACCCACGTTAAACCCCCCAACCCCATCAAACCCTTGACTGCAACCCACCCCCCCTCAACTCCACTAAAAATCCCCTCGGACAAAAAACCCTTTCCACACCCCCCAGGAGTCGATGCGAACACAAAACCCTGCTCCGACCCTTGTCGACTGCACCCTCACCCTCTCATTTCACTCCGTGCCACGAATGCCAACACATGCGTCCCCGCCCACTCTCGTAAGTTTTTCCATGCACACGCTCTAACCAGGCTCCTCCTCCCTGCGTGTTGGCTTTGCCCTTGATCTTTATTCTCGGGAGTTAGCCTTCCGTCCGCACTTGGCACATACCTTCGGGCGGTATTTAATATCCCCGTCGGCCACCGCTAATATCTACTTCAGCGTACACTAAAACAGATTAGAATAGAGTTCGTTCCTAGAAAAGCAATATAAAATTTCTCATTTTTGCCGTAATAGTCCACTAAAAGAAATGTATGGGAAAAGGGGAAGACAAGGGTGCCAACATGAACAATAAGAATAGGACGTGAGTGCGAAGGGGAGCATACTATGCTCTGTGAACGCCCTATGGGGCAATGGGGGAAATGGAAAATTGAGGAAGGACGAATTTCGCAAGCGTTGAAATTTATGGTGCGTAATTGCACAGTACGGGGTGGTCGGAGGTACTGTGGTGGGGGGGGGGGAGGAAGAGGATCAAGGCGGCTGGAGAGCATACCAGGTGCGGTAGAGGATGACGCATGAGTGCTTGAAGTGGAGCGTCAGGATTGAGCGTGTAATTTTGACTATTTATGATGCCTAAGCCATAATTGAATATTTGTGAATTGTGTTGGTAAATTTCCAAAATTTTTGGAAAGATAAATGTATGAATTTACTGTATTTATTTACTGGAAAACGATAATAATTGAAAAATAGGAGGTGTTTGCTTTTAAGAATTTTTCCAGTTCCTGAATTAATTTCTTAGGAAAGAACTTTCGGCAATAGGAATAGATGCATGCCTAAAAAAACCATTGATCTCCCTTACCAACAAGGTGAAATGAGATATGCCAAGTTATTCGCTATATAGTATTATCGTGATTTTTCGTTCAAGCGTTGACCATCCTAGTGACTTTTTGGAGATTCCGAATCGTTTGATTTTTTTCTACATAAATTATAATTCCACGACATTTGATTGCTTATTTCTCTCTGAAAGAAGAGGAGTTCATGTGGTGACAGAGTTGTGAGTAGATCAATGCGTTCACTGTCCCAGTTCATTTTATTTATTAAACGACTTAATTGGGCAAAATTGAGACTTAACAGTCCCTTCCTCCACATAACCTTTAGACATTACATTGAAGACAGTTACATATATCCAAGCCTTAGGTGGAGAAGGATTCACCTAGGCGGGAATCGAACCCACCATTTCTGGGTTGGCAGGAGAGGTCGTTACTTTGCCGCCACTGGGGCTTAAGATTAATTAATATTAGTGACTTGTGTTTGCTTAATTTATATTATTAAGTTAATTGCCCTTTACTAGCCTATTTAATACATGGTGGTGCGATTTTCTGTGCGGGAGGGGCATGTGGACGTAAAATGCCCTCTTTACTTCTCAATTCTCAATTATTAAAACTTAGACAAGCTCTCCAGTTATCTATGAAAGCATACTATCGGGATGTCGACTATTTGACACGGACACGTGAGTAGCAAAAGGATAAGTGGAGGTGATATTGTTAAATTTAACTTATTTCAATATCAAATTAATATGCGAAAAATGGTGTGGTTCTAATATTTGAATTTGAAGGGACGATTTATTGTTTTTATTCACATAGATAACAATTCAATGGATATGAAGCTTACGTGAAGTAAAAGAGTAATATAAAAAAATAATAGAATCTATATTAAAAAGTATAACTGTTTAAAGACAAAAGAGATCATTTTCATGTAAATTATGAAGGTTTATACCTATCTAATATGTCAAACAAAATTTACAAAGATAGAAATCGGTGTAAGAATTCTAAAAAAACTATAGTTACAAGACGACATGACTGTTTTCTCCCAATGGGTAAAAAAAGCGGAATAGCAACAGCCGAGTATCTCCCTCCCTCCTTAATATCAAGAAAATGCTGTGAATCAAGCGTCCCTCCCCTAGTAAAATGTAATTCTTCCGTATTATGAACCAAGTTTTGGTGCTTTGGCGTCCCAATGCAGTACTTCTACTGCTCTCCTAACTCTCGCTGTGAAAAGCAACCCATAAGGCCACCCTCTTCGCTTTTTATCACCCCGCTGCTTAAACGCCCCCTCCCCTACTAGAGCAATAACAAGTTCGCTTGCACCCCTTGAGAGTTCATCCCCCTGCCATCTGCACTGCACTTACCCATCGTTTCCATGCTCTGTTTCCCTCTAGGCCCCCAATCGCTGACACATGCAGCCTCTCTCATCCACCGCCACCACCCTCCTCTCATGTCCCCTCCAAACCCTTCTTCTCCGTGCACTTGTGTATTCATTTGAGTTCATTAGGCCTCTTAGGCTCCGTTTATGCATTTATGAAATTTGTATCCACAAACCCCATCGTACTTCACTAATATAATCATCTAAATAAGACTAAGGAAGGAGAAGGAATATAGTGAGTGAGTAATCCCGCGAGAAGTGTGGCCAATCGAACCGGGCATAACATAGCTGAAAAAGATGCATGATTGATGTTTTAACAGTGGAAGCACAGCCACTATTGCAATTCACTAATGGTCCATCCTTCGACATTCGACAGGAATATTGATCCGGGACGTTTAATCAGAATGTAAATCGTGATGATTTAGTGTGGTAAATATCTAGTAATCGTAAGTACAAAGTCATGTACAATATATGGCTTAAATATAGTAAAGATATTAATTTTGCATTAAGAAAAACTTAGGTTCCTTTTGATAAATTATGAAATGATATTTCCGGCAAACGAAAAATGACCGTAACAATCATATTAATAATTTTGGATGACAGAACTTGAAACCTAAAACTGACCTGTTTCATATACATCAATCATTATGAACACAATAATATTTCTGTTACTTTATAAAATGTGGGGGAATCGAAAAGTTAAAAATCTTTGTCAGTGGAGAAGCTCAAGAACCATCCATTTAAAAGTAAGACTTTAGACGAAGAGAGAAGAAATAGCAGGCTCGGTTTTCCGAATTATATGGCAGAAAAACCAGAGCGTGGCAGGCACCGTCGAAGAGAAGAGGGGAAAGCGATCAAGGAATATAAAATGAAAATCTACATTGAAAACCTTTTAAGTTCAGTTTCCCAGAGAGAGATCAACTTAAAAGCAGACATGGTGTTGAGGAGAGACACGTTTGAGCAGCAAACTGCAATGATCAAAGGAGACAAATTTAACACCAGGGAACTAGAAAGTGAAAACACTCGTGTATACTGTAGATTAGACCTTCTGAAGAAAAGGGAGCAGTAAACCTTTGGAGACACACACACAACGAACCAGTTTAATGTTAAATTCCTATTATTGGATGATGAAGACTAAATAGAAAGATAAAGGGAGAAAGGAGATAGGTAGATCAGACATCGTTTTCAATATCGAGACACAATTTTGAAATAAAATACCGAAGGCAGTTTGTGGAAAAGGTCAAATAAGTAAACAAAGAAAAATGTTCATATAAATAAATATATATTTGTATATATATATATATATATATATATATATATATAAAATATTTTCACACACACACACATATATATATATATATATATACTTATACATATATATAAGTATATACATATATATAGTATAAATGAAATTGACGCCCTTCGGCGACGCACAAACACGCAGATACAAAATATTCGACACAAAGAAAGGAATAAAAAGAGACGTTTCAGGCGTGATATGGTGGAATAACATGATTAATTAAAATTAGCAACTTTCCACAAAAATAAAATTTGTTAATACGACCAGTTTCAATGCAACTACATCATCTTCTTCTCAGACCAGAAGACGATGTAATTGCATTGAAACCGGTCGTATTAACAAATTTTATTTTTGTGGAAAATTGCTAATTTTAGTTAACAAAGAAAGGACACTCACAGTATGTATTGACGTTTCGACGGCTCGACCGTCGTCCTAAGAATGACGTTCTCGGGAAAGAGCGGAGAGAACATGTGCAGAAGGGTGAGGAGAGGAGAGGTAAGGGACCAATAGGAAGCGGACAAGGTGGGGGAGGGGAAATGTAGGCAGCATTGGATGAAATCAGTGGGCTTGGTTCAGTCCGGGGGAAGGATTTATCAGATATCATCCCATAAAACTGCTACTGGGGATAAAAAGGTAGTTATGTTCAACAGTGCAATTACAGTAAAAACCTCCCTGCTCTCGAGTGCATTATTTTCTTTATTCTAAAGGGTTTGTAAACAATATTTAGTGGTTTTCGATATGCTTTCTTTATGATGCAAGCCACCCTCCAAAAAGTGCTCAACTCTGCACATATTTCGAGCTCATATGAAATTATGCCATGAAATAATTTCATTTTAAACGTTTTTTCCTTCTAAAAATCAAAGATAAATTGATCCCAAGCGGAAGTAATTTCACATCAGTGAGTATTCCATCGATATTAAATCTTCCCTAAGCACGGAATCACAGCAATGGGTATCTTCATAAATATTTTTCTTGATTTAAGGCAATGTTTCAAAAAATGTAACCCTGATCATGACTACTTGAGTTAAGCTTTAATAGAAAATAGAGCAAGTTAAGGGAAAACCACTTATAGAGGAGGAATACACCTGGGAATATCATTATCTGTCAGCGTCCACTGTTGCTGAAGTGAATAAATGAAGAAAAGTCTAATTTTAATTAAAAACCCCAATACTGTGTTTACTGTTGTGAAATATCTTATTTCACAGAAAAAAACATGAATAACGTCTTACTTACAGCCAAAACTGTTATATGGGAGCTGATAAACTACTGTTACGAGGAATGTACTTCAGTTTAATGGCAGGGTGTACCAAAAGACCCGATTGATTACTCGAAAAAAGTTCATGACCAATTACTAGGAAATGGGAAAACTACAATTAATAGGAATTTTCCAATACTCACAACTTACGGTTTAATGCACTTGTAACTGGCGTTCATTTAAAATAACAAAGCTTGAAAAATGTTGGGCGTCACATGCTAAAGCGATGATAATATAGTTGCAGAACGAACTGGGAAAGCAAAAAAGTGGGATTTTGAGTGATTTAGTTCGCTTTTTTGCTAGCCATTAGTGTTTATCTAATTGACTTTTTTGATAGTCGGAATTATATATTTTGCCCTATTTACCAAAAGGCCCCCGCGCAAGGGAAGTATGATGTTACGGAGAATAGCGTCGGCAGTTACAGGTTACGGTTTGGGCGTATTACGCCGGGTCTTACGGAGCAGTTAAATTCTTTCCAATCAGCCAAATTGCAGTTTTATCCATGATCAAAAAGATGGGTTGCGATAAACGACCATAAAAGTTGATCCAATTCAATTATTAAAAAAAGGAGGTTAGTAAAATATTTCAGGGCGAAACTGAAGGAAGTTAATACGCTATAATTGCATATAAGCGAATTAGCTGAAGAGAGAGAGATAGATAGAGAGCAGCTGCTGTCTGTCAAGGGAAATGATTAACAGAAATTCCGACCCCCATGTTTCCTGGCTACCTCAGAAATAAAAATACGTTGAAGCCGATTTCATTTCATGGCCGAATTATTCTATTGGAGCTGAAGGGGTGAAGTTCATGGAATAGTTTTTTGCTTTTTAAAGTACGTTCCTTTGATTTTTATCTACATTCTATTAGTTCGAAACTACGTTTAACGAACTGTGTCTATTGGCATTGTAGAGAAAGATAGTTTCGTTGTTTCTTAATTATCACCTTTGATTTTAGACATTCTCATAGTGAGGAATAAATACATTAATATTTTATTTTATATTCAAATAGATAGAGATCATTTAACTCTACTATGACAAATGTTCAAGATAAGTTATCTTCATCTGATTGATTCAGACTGATCATTCATCTTTTGTTCAATGAATTGATGGATTGTCTATCGCTCTAAAAATATCACTCTGCTCTTTCAAATCGCAAGCTAAACTTCAATGATCTCATTCCCACGGTCCACCTAAGCCTTTTGCAGATACCGATTTCGCGAATAATGAATTAAATAAGTGGCTACAAAAGAATTTAATGCAGAGCATACTTCTACATGGATGTGTCAGAAATTAGGAAATGCTTATTCGAGACTTTAGGAGCGTTGAGAGGGTAATCTACACATACACATTAATCATGTTGTAATTAACTAATTTGAGGTAAATAAATAAATATAAATCATTGCATGAGAAATGAGAGAAGAAACAAATGGAGAATGATACGCATGCCTAAATGTGAACAAAAAATAAATAAAATAATTTTACTGATTATTATTAAAGGTGTAAGAAATATTAAAAAAAAATTGATGAATGAACAAATATTAATAAATCGATTAAATGACAAATAAAAAAATAGCTAAAACCCTTCATCAATAGTGAGATTATAGAAGTTAGATTAATATGTAATGTGGATATTTCTGGCTGATAGTTTTTTGAATATGATATGACCGTGAGCTCCTGAAGGGTTCACTTGCAATTCTGCTGTGGTTTTAGGAATGTCTGAAGTAAAGCTCTTTTAAATGAAACAATTGAAGGTGCTTCCCTCAAAGTTGGACTGGAAAAATAGAGGGAATATTAAAAGGTGCAAAGGGAGAAAAAATAAATTAGTGCATTTGAGAGGTATAGTTTTTACATAATAATGGTTATGGACAGCCCAGAAACTACTTATAATAGTTAGAATATCTATATGTAATGGGTACCTTCTATGCGATGGGTACCGTTTATCATTTATACATTATACTGGCTTCTCTTGCGTTTTTCTTTTGGTCATACACCTCGGCACTTTTCCATCTTTTTTTTTAAATATGCGTATGTGAAATTCCTAGAAACTGTGGAGGATGACTGTAACTTTCAACAATATCATCCTCTAAATATGCATTGCAATGAAACAATATCAGAGTGTAAAAATCATTCACCTTGACCGGAATTTGACCTGGTTCCCTCGATGTCTAGTCGAGAGCTTTAGCCCGTTGAGCAACCTCTTACAATCCGAAATGTTAGGTCCTTTTAAGGAACAAGATATTGTGACAAAATTCTGTACGTACAATGCCAAAGGCATTCGTCGTTGTACGCGAAAAGCCAAATTTAAACACTGTGGTGTCTTACCTTTGACGATTTCCTTATGGCATTCCTCTGAGATTCCAATATGATAGCTCTTTCACATCACGTACTAAATAGTACAAGTTCTCTCCCAAAAGTAGTAGGATTAACCGTTAAAAAATATTTTTTGCCAGAGTTGATACATTTACTCAAAAGTGTTCGAAGTAGCACCCTTGTGCCTCAACACACTGCTGCCAGCGGGTTTTCCATGCATCGTACTCCTTCCGGAAGGCGGGGGAAGAAGAAGAAGTTTGGTGGGGCAGTATCAGAACTTCAAAGTGGCTGAAGCATGGTCGAGAAGCTCTTGGAAGATTCGCGTGCGAGTTTCCTTTTGTTCATCCGAGAGTACTCGAAGCATCATCTTCGCACACACCTTTATCATGGCCATGTTTGCGCTCACAACTTGATGCAAGTATATAGGTAGTATTTGGGTATAGTAGTATAGGTGTATGCAAGAAAATAAGTAGTTCTTTTATGGATACCAAGTTCATTAAAAAACCGAGAAACTGCCGCTCGTGTATTCGGGAAAAAATAATTGATACCACTTTTGGACAGACCTTCTATGATTCTAGCTTCTCTATGGTTTAAAAACTCGTACTTCGGAAAGTCTTCATTATTTTATTAATAATATTCCTATGAAAGTTAAGATATGACAGCTCTTTTACTTCACCCACCCAACTGTACTCGTTTATTGTTTTCCTATATTATTATCTATTCTTCTTCATTTTTCACACTAACTAATTGGTTTGTCTTTAGTCCCTATTTATATACCTTGTTGTTCTGAAATCTCTTGCTCTCTTTTCTTATTTAATTAGCTAAACTCTGTAATCCAAAAAGTGCTGAGATCCACACAAACCTTTCCACGCCCTTTTATCTTGACTGACATCGCATCACCAGCTGGCCTACTATAACACCTGAGCCGAAAGCTTTTAAAATAATATTGTTAAAATGCTAGGATAAATTGAAAATGGTTTCAAAATAATATTCAGTTTTTGAAAGGTTTCCTGGAATATTGTTAAAGTTGGCTCAACATCGTATAAATTACCGGACTTAACGATGAACACATTTCAATAAACAATGAAGTGTGAATTTGCTTTTAGTCAAGTGCCCATCTCTTCTTAATTTGGTGCATAGAAACATTAGCAGATCGTTAGTAGTAAGCTAGTAAATAGCATTGCACGCATCTCGTTTTTAATCAATTATGATAATATTACAGCAGTTCATGAAAATAAAATTAAAAATCCTAAACTATTATTTTATCAAATTATTTTAATGTCGATACTTGTATGCATGCTTAACTTAAGTCTCATTTAGAATATGCTGCTAGTATATGGGATCCTCACGAATTTGGATTAATTACCGAATTGGATCGCGTGCAGCGCAAGGGAGGTAGATTTTTAAAACGTTGTTATGATAAACTTAGGGCAGCTAGGTTGGAAATCACTCACGGATCTAAGGCTATATTACAGATTAAATTTCTCGCATTAATTGGAAGGATGTTTCTTTAAGGACAGTGTTGGAAACGCATAGTTATTACCCCTATGATTCTTCGGTAAGTGAGATTAGGCCAATAGTATTGAGAGTTAAGTGTAAAACAAATAGATTGAGGTGTCATTTTTCCCAAAAAAGGTAAGAGATCAGACTACCGTTGCCCAACCTCGGTGGAGTAAACATTTCCGGGTAAAGCTTAATCTGGTCTTACGTATTCACACCCTACCAAACACTCTAGCGTTGCCTTTTTAAGTATCCTTAAGACCACCGCAAGAGTGTGTGGCAGGAAGTAAATACACACCAGGCGTGCTTGCTGCCTTACATTTTGCTAAAAAATAATAGGCGAAATACTCAGCGGGAGCCTCTTTGAAAGGTGTTTTTGATATTTTGAGCGTTAACCGTTGGGTCATTTTTTGTTAATTATTTTCCAAACTTTCATGTCAGTTGACGGCCATAATTCTATCTCCTGGAGAAACCCCTTATGTGAAAGGCAGCTTCGAAACGTGGCGTAATATCATCATAAAAATCTTCAGCTTACTTCTCCCTGAGAACAGAGTTTTATTCAAAATATTATAAATGATAAAAAAAGAGCACCACTTAAATTCTTATGCAAAGAAAGCAAATGGTACTCAAAATTGCTAAAGTTTAACAAAACACCAGCCACAGTTTGATCGGCATACGAAGATATTAAAGAGATCCAGTGGAGTTCACCGAAGATAAATGAGGGTACGTCCAGGGAATTAAAGTCACAAAACGTTCGATTAATCCTCGGGAAATATTTCAAACTGGCCAGGTGGCAAAGAATACGTTTTTCCGACGAACGTGGAACCAAGTTTTAATGAACAATGAGCGATGGCGAATGCAACACGCTGTAACACATATCCATTAAAGAAGAAAAAACTCAATCGCGTTAAGCAAATTGTTAAAAGGGGAAATATCATAGAAAACGCAAAAGAGAAATCTTTTAAAACGTGATTCTACTGAGGTGGATCTAAATGTTTTAATTTTTTGAGTCCCGTCATGGTGATTTATTGTTAACCTAGTTCAGAAGGAACTCGCATCAATAAAGGACCTCCCCATCAGTAGTCTATCTTCAAAGTTTGGATACCGGTATTTAAATTGAATGATTTACAGAATTTGTACTGTCCTCTTACGTAATACGCATATAATACAATTGGAGTTTCAAACGGCCGGAGATCAGTGTTTCTAGTCTCTAAGTTATGAATAAGAGATCATGGGCGAGAGTTTTGTTCAGTATGCATTCAAATGCAAACTGCCACTATACTGTGCATTTGTTTTGATTCAGAAAGGAGTACATGTGGTATAATCTTTTTATGGCAGTGCAAAATACTCCGAAATAGGTGAAAACCTAGCAAAATTAATAACATGTATTTCTGGTCTTCCAACTTTCAAATCTAATGCTAAGTATTTCATGACAAAATATTTTTCTAATGTACGGAGTCATACCACCCGACATTATTGTTCTTTTCATTCATTTTGATAAAATAGATTTTTAACCAATTTATTAGGTTAAAGGCAAAGCAATGGATCCTCAATGGTCAATCATTAACTGCGAAGTAAAAGCAAAGGGATGAAATCTCAAACGATTGTGAAACATAATATAAAGTGGTAGCTTATTTTTTACGTGAAAATTTAAGAGCAGGTCAATGATTACTTTTATTAATTGTTTTAAGAAAATAATCAAACAAATGAATGCATCGTATCACCTTTTTCTGCTCCTGCAGAGGTGGAAATGGATCGCCACTTATAAAACGGTTTGATTCGCAATTAACTGTGGTTTCTTCATGCTCCAGCTTGGATACTTTTGATTTTCCCTGTTTATATTTATTTTAATAAAAAAATATAAAGGATTGCGTCATTAATTTCAAGTAGTTTTCATGCAGTTCGAAATTAGAGCTTGAGATATAATTTTAATATTTACATTTTTATAATTTATTTTCACTCTAATCTATGCTCTGAGGATTACTTCATCTTCTGCTGTTGCATTGGAAAAATATCTCCGCGGTTCCCAGAGGTAGCATGGCAATCAATTTCTTCGTGAGAAGGGTGAAGTTGTTTTCAAAATGGACCAAGCGCCGTGGCTCATTGATCGTCAATATATTTTCTGGATGCACTTCTCGATATTGCAATTCTCGACACCCTGTCGTTTGAACTCCAAGGCTCTGAGCGCTTGCCAACGGAAAGACGTCACTTTCTCGTTCGTCCTCACCTGCTCTCCTCATCTTGTTTTCATCTACCGCATGGTTTCTCTTTTTGTTCGTGTTAAAAATCTACCATATTCTTATCTTTACCTTCTTATTTATTTCTTATGAAAATTCTTCCTCTGTGAGAAACATGGATAACTCTCGATGAATACGAGTGTGTTAAAAATTAACGGGAATTTTAATTTTTCGGATAATAATATTTATTAATTCTTATACATTGGTGTTGCCACCTTCAAAATAGCCCCCATTGGATATTATGCACTTGTGCCACCGTTTCTTTCAATCCCCGAAACACTTCTCAAACTCGATCTTTGAGATAGCCTTTAGTTCTTTCAGCGATGCGCTTTTAATGTCATCTACGGCTGTAAAACGACGGCCCTTCAAAGTTCTCTTAATTTTTGGAAATAGGATAAAGTCGCCCGGAGCCATATCTGGTGAATATGAAGGTTGGGGCATCGTTACAGTATTGTTTTTGGCCAAAAATTTACGAAGAAAAAATGAAGTGTGAGCTGGTGCATAATCGTGGTGCAATAGCCATGAATTGTGTTTCCACATATCCGGGCTTTTTTTTCGGATTGCTTCACGTAAACGGCGTTGAACTTGTAGGTAGTAATCTTGTTAACCGTTTGACCTGCCGGCAAAAATTTTTGATGCACTATGCCATTAAAATCGAAGAACACAGTGAGCATTACTTTCATGGTCGACCGCACTTGTCGAGCCTTTTTCGGTCTTGGCGAGCCAGAATGCCTCCACTTGGATGATTGAGCCTTAGTTTCAACGTCATATCCATAAACCCATGTTTTTTCAATCGACCCAATCGATATGCCAACATCATCAGCAACTTTTTTTAATTGTGATTCGGCGATCGTTCATAACCATTTCTTTCACTTTTTACACGTTTTCATCGATTGTTGATATGCTGGGGCGTCCACGTCATCTTCAAGGTCTTCACGACCTTCTTGGGAACGCTTATACCACTCGTAAACCCTTTCTTTACTCATAGCAGACTCACCATAGGCCTTTGTTAACATTTCACAGACTTTGTTACACTTTATTTCATTTTTTTGCGCAAAATTTGATACAAATTCTTGGATCCATTTTTTTTAACAAACGAAAATCGTCGAGCTCATAAAACACGTCTAACCTTAGTGGCTGTCACATACAAAGTCCACAATGAAAACAGCTGAAAGTTTTATCATAACTCAGGGACATGTATACCAACATAATAAAAAAAACTTTTGGCATTTGGACTCTCCAAGTCGGCGAAATGAAAATTTCCCTTTAGTTTTTGTTCACACTCCGTAAAGTTAAAAGAGTAACTTTTAGCACTCCTTTTATCTAATAGCAAAAAGAATTCATTTTATTTTTTAATTTCCCGGTAATTATTGACCAAAATGAATTATAAGCAATTTATGTGAAGACAAAAAACCTAAAATGAGAGTGATTACAAGTTTGTCTAGTTTAACCTATGATATTCCTTCGTGTAATATTTTCCGCGTGCATTAAATTACCCCTGTTCCGTCATTCTTGGGTTTTTGGTCAATTTACAAAGAGACATTGGTAATAAGCAAATCTAGTATTTCTCTGACAGTCGAGGGTGCATATAAATGTGTTGGAAGTTAAACTCAGATGCTTATGTACTAACATATATATCTAGTTTTGAGTTTTGTTTTAAAATTATGGCACTATGCCAGTAAATACAAAATAGAATAATCCATTTGCTAAAGCATTTTTCCACAAATTGAAATTAGTCATAAGATGATTTTTTTCGCAATAAAAGTTTACAAAACAATATTTCCTGTATCGTTCCAGGAATATGTCTTAGGAAACAGTCATTTTGCACGTGCTAGCGTTATTTCCAGTGAATCTATAGCCAGACTATAACTAACTATGACTATAACTATATCTGTGTCTCATTTGCACACTTTTCATTTACTGCTTTCTCATGTTTCGGCGTTTGAATCATCGCCTTGTAATTCCTCGTACAGATTACGTAATCCATTCTTATTTCGGTTATTTTCTTCCCTGTAAGTGCTATTAAAAATAATCCCGAAAGTTTAAGAATTCCTCTTTGAATGTTTTGTCTCAAATGAACTGTGTTCGAGAAATTTACATTCCAACGACTAATTTAATTAAATAATTCCATTTCTGCCTTAAATTGGATTAAATCATCTATTAAGTTGTAAAGTTGAGGCTCTCTGAACAATAATAATGGATGAAGAGTGAGAGTTCACCAAAAATGGACGATTTCATACCAATTATTTTCACTGTTCACTCGAAGAAGGCTTTCTCTCTGAATAATAGTGTATTTCCGTCATTTCGAGAAGAGAACTGACTGGGGTCTTAAAAAGTCGAAACATTATTCTCAAAGGTCATAAAAGAGAAGATCTCGAGGTTATTAGAGAAAGGTCACCATCAACTGAAAAGGATGGTATTCCATTAATTAGTGCGGACTGAAATCTCAATTGTTATCTTATCTAATATTTGTAGAAAAACAATATTCCCAAAAGTTAGTGCCCACAAAGAATGCTTGTACACTGTTATAAATTGCTAAACGCGCCATTTTTACTTCCCAATTGCAAAGAAAATGTTAGTATCCATCATAATTCAACTCTCGCATAAACTTTGATGATTTTTATTTTTGATGATTACGCGTAACGTGATGAAATTCTATACCTGAATATTATGAAATGATTTGATGAAACTGGATTCAAAATTTTACTGTCTGCAAATGATGTCTTTACGATACGGCTTGATAACGTATTTGAAATGCGTTAACATTATGCGCATCTATTGACAGATATTGTTATGATAACTTATTTCCTAAGTTTCAAACTTAGACTCAAATTTGCACTCAATTGGCCAACTTTTGAATAAAAATGTAAAATCATGAATCAAATTGAAAATGAGTAAGATACTCAAATTTTATGGAATGAAACATTGAAAGCAAAAATGTAAGTAAGAATGAAATAAATTTGATAATTATTATATCAACCATTGAAATTCGGATATGGTTTACGCTTCATAATAACTTTATTTTTTTTGTTCGTCAAATGACCCAGTTTTGGAATTAATTGAACTTAGACTCTTCAATGACGCATTTAACCGAAGTAGTTTGTGTTAACTAACGCCCTCCCTAGGAGTTGAATGGGACCGAGTGGCTTTCCTGCAGCGCAGTCTGACGTAGTATTTAACACCATTAGAAGAAATTCCAATCGAGTCTGGGTAAATATTTATCAACTAATAATACAATAACGATGTGATCAGAAAATTCGAATCCAATTTTGCGATAATATTTAAAAGTTATTATTGTATAATATTATTAGTCAATCACACTATAGAAATTTAATTTTGATTTAATTATCATGTTTAACAATTCATGTAGCCATCTTACGTATCTGCAGTCCTTAAAAATATCTTACCACGTCGGTAAACAGACCATGGGCTTCGCTTGTAAGGGCTCAATTAATTAAATTATGGTTCTCACCCTGGTTCTTGTGAAACTGTGAAATTTCATCGATTTGAGTTTCTCTGCAATAACTATTGGACGCTCGCGGTTCTAGATACGGATGTTATTTCAGGATTTTTTTCTGGAATTATGGATATGAAATCATTGAACGCGTATCTTTACTCATAATATTTTCAAATAATACAAAAAAACCTCTTCTTTTATTCAAGTAATATTATATTAGATGATATTCTGCGAGTTGAACTGTTTCCTGCTGCTATTTAGAAGAAGTTTACCTGAAAATAAAACATTAAGCAGCTAATGCTACCTAATGTTTAGAGTCATATTCGGCACCAAAGTGATTATCACTACTGAAAATATTTGTAAGATGTTTTGGTTAATCCCACAAAATATTATTGAATATTTTTCTTCGTTACACTCCACCTATATTCCAGAATTTTGTCATCAAAATCTGCTAAACATCATTATTTTTCATTTTATTGCGGAAGCAACTATTAAACTTCGCTCGAAAAAGTCCGACGGACATGAATCGGATATAACCTCAGGCTAAGAAAGCATTTATGTAGGAAATTTTTTTATTTACAGAACCTAAGATTGCGGACAGGAATGGAGTTCCACAGAACGTTTGCATTAGTACATGGCTTTCTTCGAGCCGGAGACATGGAATATGGAATATGTGAACCACCAAATAATAGAAACCTTTGCATCATAGTACTGTAGGAATATTCTACATTAAATTGACAAATAAAGTGATTAACTGATAAAATAAATAAGCCCTTTATGTAATTTATCTGCTCAAGAATTCAAATACAATCGAATTATATCTTTATTAATTTTTTTGGGCGTCGAAGCTTCTGAATACGCATTTGTTTTCACCGGTAGTTGTTTTGGTACCGATGCTTTGGAGCGCGAAAGTATTAATGCATGCTAAAAAGTGTTAAAATATTTTACTACAGGCCGTTATATTTTTCTTCCTGTGAATTCATTTTTTAAAATTTATTGATATATTTGGTTACAGAATACCTGGAAATCAGTGCAAAATTTGTTGAGAGTTTTTTACTGCTCTACTTATTTTAAATATTCCACAGGAAGATCGTCTAGGGCAAACGGAAAGCTACCGGTACGGGAATTTATCTCGTCTTTACGGAGCGAGTAGGTACGCAAATAATATTAGGCACCCGAGTATTAATTGTACATACTTAGTGAAAAACTGAAACTCAAATTACTCTAATAGGTGTGTATTAGTAAGGTTTCTTAAGCGCGTTAATGGCATTTATTCTCCGTAATAGGAAATATGATGGAAAAGGATGGAGATGATGAAGTGGGCAGTGAGTAAAACGTATTACAAGGCGCTGGTTGTGTTTTGGGAGGAGAGGGGATTGGTAGGAGAAATCATAAGGAGGCTGGAAAAATGGATGCAGAGCATATTGATCGGTAATGGAATGTTGAAAAGTGTAATACAGGGCGAATGTTTGGCAAATGAGGAAAGTGCAGGAATGGGATAGGGGTGCTGAATGAAATTAAGGGAGGAAGGAGGTTTGCAGAATTAAGTAGGATATGCGGTAGTGCTCTATTTCTGAATGTCTTAGTAGAAATGTATATGACGTGATCATCTAAAACCTGCTGCTAAAAACACTACAAATAATATAAAAAAATAGTTAAACCTTTGGATGAAAATCATCTTGCATCTCATTAATCTCAATAAAGCTGTGCAACAGAGGGGTCAAATCCGTTCCAAAGTTCAGTAAGTAGGCTTAATTTTCCATCATTTGCTTGACCAATAAAAAACAATTTTTACACAATAAAATTTATTGCATAGTTATCAGTAGCTTGTGCATAGATTAAAAAACACAATAGCCAAGTTCATGTGATCAATAATATGCCCTCAGCATGGAAATTGGTAAATTTTCCAATTTTTCTATTTCTCAATGGTCAGCAGAGAAACAAAGATAACCCCGAAATGTGCTTAGGTGCAAACGCTTACTGCTGCATTGATATCTGATCAAATTGAAGAGTGGCAGATGGGTAGGCCACTGCGTACGAAATAACATAATAACAAAACCATTCTTTACTAAAGGTTATCTCTTTTCTCCTTTTTATGATTCTGTGATCATTCACATCTCTAAACGCAGACTCTAAGATTTAGACAGGCGTATTTAATTGTCGTTTCTCTATGACTAAAAGTCAATTACAATTTCTAACCATTTAGCATGGTTTCTCCGTCGTCAACACTCAATATTTCCTCAAAATGTTTACCGATCACAGTGGCTAATCCTGAATCTGTCAATTGAAAATTGATTAATTATTTATTTGTTCGGGTGATTTGACAGAAGAATAAGTTTAATAATCTCACAACAAAGGACGTGTTTTTAGGGGAAAAAGCATTAAAAGGGGTAGGTGTGCATTCCTATTTAACTAATTGGTTCGATTTATACTTTTACTCACCTCTTGCATATGCGCCCAGCTCGCAAACATACGCACTTCCATCATTCCCACATATTTAGCCGTGCCATCTCCCTTTGTCTGTGCCTACTCACCCACTTACACACCGTGGAAACAGTTTTCCCCGATTTCCACGCAGGGCATAGGGAGGGCTTGCGCGAGTTTCTGTCACGTGTGCCTGCGTATTAGTGCCCTCCCGTTGTTGTTCGCGGGTGTGACCCCACGGCCACTCGCCGGGGGAGTGGAAGGGAGGTGAGTGTAATATCTCCCCTCTCCTCAAATCCGGAGAGGAATATGGATGAAGTTTCGGTCGGGCGTAACCGGCGATAGCGTAGAGGGGAGCGCTCCACTTCGCGTGAGATTCGCTCGAGCGAATGTGCGCCTGGTAGGTGGCACGCTGCACTGCGCCGGGAAGGAGTCGCAGATGGAGTCGGAATGGGGGAAAAAAGGGGGTGGAGTAGCTTCCGCTTTTTGTCGGTGCAGTGCTCCCCTTTACGAAATCCAACCCCGCCTCCCGAATGAACGGCTTCTTCGGGAGTCCTCGCGATCACCCTCGAGTCTGGCCCTGCTCTCAGAGTTTCGGTTTCCGAGAAGGATTGATGTGTTGTGGGGTTGTTAAACTAGAATGATTCGATGAGCGATGTGGCGGAAGAGGATTTTCAGGCGGTCGAGAAGGAAGGAAATAGACATTTCAATCTGCCTGAAATAGGGTGCGAAGTATCTGGTGAAGAAGGTTGCAATGAGTGTTTTCAAATGCGTAAAATATTCTTTCACAGTTTATCCAACAGTGATAGGCATTAAAGTAAACTATAATGAAAACATTGGATTGCTATGAAGTATCAACCAATTAACGGCTTCTCTTATTACACCAACCTATTTTATTGTTTTGAAACTGAGAATTACTTTACTTAATACCGATAATCCTCTCATCATCTTGTTGTCTTATTTTTCTGGTGGGAAAATAACTTATTTTCTTCATCATACAGGTACCTTATCCCTTGCACATTTACTCTTTAATAGCTTTCCGCTCGAGTTTACTTAGGATCTAAATTTTTAGTCGTCTCATTCCTCACGCCCCCTATACCAGAGACAAGGGCATATTTGAAGTTCTTCTTCATCCACGTCTGAAGCACTGTCGGCGCAGGCACCTACTTAAGTTGGACGGTAGGAAATTTGTAACTATTACTATATTTTCAGCACACATTTTTTCATTTTTAATCTACACTAGTATCCTTTAAAATCAAACGAAAAAATTACATTTTCCTACGCAGCATTTTAATTCCATTCCTTGTTTTGATTTTTATGTTTTCTATAATGCATCATAAAGTGTTTTGGTATTTTTTTATTTTTTATTTACTTGTGTTGTCTACGAATCTAATCATCCTTGAACAAACTGAGCTAGAGATTATTTTTTTCTGTTTGCAGGAATATTAGTACAGAAATATGTTCGACAAATATTTACAATATTATTTTATTCTTTTGCTTTGTAAGAAGCCAATTAAATATTTTTTCGTGCTGAGCATAGTGTTTGCCTTTCTTATATATGATTCCTTATGTTTTTATATGTTCCTTTACTAAATATTTAGTCCACTGTTTTAGGCTTCATTTAGTGGAATTATTTATTATCCATACTACAAGACTGTAATAAGCACAAAAACCTTTACTTTTAGACTATTTTATATTATTTTTAATAATAACCGGTTTATTTAACGTTTTTTCAATGCTTAAATATTTTTTAATGCTTAGAAAACTGCCTATATTTACAAATCCCTGTTCCTTGTGTAATATTGCTACTGTAGGTAAACCATGAATATATTTCAAGAATTTTTCTCGGGTTTCCCACCGGGTCAGGTTGATGAAGTTCACCGACGTTTCGAAGGCTGACTCTGCCATCGTCTTCAGGGTGAAGACGATGGCAGAGTCAGCCTTCGAAACGTCGGTGCACTTCATCAACCTGACCCGGTGGGAAACCCGAGAAAAATTCTTGAATACCATACGCCGGGAAAACCTGAGATCCTTCATTCATGAATATATTACTCTTTAAATATTTCTTATAAAAATAATTCTATTCTATTTGTCAGATTTTTTCCTAAATCTTATCCCGAAAATGAATTGCCTTTCATCTACGAACACGCCTTGAGGGAAAGTTTTTGTACGAGGTCATAGCTGCTCTGTAGCCTCTCATTTATTGTATTTTCCCCCTTAATCCTTTTTAGATATGAGGCAAATTTTAAAATTCCTCTGAAATTGTATTCTGTTTGCGAAATAAACTAATTATTTCCGAAAAAATGTGCATTATGTGGTGAAAACAGTATACAGACTTCCATAATCGCCAAGAATTTGATAATATCTATTTCCGTATGACGCTGGCTTACTTTACTGTTTTTATCCTCTGAATAGATGCATCAAGGAAGGTCAACATTACACGCTATGAGTGTGGTAAATATTATTACTATATCGAAACCTAAAATAGAAATGTTTTGAACCTAACCTAAATATATACTTATATGTCATCAATAAATATCTGCAATATCCATAGACGAGGTGTTTCGGTCAAAACTCTTGTATCTTAGCGTGTATACGGGAAGTCCATATTTGGTCCATTACGAAGTTTCTTCTCTAATTTCATTTTAACTTTAAATTTATCTATTTTTAATAGAATTCTCTTATTCAATAATGTTAAATTAATCCTAATGGTATATGCATATGTTGGATTCTTTTTGTTTTGAAGTAACACAAGCTTTTTATATTTAAGTTTCCCGACGGATATTTTCACGTTGCTTCTAAGAGTGGATAAAGACTTTAAAATGCACGTTCATGGTGTTGGCTGCGCACTCATTGAGTGCATACTTTTGCAGAAAGATAAATAACGTCAGGATCAGTTGAGGTATGAAAAAGATTTTCAATGGGAATCCAGAGGTAGTCGACACTCCCGGATGGTCCACACGTCGTCTCTGTTTGGAAGACCTTCACATTTACAACCTACGGACATTTAAAAATACACCATTGAAAAAATAATATTTGCTTGCCATTTCACGTATTTTACGAAAATATCGTGGAGGAATATTCTAGTCTATCCCACACCTTTTGAAGTGATACGAGGGTGATTGGGCGTCCCGCGAAAAACTCCTCCATTGTCCGAGCGTCGCGAGCGATCCGAGAGGACCACGCTCACGCATCTCGTGAGAATTGAGAGATGGCGTTGGGATGCTGGAAGAGATTGATGCAAATGAGCCGGCTCTCTTGCCTCCCGGAGTTCGGGCTTGGAGTGAGGGCGTTTTCGGCAGAATCGCCCCCTCCCACTCATCTCTCCCCTCCTCCCGCCCCCACCCCTTCCCTCCTCCCCCCCACTCCCTTCCCCTGGCCGTCCGCCCTTGGACCAGTGTCCCAGCATTCCCGTACAGCCGACCGGATCCTTTTATTTCCTTCCTTTACGCCTGGTGTCCCTTCAACCGAAACGCTGTCCTTTTCTCTCGGAGCATGAAAAGAAGGTTTTTAATGAAAAATTTGAAGAGAGCCGAGTAAATCTTCCACTGGGCATTTCATTTATTCTGATTCTCTGCAAACTTTTGCCGTAATTGTTTTTAGAGGGTCGGTTTAAAAAATATGCTCCTTCTCACAAGAAAAACTATCATATATTGGAATATTACTTACCCCGTGCGGAAATATTGAAAGTAAAATGGATTATTTTACTTTAGTTCATATCTCATTGTTTTAAACGGGCAAATTGTTTTTAGTGGTTCAGTGAATAACGAAAGAAATAGGGGGCTGAGGGACTTAAGACTTTGAGTAGTTAATTGTGTCATTAGGCAATCAGGTACTTGGCAATATCACTAGTTCCTGAAGGATGGTATACGAACACTCCTTCGTGAATAGCCAGTCAAGGACAATGGCAAAAAAGGAAATCAATGCGTTAAAATTAGGCCAAAATATCCAGAGTTATGGGTTCAAAGGGAATAATTCTTAGATTTTAGAAAAATGAAAGTCAAAGTAATATAAGGACATATACCTTTGTCTTTCTAAATTTTAAATGAATTGTGATAGTATCCCCGGATTTTTAGACAGAAACATCATTGTGTTTTGTTAACCTTTGGTCCAAATTATCACAAAGCTTAGGCTAGTTACTTGAAAGGCTAAGAGTAAACAATGATACTGAAGTAATGATGGAAACAATTTTATAGAGCTGATAAAAATTAAAGGAAGTAAAAATATTATTAACAGAAGCCAGATTAAAACAAATGTGTAACGATACACAATTTAGCGCCATAAAATATCAAAGCATTTGTTAATTTTAGTAACATTTATGCTCTTCATTTTAGAAGACCTGTTGTATAAAATAATATTATAAATATCCCGTAAAACTATGAAAATAGATATTATGGCTGTTAAATTAGTATATTATGAATTTAAAGTTATGTATTAACAACATCGTGTAATGGATTGGCGAAAGCATGGCGCAGTCAGCGCGTAAGCTCTTGGCTCAGTGAGAAATGGTCAATGCGTGTATACGCTTGTGCAAGAGATTTATGCATCGCGTTCATCATGGAGCAACTGGGTAGGCGAGGGAAGTTAGTTCATTCCACCACATGAATAAATCAGAGCATTGCCTTTTAATTGTCAAATATAAAGCAAATCGTTGAATTGGCATGAGGAAAACTTGAGGGAAATCCAATGGGTTCTGCTCAAGGAAGGTAGTATTTCTTTGATCCTTTCCCTTTCGCCTAGCCGAAGAGTCGCCCTAATGAATAAAACATGCTTTCGCTTCAAAAGGACAGAGTCCTTTTCTTCACTTCGCAAACATCCACCAGGCTAATAGCTCTTATTTGAGCTGTTACATATTGCCGCTTGAACTTTTTTCGCAATACTAACAATATATGCGAACTTATAGTTTTTCACATTTCATTCTCAACCCCATAGCTGATACACCACATGTTCACGTGAATCTAAGAAGATAACATGATTATGAAATCAATGTAACATGCATTTAGCAACCAAACATGAAAATACTCGTACATTAATAGTATTGAGTAATTTTTGATTCGCAAAAGAAATAAAGTTTTTCCCTTTGAGCACTGGACTAGACAGTTTCTAATTATGTTGAAGTACTGTTAATCAAAGTCTTAGAAAAGGTATCGGTAACAACATTTTCTAGGACTTGGTGTAAAAGGCTTAATTCAGAACGTCGGTTAAGTGTGCTCATGATCCCAGGTCGTAGCTTTAGGATTGATAAAATGACTGCGCATCCCAGTATCACTGGAAATTTGGCGATGCGAAATATCGGCGCTAAACTTGCCCCGAAGGTCTTGACGTACAACCAAGAGGAGTGTCTGCTTTAAAGACCAGCGACGATTCCCCAACCCCCTTATAGTCCCAACCTAGCACCAATAGACTAATTCATTTTCCTCAAAATGAAATCCTCCCTCAAAGGACTCCACTTTAGGCCCCTGAGCGCCGTCAAAAAAGCTTACACGTGTACTTTTGAGGACCTTCCGGAGTCAGCCTATCAGGGAGCCTTCGAGTCGTATAAAAGTCGCTGGCAAATGCAAAGACTTAAGGGATGTACTTTAAGAATTTTGAGGTCTATCAGCGATATCTCAAATGTAGTTTTCCGAAATATTCCCCGATACTTTTTAGACAATGCAATTCAGTGATTTCATACCTATTAAGAAACAATTTGGAAAGGCCCATTAAACATGGCCATCGACGTACTAAGTAGGTACATTTCATACAATAACAACCTCCTGCTCAGCAATGATTTCATCTTTAGCTCTTGATCCATTCTGCCCGATTGCATGCCGTGCGTAATGCTCGCTTGTCCTCCCTTCTCCTCGTTTGCCAAGTGTCCTCTCTCCTATCTCAGCCTTTCACAATCCATTACCTCTTCACAGAGTTTCCATCTACTTTTTTGTATTTTCCCAAATTTGCGCCATTATCGGCCTTTTCTTTTCTGTAGTGTTCCAACCACTATTGTATCAAAAACTGACTAAACTATGATATCGAATGAAAGAAACAAGACAAATTACCCCGTTGAGATCTGCAAATTTCGTGATTTTTTACCATCTAAGCCTCCTTTTAATAATTTAAAACGTAAAAACATTTCAATTGTGAAAATACTCAGCAAATTCACGCTATATTTTTTAATGTTACCATGGATCCTCATCACTGAAAAACAGTTACCATAGGCGAACAACTGTCTTCATTTAAGTTTATATAGGTACTTCTTGGCTGTTCAACATTATTATTGTATTATGAATATAATTTGGCAACTCAGAAAAGCGCAATTAAAATAAAATTCCATGTTCATGACTCATATTCCTGATGCATTTGGCGCTTGTGCTCTTCTAAATCGTTGAAAGGTATTGGTTTTAAAATTTCTGTAACAAAACCTTTTTGTTAATTTCATATATCGTTAACATTGTGTGGTGAGCTGATGTTCCCATAGAGACCGTTATGTCGTTAAGGGGAACCTTTTCATGAGAGATGGCTATGAAACCCCGCCAAGGCCACAATAATCCACCCAGTAAAATTTGTTTGGTAAAATAAGATAGAGTTCACCTCTTTCAATATGAACATAACTAATCGCACGACGTACGATACTTACTCATGGATTTGAAGGACGGTTGAATTCCATTTATACCATCAACAGATTTACAGGTAAATCTAGAATTCAAAATATAATACAGCTTGGGAAATGCTGAGGTTATCCAGTTACGTCAGTTGGAATTGTTCCTGGCTTGACTACGCTCTCTTTTATGCAACAGAGGCATTAGTAACTGGCGGTTTGAGATTACGCTCATACGGTTCAATAATAAATCTCGAGTTTGAGTCAACCTTGAGCGTAAAAGATTTTGTTTGAAAATATTTCAAATACAATTGATGGAATTGATGTATAACTGACCTTTTCGATATTTCGGGATTTTCGACCTTTTCTGGATGTTCGAAACGACAAGGTTTGATACCTATTGATGTATTTTTACAGACATTCACAAGTAGATACGTCGTATACAAGAATACTGAAAGACTAATATAACTAGAAGATATGGTGAAAAATTGATAAAATGAAAATAATAGTTTATCAAACACATTCTCTCTAGAAAATTTTAGTCTTCTCACAATCTGATTTTTCCATAAAAAATTCAATTTATTCATATGCTACCTTTTCTTTCACAAAAATTAGAGACAGATAGAAAAAAAATCTCTTTTTATCAAAATGTGCTGGGCTCTTTATAATTGAAAAAACCTAAGAAACATGAAAGGCGAAACATTCTCTGTAAAAGATATTTTATATTTATTAATAGTTTGAAACTTTTAAGATAATTGACTGAATAAGACAAGCAGAAAGAAATATGAAGATGTGAAAAAATCACTAAAGACAAACAAATCAGTACTAGGAGTAATCTTTAGTTTTATATTTAATCAGTAAAAGTTATGTGGAAAACAGCATCACCCGTGATAACTCATGCTTAGGAATACTCGTATGTATAGAATTCTCGGTTCGTTGAAAAATACCCATCTTGAAATAGAAATTATCTTATTAGTTCATTGATTCTGATAAGTTTCTCTCCCTTTCCTGTAGTATTAGACTCGATGAAACAAGAAACTTTGTTAGAAGAGTACTTGATAAATGTGATGAAAAGTTCAAAGAGAAATGTTGTGTTTTTCCGGCTAGGCCTAATTTAGATTTTGCTGCAAGTATATGGGATCCTCATGAAGTTGGATTAATTGCCAAATTGGATAGCGTGCCGTTTAGAGGGCCTTGATTTATAAAATGCTGATATCATATACGTATTAGCGCATCGAAATTAAAGAGGATCCAGACAGGGAACTACTCAGGGGAAGAAAGTTAAACTACAAATTGAATCTCTTGCATAAATTGGATGTTTCTTCAGCGATTTTTTTAATTAGGTAATCTACCGTTTCAGGTAGGTTTTTGGATGGACACAACTATCAAATAAACATTTTGTGACTCCCCACCTAACAAACTAATCTATATCAGGTCCCTCTTCATCTCGGTGTACTTCTTTCCTCCCTTCATCCCGTCCAACATCCCTATCCTGTTCCTGCCCTTACCTCGCTTGCCCAACATTCTCCCCTCTATTACTCTCTTCAACATTCCACTACCGCTCAACACGCCTTTCATCCATTTTTCCTGCCCCCATAGGATATCTCTCAACAAACCCCTCTCCTCACCCACCATCTCCAGTACTTCCTCATTTGTTTTCCTTTCGGTCCATTTCACCTTCTCCATTCTTCTCCACACCCACATTTCAAAAGCCTCCAATCTACGTCTATCCTCCTGCTTCAGCGACCACGTTTCCGCGCCGTAAACCTACGCTATTTAGCGATATTGTTGAAAATTTATTATTACCTCCATCGTAGAGTGAGTGAACTTGGCAAAACAATTAGTGAGAATAAATGAAGAACAAATAGATTTGAGATAAGGGATCAGACTGACATTACTCGACAGGGCTGGGGGCGAAAAGTATTTTTTGTCATACTTAGTCCTTTGTGCAAGGTCCTCCCCAAAAAGAAGTAGAACAAGTCTAGGAAAACAAATATATTACTGATTAAAGTAGAAATTGCTAAACTTTTTCATAAGAGAACCCGTTATGTATCGACACAAAATACCAGTGCTTCCGCCGTTTTGGTATGCTTCATGTGAGGCATAAATGCGACCTTCGTTCAGGCACCTCGTCATGGCCTCTTTGACATAATCCAATGGTTAGAAACGGTAATCAAAGAGGCTATATTTGGGTCGTGCCCAAAGTCTCATGTCTCGTCACCACTAATCACCCATTCTAAAAAACTTGGTTATCTTTCACAGTGGTCCAAGAGGTCCAAGGTAAGATTGTCACACAAGCTATCATCTGAAAGCACCTTGAAAACCATCTTTCTCATGCCTGAATCTTCTGTAAGAATGCAATGCACTGTGATTTTCTGAATATTACATTCTTCTGCTCTAATCCTGACACTTATGGGTCAATCAGAATTGAGCACGTATCTCCTTTCTGCAAACTTCTATCCAACTGTATTTATTGGTGATAGATATCCTGACCATTTTTGATTGTCAACCTTTTCGTTACCCTTTCAGAATATCTTGTGCAAGCAGAAACCATTTTTTTGTGACATTTCTTTACCTCTATAAGCATATTAACTATGGTCATGGTTTCCAAACCTAATTTTTCAAGCCTAATGCACAATTTTATCACATATAATTTCTCCATGGAAAGTGGCATCTGATTTCGTGACGTGACTATTAAACAGGGGTCCATTCTATCGGCAAACCGCACACTTTAAATACCCACAGGCATCTGTCACGGGCCACATTGCTTTTTTAACACTTCTCCCCACCTATCCCGTTACATTTCGCCTTAATTAATCCGTCCATTTTGCCGGAAAAGTAAATTCTACATTTTTTATATTGGGCAAGCCAATCACTCCCAGCCACACACAATAGGGGTTACTTAAAGCGTTCCATGGAGGTAGATAGTCATATAATTGTACGAATTCTCTCACCATGTGAAAGTTTGGTTTTCATTGGATGAACGGCAGAATCTGCTGAAATTGATTAGCATAATATTTCATAAAACATGAAAAATGAAACTAATTTTCTAGAGTGAAAAGAAAATATAAACGTTTAAGGATACATTAATTATTGTATTGAATGGAACGTGCGTAGCATTGCATTTATGAAGTAAGATGAAAATCATATTTTCAAAAATCTGGGGAATAATTGATTTAGCAGAATTTACTTTGATAACGAAGAGGGAGCGCCGGTGATAGTGTGTTATTGATGATTGGAAGTTGAAATTAATGAGAACTCTGATAACCGGATAAATTATTTAGCCTATGGTTTCGAAGCCTGTTTTTCTGGAGGAGATGACAAGGGTAGATTAAAGTCCTTTTATAAGTTGATTTTGACAAGGATGGAAAACATATCCAGGTCAGAGGAGGAAAACAAATGGTTGCACGCGATAGCAGAAAAGATGAGGTTGTTTGAGAAAATTCGAGAAGAACAGAAAAAGTGGACTGGAGAGATATTAATAAGGTGTGTGTGATGTGTGGGGAAAATATTAGTAGTAAATGTGAAAAAAATGAAAAAAAAACGCCGTAGTGGAAAACATGAAAAGGGGTAGAAAGTACTGGGGAGATAAGGAAGGATATAAATATCCATTAAAAAATGTGTTTGCGCCGGGCAAAAGTTTTCAAGTTCGGAACCTCACGTGACTGTCCAAAGTATGATCATAATTAGGTAGATAATTAAATACCATTTTGTACAATGGCAAACTTTGGAAAACCAAATACTTCAAATGACTTGAATTCGAAGAAGCATAACTCCTTTCCTATTGGATGGTTATTATATTGCGCTGTTTACCTTTTGATATGGACTTTAATATTGAAAGTTTAAAGCCAAGGTCTTATTTCAATTGAAACGAATATATTTATGAATATAAGTACTTCATGTTGTCATTGATTACAACTTAAGTTTTGGATGGACAAATACTGAATATTGCGACTTATATTAGCCCCATCTAAGCAGCACTCTGACATCCCAGCCAACGTGGAACTAGAATATAATTATGCATATTTTCTACCTAACTTCATTTTTATTCCCGTATTTTACAATATACTTCAAATTAAAATACTCACTAAACCAAAAAGTATATGACATAGATAAAAATAGCCAGGATTGGATTAATGGCTTTTCGAATGATCGGCTTCAAATAGCAATCATTGATGAATATAGCTCAAATGTAGTAAAGGTTCCTTCAGGTGTTCCAAAGGGAAGTGTTGTCGGATCTCTTTTATTCCTACTTTATGTTCACGACATTGACCCCGTAGTCACTAGTAAGGTACGTTTATTTGCCAACGATGAAATGGTTTAGCGTGATATCCGTGATCCTGAGGGAACAGCAGCTTTTTAAGATTACCTAAATACTATACAACGGTGGTGCCACACTTAGCAATTCGATTTAAACTTAAAAAAGTGAGTACTCATATATTTTTAGAAAAAGAGCAATTCTCTCCATAATGTTTGCTGCATCTGGAACACGGAAATGGAATTTGAAGACTCGATTGAATGCCTAGGTGTAGCCTCACTCACGACCTCTCCTGGGTAAAACACAAACAGGGAATATGAGGACAAGCTAACCAAAAATTAGGATTCATTAGAAGAGTACTGGCTAAATGTGATGAAATGGTCAAAGAGAAATGTTACATGTCGTTTGTTAGCTCATTTAGAATATGATTCTAGAGGAGTAATATTAATGAAGTGTCGTTATGATAGACTTAGTGGCATAATTAAAACATAAGAGGACTTGGGAATCACTCACAGAGCGAAGGTTAAATTACAGATTGAACCTTTGTATAAATTGGAAGAATTTCTCCATAGCAGTGATGTAAAAATGTTTTATATCCCGCATTCTACTATGGTAGGGTAGATCTTGTCAATAAATTTAGAGAGATTAAGTTTAGAACAGATTTATTTAAGATATCTTTTAACATTTTCTCCACGACTGATAATGAATCGGAAAAACATTATCCGACCGCGGTAGGGTCTTAATCTGGTCAATATTTATTCTGGCGTGTGTTCACCTCCTGCCATACACCCTAACGCTGGCTTGCAGGATGATACAATATCAATATCTAATATCTATTTTCAACATACCTTCTCCTTTTCCTACCTCTACCCGCCCTTTTTAATGTCCTCCATACTACCAGAGACTTCAAAATTCCCTCACCATTTAAGATTACCAGCATCCATCTTTCCCACCTCTTTTGGATATCTCCTAACTACCCTCTCTTCTCCTGCACGAAACCTACCTCTTCCTTCGTTTTCCTTTCTGTCTATTTTACTCCATCCCATCCTTCTCCGGTATCTCGAAATTACTCCTTGGGATAAAAATACATCAATGCAGAAAAGGGGTAGTTTTAAGCATGCTGAAAGAAATATAGACTGATGCTGGGGTAAATTCAAAAAAGCCAGAAACATTGGATAGAGGAAATGCTTAAAGATGTTTGGGTTTTAAAGATGGTGACAGAAGAGAGTTACCGGTAAAGTGGATAGAGAGAGAAAGATAACAGGCTTTTTGGGTGGCATGGATTCAAATGGAGATTTCGAATAACTGAAGAAGGAATCAAAGAAGCGGCGTTAGGAAGTTCTCGCTTTGGTTAAAAAATATTATTTTACAGAGGCTGTATAAAATATAAACTTAAAAGTGGAATATATTGATTGAAATATCAATAGGCTATGTTCAGAAGAAGTATAAATCCGCTCCCCTCCCTTCATACGAAAACGTTGAAATTTCGTGCATGTAAATGTTTTCATTCACTTGTTACACTTCTTCCAAGTAAGTCCGGAAATCCTTGAAATAAGCGGTTATTTTTTTTCCGCGGAGAGCTATATACCCTGCCTTCCACAGGTGTCAGCAGCCAAAAACTGTCACTCGTCTGCTCCAGACTAGACGAGTTACATGTGAAGATAGAATTTAGAAGAGTAAGGTCTCAACGGCCTTAATTTATTTACATTCCTCTCCAGAGGTTTGCTTGCCGAAGAAAATTTTGGTTCTGATTGTCCCTTCAGGAGCTTAGATTGTTCCTATTCATTCAGTAATAGCAGACTGATGAAATCTTCTCTCATAGACTTGTTTTTGAGGAATCATCCGTGGTGAGATGGGATTCTCTCGTCGTCATCCAATATATTGTAAACTATCCTTATTATTTTCTCGAGATAAACCTACTAGCCGTTGCTTATGGAGGGGGAATCGTTCTTACAGAATGATTCCCCATCCATATGGGCGATGGGGGCGATGGAGTAAGTTTTCCCCCTCCATATGGGATAAGGGGGATGGGAATTGAGTTTAATTTCAGATGTCGTGAAGAAATTGAGCAAAGGACCCGCGGTTAAAAAATTAAACATGCTAAATTGCTGAAATAATTTTCAGAATTTCATTTGTTTTTTTCTGGGAGGGTATTACACTATCTTTTACTCAAACCGGGGAAATTCCATTTTATGACGACTGAATCCTCGCAGAAAACCACGCTCCAATGAGTATGCGCCAGGGAGAAATTGTTAACGTTTTAGAAAGTGCCTTTTCTCTTGTTGCCGTGATACGAAAATAGAATTATGGGATTAAATATATTTGATGACTCTTGTCTAAAATTTTATGGGGTACTTTACCAAAAAACCTGTAACATATTTCGCCTAAACTTCTTTACTTTGCGAACGATGTGTTAGATGGAAAAAAATATAGAACTGTTGGTTGAGGTTTAAAAACAAGAGGTAAATTCCATTAGCGACAATTCTCAAAAAATGCTTATTTTCCCTTTTTTAGAATCTGTATGAGAAGATTCATGTCCAACTGCTGATCGTAGTGATCCAAGTCGGAAAATTATTTCAATTTGTAGAAATTGGTTAAGATGATATCTGTACCTGTAACGCTCCTGTTTCTAATCAGGATTGGCTGAGGACATCTAAAGCGATGAGTGATTTATTAGCTCATTTAAAGATAGTCTTTCTTTAACACTCAGTGCCTAGAATATCGAGGACGTAGAGAGATCGCGCTTTAATACATTCCGAAAGCTGAATCCTGTTCCCAGAAATATTTCCAAATTTCCCGAAAACTATTCTTTCTTTAATTCGTTCTTTATATTTATCAACATGAATTATTTTTTGGCAAAATATATATTAAATCCACCTCACCCGGGGGGAGTAGCTTAAACGTAGAACCTCCTTTATTATTTTCCTCACTAAAATTTGAATAATCTTTCAAATCATTCTTAATAACTTTCCATTCATCTAGTTTGCTTTTTTAACTCCATTTAAAAGTCTGTTTGGAATTGGAACCTTTTTTTACGAAATTGTATCTGCTTCAAAAACGTTACATCTTACTATGATTATCCATGAATAAGTATCCATATAGCCATATAATCCATAATATGAATACGTATCCATATAATCCATATAGCCATGAATACGCATCATCTTATGATACGTATTAATGGCTTTCCAGTGATATAATCAGGGAATAGAGGAAGGGTAAATATTAACTCGATATAAGGATTCATTTACTCTTAGAGAGGGGAAAAATATTATTTTATTTGCTTGAAAAAGCTTATAGTATTTCAAGTAGCGGTTGCGATGAACCAACGTTATGTCTGTGGTTTGTCATCCCATTTAGTCACTGCAATTGAAATTTCCTTAACAAGATACCGAAGGGAATATTGGGGGCAAAAACATTTTGTTGACATCGATAGATATACCCCAAAAAGGTGCGTTGCAGGAAGTGCAAGCACCAGGTGGGAAGGGTAAATCATAACGGAGGAGAGAGGGGAGGAAGGAAAAAGGAAAACATTTTCAGTTAAAAACTATCAAATAATTAATTCAGTTAACAGATGACATCGCAGTAGTGGCGGAAACGTGGGAGAACCTGCAAGCAAATCTAAGTGCTATGGAACAAGTACTGGGGGGATATAATATGAACATCAACAAGAAGAAACCAAAAATCCTTGTGTGCGGAAGAGAGAAGCTGAATGCAGATATCATAATTCGATGGGTTCAACTAGAGCTGGTGGAATCCTTCATCTCCCTGGGTAGCAGTATACCATGGGATGGAAGAAGTTCGACCGACATCAAGCGAAGAACAGCCCAAGCTAAGAACGCATTCATTAAGAAGAGGCAATTACTTTGCTCCAAGAACCTAAAGCCGGAAATAAGGAGGCAATTCGTCAAGATTTTCATGTGGAGATTGGCGCTCTATGGTTCCAGAGACTGGGAAAATTGGATAAGCGGACCAGCGAAGAATAGAAGCCTTTGAAACATGGTGCTGGAGGAGAATGATGAAGATTAAATGGACAAACAAAGTAAGAAATGAGGAAGTATATAGAAGAGCAGAAGAGGGTAGGACAATATGGTGAACTCTACGGCAAAGAAGAAATGGATGGATTGGAGACTCATTGAGGCACAATGGATTGATTAGGTATATAATAGAAGGGAAAATAGAAAAGAAGATTCCACGATGAAGAGCAGTAGACATGTACATTGGACAAATTAAGAAAGAAGTAAAACAGAAAAGGTATCAGGGAATGAGGGAATTGACATTAAATAGATTATAATAGAGGGCTCCGGTAAACCAATCCTAGGATTGAATTACTGATGATGATGACGGAGAGACAAGCATTAATTCTCCCTGTTTATAGCAAAAAGTAAAAATGAAAAGGAAGTATTTGAATAAATGTTTTTTGTTAATTTTATTATTATTATTTCCGTGATAATTATATTTTAAATCATTTTCAACGCTTGCTTCAAGTAGAGTCTATAGCAGGGTTTATCGTTCAACTCCATAGGTAGGTAAGGAGATGCTTGGAAAATTTACATATTTTTATTTCTATCTAAAATCATGCAAACGTGAAAAAAAAACCCTGATCGCGCAAATATTTGATGAAAAATGTGATACATTTTCCACCATGAGAGTGCTTCTTCCGTCTGGGCGTGGAGTCAATATCTTTGACGCAGATAGCCTTCCCGGCGAGAGAGGGCGGGCGAGCGATGAGTTGGAGGCGCGCCGTGAATTTCCAGGCCGCTCCGGGAGCGGGCGGGGGGATCTCGGGCGATACGCCTCCCTTCTCCAAAGCAACCCTACCTCCCCAGGCGAAGAGGGCCCGGCCCACCCGCTGCCCTTTCTGGCGATAGATTACGTCGATCGAGGAGTGAGTGAGCGAGTTCACTACGATGGATGATGCCGGTCCCGCGGATCGCCGACTCGATCGGAAATCTCCTTCTTCGAATAACTCGCAGTGATTTGATACTCTTTGAAAGAGAAAACTGCACTCGGGATATTCCATTTCAGTCTACTTCATGATTTTGAACTGTTTTCACTTCAAACACATAAATGCTGCCACGACACTCTTTTATTCTCATGCAACCGTTATTTCTCTTCATGATTTTCTAATTCATTGTATTTTAAATAATCTTTTCAAAAAATATTTCAGTGTTACATTTTGAACATGCAAAAGTCTAAAAACGCAGTTCAGCTCTATTTCAAAGACCTGTTCTTTCTATTTTCGTGTTTTAAAAAAGTATAGTCTATATTCATGAAACTTGAATTGAGTGGCCTTCTGCGGCAATCAGAACCCCTTTTGATGATGTCGAGTCAGTGGATTGTCGGGACCAACTTCGAAGGTTTGGGGTGTTCATCTTATTTCCTATTGGCGTTGGTGTTGGAGGGAGCAGTGGAAAAGAATGAGATGGACGGAGGCTGCGGGGGATCGACCTCTGGAGGAGTAGGGGCTAGGGGCCCCGTGTCGGCTGTGGGAGCGATGCGGGGGCGGAGGGTGGCCAGCGGGGGCTATATCCGCCGGCCTAGTCGAGCGCGAGGAAATAATTGAGGTGAGGTGGCCGCTTCTTCTTTCGGCGCGAAGGAATCTTTTCCCCTCAACGGAGTGAAGATGGGCTCATGATATATATACATTTGGGGCTTGGATTCTCTTTCTCGCCTCTCCTTTGCTATATTGCTCAGTCCCTCGCGGAGATTCCATATCTCTTTCTTCTTTTCTCATATATCTTCGCACCTATCCCAATGCTTCCACTTCTTCGCCTCCGGATAGAGGTTTTCCCAGGGCCTTCTACTGGTGCAGTGGTGGATCCCGGGGCGAAAGATTTCGTCCGTCACGAAGCGGCGAGTCCCATGCCGGCCAATATATCTATCGGGGGGCGGGTTTCGGGAAAGCTGCTCAAATAAAAATTGCTTTAGTTTTACCCTACTGTATTTTTTTTAATATTGGTGGTTAACCACCCTCCTCAACATTATTACTTAAACGATTCACTCTCATTATGTTACATAATGTTGTTCCCTCCTTTCAGGTGGAATAAATGTATTCTTAGGACGCATAACTTTTCAGCAAGATAATTTTACATTGAATTTTATGCATGAAACCTTTAAAAATGAATCCTTGACGCCTTCAATGAGAAACAGCATCAAAAAATACATTATATGTAGTTTTCTTTTTCCCTAGCTAGCTTCAGTTAAGTTTTATTTTACATTTAATTGTGGGAGCGACTGCAGTTGTGTATAGATCGCATGACTTCATTTAGCTTTGAAACAGAAAAAAATTAAGCGTAAATTTTGTCACTATTCAACTTTTTCCTGCGTCTTTTCTCTGGGTATATTATTTGGATTCCTGTGAGTAGTATCCTCATAATCCGAGTAATTTTCGTATTCTCTTAACCTAATGTAGCAATTAGTTCTCAAAATTTCATACACAATGTATTAGGTGATTTAATGTTGATTGGTTGATATCCATTCCAAATATCATGATGGCTATTTCCCTTAAAATTAATATAATTGGAATTATTTTCCATTTGATTGAATGTATATTCATATATAATTGTCCTTTTGAACGCTTTAAAATAATATCTGTTAACTATAAATGATAATCCCATGTCCTGTTTTTACTATATGTGCATACATTAAACTTAGGGTATATTGTATATATGGGGGGTTTCATTGCATTAATATATTTCTGGTTAGGGTTTATCGACTATTTAAAAGTTGTGATGTGTACATGACTTTTGGGGACGACGATGTTTGGTTAAGACAACTTAAATTTTGAGCAAAATATAACGTGATATTAGATACTGTCCTTGTGTATTGATATCGGCCTCTGTGTATTAGATTTTACCGTAACCTTTACAAAAGGCTGCGTCTTAAAAAGACGAAAAAAAGAATAAAGAGATGGCCAAAAGACGTGACTAAAGTGGTCGTAAAGAAATAGTGTTGAAACTACTACAAAGGATCTCTGATAATGAAAAATGACCATGGTCAAACTAAATGCTCAAAAGGCATATGAGACAAAAATGTCATCTGATTCAATCAAAAGGGATTAGAATATAAACATTTTATTTTCATCTGTAATAAGAATTTCACGTGCTACTAAAATAATGTCTCAGTAATATGTTTTCGATAATCGACGTAATGAATCGGTGAAAGTAAATGAATCACTATCCACGCATTTCTCCTGGAACATCTGCGTGAGCCAAACTTAATGATGAAAAAGGATCCATTGCCCATGGGACTGATGTCGGCAAAAATCCAGCGGTGGCTTTGAGATACGTGGCATAGAAACAAAGAGAAAGAGGCAAATGAGGTGGGAGGTATTGGCTTGGAAATGATATAGGGCGCGTGGTTCCCGATAGGATTACACACATTTCGTCACAAAGGAAAGCAGAGATGAAATGGATACCCCTCTCAACCAAAATGGTAAAATTCAGTCAATCAAATGTAATATATTCCAATTGATATTCACAATAGTGATTTCATCGTAACACCATCACTCCGAAGGCGCCTTTACATTCCCCTCACTGAGGAACAAACGTTGTCCAAATTATCAATCATAATGAAGTTAATTTCCAAAAATAGATCAAAGGGATTGCATGACACCAAAATACAACCAGACGCAGAAATGGCTATTTATTTAGATCAAATTTGTTTTTATCAAAACCTACAGAGGTACAGATAAAAGACAGAGATATAAAAGTGATTTATGAATTTATTAACTTACAAGGTGTGTTCCAAAAGTAATGCAATTAAATTTCCCGCGCCACTTTAATTAGCCAAAGTGGGTTCAACACACATGAAATAGGTGGAAAACACGCAAAGATTTTCCACAAAATAGGTTTCAGTGCTCTCTAAGCCGTGGAAGTGGCAGGACGTCAGTTATTGTAAACCTCTGCGCGCCGACCATGTCACAAAGAAAATGAAATCGATGATTGAGCAACGTTAAGCGATTAGGTTTTGTGTTAAACTAATAAAGCCTCCTAAGGAAAACAAAAAAATATTAGTCAGGCTTGCGAGCACTCTGATGAGCCCTACTCACAATTTTCGAGGTGATTGAAGGCCGGGAAGAGGTTCACGATGAGCAACGCTCTGAGCGGCCGTCAACCAGCAAAACCGACAATAATGTCTTTTTCGACAATAAAGGAGTGGTCCATAAGAATTTTGTTCCGCAAGGTTAGACAGAAAACACTGCGTACTACGTGGATGTGCTGGAAAGACCCTAAAAGTGTCATCATGGTGGGAATAGACATCTCCTTTACCTGGAAACTCCATCACGACAAGGTACCTTACCATAACGCGCTACGAGTCCGCGAGTTCCTGGTAAAAACACCCGGTGACAACACTGCCTCATCCTCCTATAGTCCTGATGTCGCCCCAGCAGACTTCTTTTCGTTCCCTCGGATTAAGGAAACCTTGAAAGGAACCCGTTTTTCGTCCGTAGAAAAGTTCCAACCAGTCGTGACGAAGACCGTTCGAGAGTTTGGCAAACAATTTTTAAGTGTTTGTGAAAAATCTGTTTAATAGATAACTAAAAAAATAATTTCATTGTATTGTCTAATTTTGAGTCACATTTGCTAGTAAACTTGCGAACTTGAAGGCAGCAAGCTTAAAGGGAACTCTTGAAAAGTTTTATCGTACTCGCATTTAAAGACAGCATCATAAAATTATTTTTAGACCAGTAGGTCTTAATGCGTGATTTTACTCTAAGTTTTCGCTGTCAAAGTTTCTTTTTAACTGAATCGAGAGGTAAAACACAGACCATAAGAAAGACAGAATATACGTGTTTTGAAACTAAAAGTAAGCATTTGTTTAGTATATTTCAAGGAACTTGCTTAGTCTTAATGAAACTGCCTATTTTTATAATCCTGAAAATAATCAAATTGCAACACAAGGCCAACAAGAATAATACAAAAAATGCAAACAGAAATTCAGTCTTGAAGTCGAGAGTTGCTGGAGTCGAGAAGAAAAGATTCTCGAGTCAAAATACTGATTGCCATGAATTTAAACTTCGCCACTGCAAGTAAAACACGACATTTCCTCAGCCTTGAAACATTTCACGAAAGTCGAATAATGTGTGTTTCATTTTCATTTATTGTCACCCGGCATTTTTGCTAAACAAACCTCTCTGGAAAATTCACTGCTTAATACACTGGTTAATACATGTCAAACCGTGGGTGCATTTGTTGCTCCAATTTACTCCACTTTCTATTTCCCCTTATCTCAAATTATAGGTTTGAAATTAAAACGATTATTCTATGCTTTAAGTTAACCTTGACATTTCTCGGGAGTGGTTTCATAAGGCCATTTTGCCGTTTATCTTAGATTTTTACTAGCCTAAGCGGTAAGCTCTAAAACTATGGAAAGATCTAGTGCTTTCTCGGCGTATTGAGGGAATAAATTCTTTTCGAAGTTCGATTTGCTCGAATTCGAAGAAGTCTTTCACCAGGTGAGAACCTGATTTTTGGTCCTTATTTGTTTGTTTATAAGTTTATCTTTTCATTACTGCCACTTTAAGTAATTAATGATGAGTTCACTCAACTATTAGCGAATTTCAAGTGGCGTGATTTATAATTATTATAGATATAATCATGACATTCTTAAATAAACTTGGGCTAGTGAGTGCAAGTAAGAGTAATTGAGTAAGTGGGAGGCCTGCTCTTAATCATTTCAGAAGTGTGGCAAGTTGCAATAGTCTTTAAAATCGGATGCCACCACCTACATCTTTTTCAGTGAGATGAGATATTTTGGTAAAATTGTCACCACTTCAGGAATACCTTTAAGTGCCATTCGCCACCATTATTAGCAATTTAATTTATATCAATCAAAAGGGATAACTTTTGGAGTAATATCAGCAAATACTCCCTGCGCATTCCGATTCGCTTATGTCGATGATATAGCACTAATTGCACGAAATGTGAATGACCTAAAAGAAATGTTTAACATTTTAGAAAACACTGGTAAAGAAGTGGGGCTGAAGGTTAGTGAAGAGAAGACCAAATACTTGAAAATGTCAGCTCATCAGAACCAGCGGCACCTAAAAGACATAATAATTGGGAATTATGAGGGTGTCAAGGAATTTACCTATCTAGGAGTAAGACTTAACAATGAAAATAAGATATCCACGGAGATCAACCAAAGGGTAATGGAAGGTAACAGGGCATACTTTGCAAATGTACAATTCTCAAATCAATGTTACTATCAAGGAACACAAAAATGAAGATCTATAAAACGCTTATTAGACCCGTGGTAACTTACGGAGCTGAAACATGGACATTAACAAGTCAGGATGAGGAAACACTTAGAAAATTCGAAATAAAAATGTTAAGGAGAATCTATGGCCCAATTAGATAAGGAGAGAGTAGGAGAATTAGAATGAACATGGGGATAAATGAATTACTAGAAGGGAAGGACATAGTTAGGTTTGCCAAGTCACTGCGGCTGGCGTGGTTGCGGCATGTAGAAATGATAGAAAATGACAGAATGCCCAAACTGATACTTAATAGCAAGATGGAAGGAATCAGAAGAAGAGGTAGACCAAGGAAGAGATGGCTACAGGATGAGGAGGATGATTTGAAGGCAATCGGAGTTACAAGATGGAAGGAAAAAGCAAGAATAAGAACTGAATGGAGGCACATCATAGAGGAAGCCAACGCCCACACCGGGCTGTAGAGCTGCAGATGATGAATATCATCAAATCCATGCCTATGTTCTTCAATATCCCACGGTTTTCCGTTATGTTTATACAGGCTTTTAATTGTAGTTGGATTTGTTGCACTGAGTAAAAAAATATACTTCGATAAGATACAGTCATTTACACAGTGGTACTGTTGGAAATTATTATTATGGCTACTGATATTTTTATGCAAAAATTAAATAATACATTTGATACTTTTCGAATTATGCGATTAATTTTTATTAAGCTGTTTGCCTGGAGCAGTGTGTCACACTCCTTACCTGTGTCTTTGAGGACGGATACCATGAGTAGCATGTTCATGTAACCCTAGAATTTCCCCTTCTAACTTTTCAACTCTAAATTGCATGTTATTGAATAGGCTTTTACTAAATTTAGAGGTGAATGTGCAGGTGTATGTTAGTTAATAATATATTTATTTGTATTCTTGTAAGTTAAAAAGATTTTTGCATATGGTTATATCCTTTTTTCTGGCGCGATTCTAGTGCGTTTTACTACATTTTGACGTACTTATGTGCGAATGCTCACTTCAGAAGCGTATTGGTGTACTGGAAAATACTGACTTTGTGGCATCCGTGAAAGTAGGTGACTTTAAGACCCATATTTTGTGATTTTATTAACGAAAGATGAACTTGGTGCAAGAAAAATTTGTTTTTGAATGGTGAAACAAAATGTAATTAAACACTCTATATTATCCGCTACATTGTTTTGAAAATTTGGGCTAAATTGATGAAAAAAATTAATTTAAGAAATAAGAACTACAGGGATTAATGTAAGATTCTTTAAAGGGACCTTCCAAGATAAGGTGCATTGTATCAACTGAAACCGAATTTTCCAGTGAAAACAAATCTGAATTGTTTTTAAAACATAATGATTTGCTTTTTCTCATCACAAGAGAGGGAATGCGATTGATTAGGAATAGGGCTGATACGGTGCTAATATACTGACTTCCCAAGCCAAGAGCAGTGATTGAAATCCTGGCGGTGGCAGGATTTTTATATGATATTCTAATGCCTACTTGGGATGCAAAGCATATATGTACTCGTACAACCGAATGGAATATGGAATCAAATGGATGGAAATAATGGAATTAAAATATGGAATCCTTGGCATTTCTCGTTAAGAAAAGACAAATCCGATGCCGGGTTTCTTTTCACCTATATTATCCATTTCCTGAACATTATACCGCTAAGAACCTACCCACGTATCCATTATGGTACAAATGTGCTCTGCAATCGGACTAATTTCAAAAATTGATTGGTGTTTACTACATTTGAAAATTAGGTCAACACTAAAAAACTGGTATGGATTAAGTTTGCTGAAATGCTTCATTGAATCTTTTTTCCTTAATGAACTGACATAATTTTTAGTTTGGTTTGTAAAAAAGTATCAGAAATAACTTTTACCTGACGTGTGCGTGAAGTAATGAAATCAGACCGTCGGTAAAGCGTGCGGATTATCGCAGATTGTATTGGCATTGATACGATGGCAGTGGGCACCATTATTAATTAAAACATGGCGATGCGAAAGACCAGCGCTAAACTCGTCCCGAAGGTCTTGATGGACGACCAAGACCAAAGTTGACTCACTGCTTGCAAAGACCTTTTGCAACGGAATCGAGACGATTCCCCAACTCCCTTACAGTCCCGACTTGTCACCAATGGACTATTGCCTATTCCCAAAAAGTGAAATCCTCCCTCAAAAGACCCCTCCATGGAGTTCTAAGCGCCGTAAAGTGGCTTGCACACGACCCTTAATGACCTTTCGGAATCCAACCATCTTCAGGGAGCCTTCGAGTCATGAAAAAGCGGCTGGCACGAGTCTGTTGGCGCTCAACGGATGTAATCTGAATAATTTTAAAGTATTTTAGCAATAACTAAAATAAATATATTTTTCGGAAAACATTTCCGATAATTTTTATGCAAACCATGAATGTGCAACAGAGGGGAATCAACAAGGTTATTATCATCGATTTTAAAATCAAGTGAGAATAGATTTGGAGGACAATCAATTGTTTTTGCTGAAGGTACCTTTCCTGGAAGTGTCTGTAGCTCATTATTTTCCGAGAAAACCACAGTTCAGCAGTTGAGTCGGTGAGGTTAAAATATTTATTTTTTTGCATTTACGAAACGCCTTTATTTAACTCATCATGTAATTACAAAAACTCGATAAACATATACAACTTGATAATATATTTATAAACGGTCCTTTCCAAGAAAATCATTAGAGTTGGCGATAAAAATATTAACATTAAAGATAAGCATGAAGAAGTAACCGATAACATATATGATTAAATTAGTAACTCTACGAGAGATTGTCAACTTAAATAAATTGTGAGTTTATTATGTACGTGCATAGATAGAAGTATCTTACGAAAAATGATTATGAATCATTTTTTGTATATTATTTGATGCTTAATTTTGTTAGCCTTGATTTTATCTTGAAGTTAAATTTCATAATGATTTAATGTGGCGCATGTTACTCATTAGAAAATAGTGAATACAACCCACAATGTACGCTCATAGTAAAGTTAAATATGGGAAAACGGAAAATGCCTTTCCCTTCGAAATCACCGTCAGCTCTAAATCGGCTAAGTTAAAATATTCTGCTTTCCGGGGTGACTTTCTCAATAGCTGGAAAACTTATCTTTTTCCAAAGTTCAAGGGTGAAAATAAAGAATGAAAGATTCAAAGGTCTCACTTTATAAGAATTTGTGCATGGCAACCACGTTCGATTGGCCCCTTTTTGCCCCTGCACTCGCATGCCATTTTCTTCGCATTTTGACTGGGACGACCACTCAGCCGTAAAGAGTTGCGTTGGGAAAGCGACGCACTTTGGGCACTCTCTGGGCCAAGATCACCTTTTTTAAAAAAAAGCACCGTACGTGTACTCCCCGCAGAACTTAGCAACGTGCCGTGGGAGTATTGAAATGCACGCAGGGTCCACAGCGCGGCAAATGGGACCCCGATGGAACCCTCAGCTCTCGCCGACCTTCATCCTCCCGCTGCCTCAATTTGCGCCTGAGCATCTCTCTCCCTCTCTCTCTCTCGCTCTTCGCCCCTGAATAATTACCCCGGGAGTGGCTCTTCCCCCGAACCTCCGTCCGCCCCCATCGAGGGATACCGTCCCCAACCAACCCCTATCCCTCCTCGGAGAACCCCGCGTCTCTAACCGCCCCCAATCTCCGCACGCAAAGAGATCCCATTACTTTTCCACCCCTTGCGTTATATATTACATCCGGTGATGACGTCCAATTTGGCGAAAAACTTTGCGGAAAATACACTCGTCCGCGCGGTTTATATTCGCGAGTAATAAAGAGGACGGAAATGTTAGGGATCCTTTTTGCCTCGCTTGTTTCTGCGGAATCATGGAAGAAGACATAAGGCTTTTGAGCGAAGGGTGAAATGGAGCGAGAGAGGAGAGTGAAGGGAGGGTTTGGGGGAGGGGAAGAGAACTCTGGCTTTAGTGCGAATGGGTAAATGTTAGACTGTCGTCGGCAAAACATTTCCCTCTGCATTTCAAAGCAGTCTCCGTAATTGCCTAAAAACCTCCTCCATCCTTTGATACTCGTGCCATTTGCGTGCTCCTCGACTCCGGTCCCGCATTTTCTGTCTCAGTCCAACGAAACGCGTGTAGACTTCGTCCACAATTAAGTAGAGCTCAAACATTAAAATTGCTGTAACTTTCGTGAGGCTTTCAGATCAAGCCGGGAACCCTCACGGAAGTGTAACAAAATGATTATCATGCCCAAATTTCGCTGGGGAACCACTGAAACCCATCACTCGTGGTTTTATCCTGAGTGGAATTTTCTCGGCTCCTCTTTTCCTCGGATTATCGGAAAGATTCCACTTAATAATTTTCGAAAAACTGTGAAATATGTAATAATCAACTTATTCTAATCATTTCCATGCAATTATTTTCATATTTAAAATTATTTTTTCCGTAGTTAAATTATAATTGCAACTTCAAGGTTATACAAAATTTGATGAAAAACAATTTGAAATTATGAAAGCAAAATAGCCAAGACCGTAAACTTGATTGGCAGTAAGTGGTAAGGAGGGGAAATAAAACAAGGTTACGAGTAATGGGAGAAATAGGAAACACGCACTAGCTCACTTGGGTGTGTTTGAGAAACAGTAACCCACGTATACCTCAATCACAAACGCAAAGGTCTAACGCATCCGAGTAATCGAGTGACTGTGTGTTTACGTAAGTCGTTTTTGTTTCGCTACGTCCCTTTTATAATTTTGCATTTATTTTTGTGAATAACGAGTCACTGGCATAGGAGGGATCCTTGTAAACCCTTAGTGTGTGTGTGAATGTAATTCACGAGAGTGAAGGTTATTCATTAACACCCCCTAGTGATCGAGTGGTTGTAAGTTTTTTATTATTAATTTTGCCTTTTTTGTGTGATTGAGGTGTATCGTACTTGGGTCACTGTTTCTCAAACGCACCCAAGTGACCTAGTGTGTGTTCCCCATTTCACCCCTTACTTGTAACCTAGTTTCATTTCTCCCCCTTGCCACATAGTGCCAATCTAGTTTACGGTCTCGCTTTTATTGATTCACGACCTTTGCCACGTTCATTGTACATATAAATTGGAAAGTAGTCAACAATGTAAATTTTCACCCTTTTTTATGAAGAGATTAAAATAATATCCTATGAAATGGAGGCATTTTTCTTATTCTTTTATTACCTCAATAAATGACAGATTTTATGATTCAGTAAATTTGTGGCTTCTGCATTCGGTTTTTTTTCTAAACTACGGGTGGTTCCCTAGCACCCCCCGCTGCACGCCCTTGAGGCGGCTTGCGGGGTATTGAGTAGATGTAGATGATTAGTGTTAACCAGCATCTTGGCAATGTCTCAAGATACGCGATTCATTGGTGTTCCAAATGCATAATCTTATTTTCCCCATTTTCCAGGAATTCAGTATTATGTAGGTTACTAAACGTACATTTTGTACAGATACCAGGAAGAAAAATTTAGGCGACAAGAATAATAGACGAATTAGCCTTTAAATAGCTGAATAAATACTCTTCAAGTTATTAATGCGTATATAAAGTTGAATTGATCATACCTTAACTAACACAATATGATAAAATTTCAAGTGTGTTGGTTTTCATAATATCAAAATAAGATAAAATAGCGACAGAGTGTTTCTTTAGAAACATCAAAAACTGCCTCTTTTAATTTCCAAGCGTGAAAGAGGACCAGTTTTCTTTAATTAATTAGTCAATATTCTGGTTGAATACATTTTCTTAACTCGTTTTCGTTCTGAAGTTTCGTTATTTATTTAAAAAATTGTTCTCATTCTGTAGGTTTCCAAGGACACTCGTGGATCTACTCGAGGAACGAAAACGATTCCACGTAACATCTCACATTAAACAATTACGCAACTACATATAAATGTGGCTTGGGAATTAGGCAGATGGAAATGGAAAGTCATAAGAAAGAGTTCTAGATTGAGAATCTCATATTTTCATAGAATAAACGATGACAAAAGGAGTTAATCATGCCAAATGGGTGATATCTTATTTAATCTCTATTTACAGACACAGATCCTGCCTTAGCACCAATAAAATACGTATTATGAAATAATCGTAATTGAATATTTATCAGGGTAAAAATAAAAAGAATGAACAATCTTGCAATCAAATGCTAACCGTGTAATAAAATTAGGGAATCTAGAATATATTCTCTTGTCCAGATAATTTATCTCAAATTTGGTATATTTTCTCCAAAGAGTTTGATTTTTTCAACATACTCGTCCTTTCTTACTTCCACCAAATGTCAATGCCAAATCTTTCCATGTGCTACTGTGTATTTTTATTCGCTTTTTAATATGAGCTCATGTAAAAGAAAAGGCGCAAATACTCATGGTCCGCTGTAAAAGTAAATTAAATTCACCTGGGAAAATATTATTTATTAATCGTACTTGTACATATGATTAAAGTTCTTCAAAATATTATCCTCCTGCACCAATAACACACTTTCATAGACGTGTCTGCCACGCCTGGAAGGCACCCTGAAACTTCTCGTTAGGAATGTCTCTCAGGAACGTTGTAACATACTTGCTTTTGGATATTTTCCACGGTCTCCCAATGCTTTTATTTCAGCTCTCTCAGCTCCGCTCAGCTTCAGAAGGGGAAACAAAAAAAAGTCGCTCGAACTGTAAGAGGGCTGGGGGATCACTGGGGTTGGGCTCCGGGCCAGGACATTGGTAACGATGAAGGACGTGTGACTGGGGACATTGTCATGGTGGAGATGGATCGTGTCTTTGATGTCAGCCCTAACGGGTTCAACCCGGCCTTTCAACCTCTTGAGCACCACCAGGTGAGGCAGAACTGGCAGTTTCTTCCTTTTGTACAGACAAAATGGACGATTCCTCGTACGTCAAAGAAGACAATGAGCATCGGTTTTCTTGCGTTGCGAAAAGCGCTTTCTTGGTTGGGGGATGATTTTGTGTGCCACTCGCTTCTCTACCTTTTCGATTCTGGGTCATAATCGATCATCCTGGATTAGTCTCCGGTTACAACCGATTTAGGAAAGTCCGGCTCATTTTATTGTCAAACCCAACTATTTTTGACAGTGCCAAACTCGAAGTTCTTTCTGGTCTTCCATCAACACTTTCGGCACAAGCTTCGCTCAGACCTTGCGCATTTCGAGATACTCGGCTTCTATCCAATGTACCACAAGCGCAAACATGCGTTTGGTGTCAGCAATTTACCGGATTCTCAATCAATGGTCGGAAGACAAAACTTTGGGGTTCGTCGGCGACCTCTTCCTGGCCCTCCTTGAACGCCTAGTGCAACCGCGGGGACTGTAACCTTGACATGTAGTCGTCACTGAAGGACTCTTGAAGCATCTGGAAGGAATGTTTCGCTTCCATTCTTTCCTATCTCCTTGCAAAAATTGATGGCGTATCGCTATTCAAGCGAACACTCCATCACGGCGTGTCACCATGACAAAAAGCACGTTTTACGCGGATACACGTCTTCCCACTGAGACAGCTCGGAGCAAACTGGCGACCGGCCGAGTATGAAGGGCAGGTCACCACCACATTTTACGACCGGTTTTATCCCGCTGCCTTGAAAAGTCGCGTGACAATGAAATCATGCGTATTACCTTACATTAAATTCTCACTATTATCTCTATATTGTTACGTAAATCGCCCATGTGGGGGAAAAAGGCTTTAAAAGAGGTTTTGTAGAAGCACAACCAGTTTATAGCAAATAAAATTTATGCATCCAATCCACGGAATGTAGTTCCACGCAAACTTGATTTATATTTGGCAAATTGATTTCGTCCAACATGGTATCACAAAAAGAAACCAGTGCTTCTTAAAGTATCAGTGGAAATAAAGTAAGATCGTCGGGCAGGTAGATTGTTTTTGGTCCGACCTCAATGGAAAGCGGTAGCACCGACCTGCGGCAAAACACGATTCCCCGTGACAGTACGATAATTGGAAGCTGACGTGCGCTGTACGAAATGCTCGTCACGAAGACAAACGACGAGGGCAGAGCGCCTTGGCAGGTGTCAATCCAGGAGGCACATTGCTACCCCTCTCTCCCCCGGGCCAGGGCCGCTGAAACATTGGCATGGTTTCCTTTTCCCTCTGCTGCCCATCTCCTTTTCTCCTCTCCCAGTAGCTCCCTTCGTCTATAAACTACAATTCGAAAAAATTTACAGACAAAAGGAAGGGAAAATAAGAGTGTGTATAAACGAAAAAATGAACATTTATTTTCAATTAATCGTTATAATTTATAAGTTTTCCTATCTAACATCTACGTTTCGTGCTAAAAACACGATTCATAAGTGCAAGGGCAGGGTTTCTACAATACTAGGGAAAGAGTAATTGCAAAACATATGTACAATTCATATTAATTTTTAAGGTGATCTACCGGTTAATGTAGATTATTTTTGGACACAACGAAGAAATAAATATTTTGTGACTCCTAACAACACACAACCCTGCAACCTTATCTACATCAGGTCCCTCTTCATCTCTGTGTACCTCTTTACTCCCTTCATCCCGTCAAACACCCCTCAATTACCTTCTTTAACATCCCACTACCGCTCAATATGCCTTTCATCCATTTTTCCTGCCTCCAAAGGATTTCTCTCAACAAATCCCTCTCCTCCCCCACCATTTCTAGTACTTCCTCATTTGTTTTCCTTTCGGTCCATTTCACCTTCTCCATTCTTCTACAAACCCACATTTCAAAAGCCTTCAATCTACGTCTACCCTCCTGCTTCAGCGACCACGTTTCCGCGCCGTACATAGCTACGCTCCATATCAGAGTTTTTACGAGTCTAGTCTTAACATCTCTAATCAACGTCCCCGCCATCAACTCCCTCCTCCTTGAGAAAGCCTCCTTGCCTAGCGCAATTCTTCTCCTTACGTCCCTACTACTTTGACCGTATTGGTCCAAAATCTTCCGAGATATGTAAACTGTTCAACCTGCTCTATTTTTTCCCCTCCTATTCTAATGTTTAGCTTAGCCTTTTTCTTCCTGGAAAATCGCATAACCTTTGTTTTATTAATATTGATTCTAATCCCATATTTATCGCACTGAACCTCCAATTCAATCAGCAATGCTTGCATCCCCTTGCCTGACTGAGCAACTAATGCTTGATCATCAGCAAACCTAACCGAATTTAAGAATTCCCCTCCGACTTTCATTCCTTCCTCCAATTCTTCCCATGCCTCTAATCATTTCGTCCACATATACGTTGAACAGCACCGGTGACAATGGGAAAACCTGCTTTACCCCTCTCCCTAACACTGGCCATCCGGACTCTTCGTTCCTCACTCGCACCTGAGCAGTCTGAGACATGTACAGGTTGCGGATCAGCCTCCTCTATTCTTCTGCTTCAGCGAGCACGTTTCCGAACACGTTTCCGCGCCGTACATAGCAATGCTCCACTTCAAAGTTATTATGAGTTTATTCTTAACCATCATACTCAACGTCCTCGTAATCCACTGACTTTTCCTTGAGAGAGCCTCTTTGTCAACCGCAATTCTTCTCCTTACGTCCCTACATTTTCGACCGTGCAGGTCAAAAACACTTCCGAGATACGTACACTGTTCTACCTGCTCAATTTTTCCCAATTTGTCTTCTTATTCCTGGAAAATCGCAAAACCTTTGTTTTGTTAATATTGATTCTCATCCCATATCCATCGCACTGAACGTCCAGTTCACTCAGCATTGCCTGCAACTCTTTGGCCGACTGAGTAACTACTGTTTGGACATAAGCAAACCTAACTGATTTTACGAATTCACCTCCGAATTCCGATCCTACCTCCAATTCTTCCCATGCCTCTTTAATCATTTCTTCTACATATACGTTGAACAGCACCAGTGACAATGGGCAACCCTGCCTTACACCTCTTCCTAACACTGCCCATCCGGACTCTCCGTTCCCCACTCGCACCTGAGCAGTCTGAGACATGTACAGGCTGCGGATCAGTCTCCTGTCCCTCCAATCCATTCCTATTTTCTGCATATATATATATATATATATATATATATATATATATATATATATATATATATATATATATATATATATATACATAACACGTAAAAGGACACTCACACTGTAGATGATTTAAGCTTTCGGCCTACTCCGAGGCCTTCTTCAGGTCAGACTGAGAGGTGTTGAGGGAAGAGTGCCTGGGGAGGGGAGGAGGGACGGAAGGTTTAGGGACTGTTGGGAAAGAAATTAAAGATGGCGGTTAACGGTGGGAATTTAAAGGATCGGAAATATAGGATGTGTGCGGATTCGCGAGTTCTCACCTCTATGTTGGTGGCTGAATCGGGTAGGGATTCTAGAACTGTTAGGAAAAAGCATTCGTCAAATGATAGGTTGTGTGAACTTGCGTGTAAAGGGATAGGAAGAGAAGAGAGTGAAGCAGAATTATATGAATAGCGGTGATTATTCATTCGGATGGATATGGGGGTAATGCATTCGCCTGTGTATAATGAGATGCATTGTTTGCACGACAAAAGATAGATAATATTTTTTGAGAAGCAATTATCGTGGGAACGGGGTGAAGGGACAATGAGAGGATGTGGGGAGAGGGGAGCAGATCTGATTAGGAGACATGTTTTTCATCGGGGGTGATTGCAGGCAGGGGAAATATATGGAAATTTGTCAGGGCGGGGTGTTAAAGGGTTGGTGGATCTCAGAAGGTTTCTGAGATTGGCTGGTCGTCTGTAAGCGACAGAGGGGCAGTAAGGATGTGGTCGCGTTATTGTCATGTAATATAGGATAAAGTTCTTTGAGAATGGTTTTCAGTCTGTGGGATCCGGGGAAATTGTTGTGCAAAGGTTGAGTCCAGCGTCAGATGTGATGTTGTTATTCTGTTGTGTGGGTGGTCGGGTGGAGCGGTAGATTTTATCCTGTAGCAGCTTTTCTGGGTAACCGCGTTTGTGGAGTGCATGGTGTAGGTTGTGGAGGTATTTGTTGAGGGTAGCTGTGTTGTTGCAAATCCGATGCCCTCGGATAGAGAGAGAGTTGAATAATTTAAAACGGGAATCTTTTTATTGCAAAGGACCAATTTATCCAATTTTAGATTGTTAGCGGAAATATGCTTGGGGAATGAATGAGGGGTTTGGGAATAATGCTAAGCTATCTTTTCGGTCGCAGACAGCGAGGTGTCGCCGGATGGTGGGCTTCCGTTTTTTAACCTCCCAGTCTTGGCCCCTCCAGGCGCCCGAGAGGTTTTCCTACTACACCTCGCGCTGTCAAGACCTAGCGCTTGCTCCATGCCCTCGGCATTTAGTCCTCCCCTCGGAGAGACCTCCTGAATATTAAATAAGAGCGCCGGATTAGCCGCCGGAAGGTGAGGGCAGGTGCCTCTTTGGGATGAAACCGTCGAAAGCAAGACCCGGAAATACATAGCAAATTAGGTGTCTAATGACTTTATGGGGTCACTGTGCAGATTACTTCTCTACTAAGTCCGAAAGTATCATCTTGGTGATGAATAATTATTACCGCCCGATCTGATGACATATGTTGTTTAGAAGGACTCTTTAACCTATAAAATATTCTTTCGGATAAAATATAACCTTCATTTGTATTTAAAGCTTTCAAAACATTTTTTATATTGGGTTGTATACAAAAGAATCGGTAACATTTATTCCTGACACGTGCGTGAAGTGCTACATTCAGACCGTCGATTAAGTGAGCACATGATCGCAGATCAAATCAGTGTTGATAAGATGACAGTGGACACCATTATCACATACATTTTGGCGATAAAGAAGATCTGCGCTATACTCGTCCCGACGGTCTTGACGGATAATCAAAAACAGAGTCGAGTGTGTGCCTTCAAAAACCTTCTGCAACGTCATCAAAACCCCTCACAGTCAAGACTTTAAGCCTATTTTCCATTTGCAAAAGTGAAATACACCCACAAATTGCACCACAATGAGACCCTAAGTGCCGTCAATAAAGCTTGCACGCGTACCCTTGTGGACCTTCCGGAATCCGTCAACCAGGGAGCCTTCTTGTCGTGAAAAAGACCCTGGAAAAAGTGTGTCTACGGTCAAGGAAAATACTTAGAAAAATTTTGAAGCATTGTAGCAACGTCTGAAATAAATCTTTATTTCCGAAAATTTTTTCGATAGTTTTCATACAAACCGTGAACCTAAAGAATCATGTCTATAATTGCCTGCATTTATATTAAATTAAATTCATCAAACGTGATTTCACAGAAATATGATCCAAAAAGTTGACTGAAGTTGGTTTTGTAGAGTAATATTTTAGCAAATCGATGACTCTTGACCTATCAGCTTAGATGTATTGCTTGAGAGTTTTATTAAAGAGGACAAAGACTGTTGCAACTGGTCAGTTGTTAATGTTATTTTATTTACCAAATGTCGTAAATGAAATTCACGATCAGTTTACTAAGTTGATAGTTTTAAAATAAGCCGTCATATTTTCATCACATTCCAATCAGCAAGTCATGCAATTCTATTCTATTGCGTTTTTTCTGTGACCTCTAATTCGCTTGTTTACAAATCCCAATAAATTTTATTAGCGTAAGGAGATTTTTTTAGACTGAAAAAATTAACAAAATGCAACGCATGAAACATAGTTGTTGGTGACGTGAAAAACGAGCACCTAGCAGCTCAGCTGGTGAGGATATAAACGCTAGCTTTGGATTCCATGAGTTCATCTATCAAACTTTAATGTAAGAATGCAACCTTGTAGCGATCCCCACGGGAATGTGCCAATCCCCTTATTATGGAGCCCGATGAGATATGAGTTCTCCTTTCCCAACCATGATAAACGCTCTAAAGATAATGGCGTTTAATATTTGTGAGACATTTTAGTGAGGCATAAAGAATCGTTCCTTTTCTTGAAATCTATTTTAATGAAAATAATTAAAATCGTTTCGATTTTGTGTTTTATATTAAAAAAGCATAATTATTTTGAATATTTCATGTTTTTATTTACTTCCGCGTGGAAACAACTCTGATAAAAATTGAAATATTATATGAGCACATAATTTATCAAATTCCACGAAATAGTGTTTATCGTTTTTAATTATTTAAACCCTGAATTGATGAAAATTTCGTTACTATATCCAAAAAACAATCCCATTTTTTAAAAGTTCCTGTTTGGATTTACATAAATCGTGTTTGGTCTCCTATGACTCCACTAACACGAATTTTAATTAAGTGGTTACCTCCGTTTCAGGGTCTAGTGCTACTCGAGGAAGCAAATAAATGCGCTCCTTAAAAAATTCCCGGCTGTGTGAAATATTATGCACATATGCCAAGCGTTAACGTTAGATGTGACTGGTATTGAAGGGAGAAACGTTTCTAATTACCGCCTTCAGAGTCTGGTCCCACCGACTGCAATGCGTCCCATCCCTCATCTCGGCCTCCGACTTAAATCCCTGTACGCTTTTTCGCCACCCTGCAGCCAGAAAACCTCCCCCGAATGGATTTTCTTCTCAATCTGCTTCCCCACTAAATAATTATATATACATATATTATATATGTATATGTATATATATATATATATATATATATATATATATATACACACACACACACATACATACACAGGCATAAAACAGTGCTCCTCTCTCCGGAGAGGGTGAATGGAAAAAGAATATTGTGGTACGGCCACCCACTCCAGCCCTTTCTTTAGAAATCTGTGAACCTCCTCATGCGAAGGAGTTGCTCCATATTTCCCACTCTTAAGCTTTTTTTTGCGTGGTGTGGCGGAAGGAAGCAAGTCTGGCAAGAGAGTGGGAATTGGTACTGGGGGGCCCAGAGGCGGAAAGTGAGGCGAGAGGCTGGAGGCGGAGGGACGAAGAGGAGGAGGGGGTGGAATGGTGGGGTTTGGGGACCTTCTTTTCTCCTCGTGGCAACCCCCGCTCTTTCTTCCACCTCATTAAGTATTCACAAGCGTTGGCATCGCCTTTTCCCTCCCCCACTCCGCCTTCCTGTCGCGAACTGTTGAGGAGAAAAAAAATCCTGGTAAAAATAACAGAGTAACAAAAAAGGGGACGCTGGAGAGACAACCACAGCAAGCAACCACCATTGCTCCCTCTGGCCCCCGGGGATGGGTGGAGGGGCGCGCGCGCACCCCTCCGACTTCCCCCACTATCCCCGGACCTTCTCGGCGCAAATCCACCCTCTCGCCTTACCCCTTCTTCTGCCAACTCACCCCTTTCATCCCCTTTCCTTCTGGGCTATTTTGTACTCTTTACGTCTTACATTCCTTCCGTCGCCTCCACTAACTCCCGAGCCTTTATTTTCTCCCTCCTCCTCCTGCAATATCATTTATGAATACACTACCCACGTGTTTTGCTTTCAATCCAGGAACGGTTTTATTTTTTACTATACATTTTTGGATCGTTGGGATTTCTCCTTAGTTTCTAAAAGAAATTGATTTTGATCACTATAGGAAAGATTTTGGAATAAAATATGTTGAAGGCAAAGGATTATTTCTGCTTGTTTGGAAGTATAGATTAGTTGGAAGGGTAAATTATGACAATGTTTGTGGAAGCTAGTTAGGGAAAAACAAGGATTTTTGGGAAATTTAGAGTTTACATTAGTAAAAATCCTAAATATATGTTCTGTTTTATAATTAAAATGGAAAAAACATAGAGCTGTTTTAAAAACTTAGAATGAACCGATGACTTAGCAGGTACCAACAAGGTGTTCGGTGTTTATGTAAAAAGAAGTTCAAAATGTACAATTTATATATTACTAAAGGATATTGGTGTGATGAGGGATGGTGGGGTATATAAAATAATCGGATTTTCGAATACATTACATAAGTCAAAAATACTTCAATATTCTACAATGTTTTAAAGAAGTTTTTGACCGAGTCAAAATGATGACAAGTAAGAAAAAATTACCATCACCTGCTTACAAATTACATATATTACAGGTTCAAATGTGAGGTCGTGGAACTGTTCCTTAATCACAGAGACGAAGACTATTACAATTTCCACTAGATAAAACTTTTTTCCTGACTACTTTCGATGCAATACCTTATTTTCAATTGAAGCTTATACTGTACAGAGCCAATATATATATTAAATATATAAGGTTGGGAAACCAGGGTGTCTCCACGTGCTTTGAGTGGTTCGGCGAGTGGGAAAAGCCGAAGCTCTTGGGATGGAAGCAAAAACAGATAAAAGTGGGGGTGGAGGTTGAGGTTTTCCAGTGAAAGAGGGTATACATAGTAAAGAAAGACTGCACAGTTGGAAACTAAGGTACAGTGACAGTGTAGTGCATTGAAACTTGTCGGGGATAAATCTTTATTAAGTGGAAAATCGTATTAATCCTCATCTCTGTTATTGACAAGTTACTTTCCAATAAAGCAGTGAAGAGTTCTCAATCTGTGAAATAACTGTCACACAGCGTCCTCGCACACCCCTCCAGAAACAAGTCTGTTGAGATATGCTTATGAATTTACCCATGTGCAGTACGGATAAAGTAATTTTTTTCTATTTCTACGAGCGCTCTCAAAATAGTAACTTACGTTTCAGCGTAGCGTGACGATAGGTAGGGTTCAAACCACCGTTGTGGTCTAAAATTCCCTGCAATCAGCATGTATCCTACTGTGGTAGTGTGTTTACTGTGGTTGTTATATAGGGTGGTACCATACGTTCCCGGCCTTGCCTAAAGATGGCGGTAGTTGCTTGAAAAATCACTGCTTTAGATAGTACGAAACATCTAAAACATATGCTTTAAATTTGAAGATGCCAAGTTGTTTAGTAATTGTTTTGTAGCCATCAATAGTGAACGTTTTCAGTAAATTTGTGAAAATGGAGAAAATGGGTCATCGTATTGTGATACAATACTTTTATTTGAGAGGCCTCAGACCAACCAATATAAAAGCTGAACTGGATTCTACGCTGCGTGTTCACAAAGTTTCCTTTGTTGGGTTGCGTACTTCTGGGATCATCCTCGAATACTTTGGTCATTGAGAACTGCTAAAATATGCGATGCAATAGAAATTCCAGCGAGTTATCAGTGTACTTCCTTCTAAACTGTGACCTCGAGCCATTAACACAAGCATAGGAAAGTTCTTGACACTGTTAAAATGTACATTTTAAAAAAATACGTGTTTAAATACAAATACGTATTCCTGCACATTAAATAAATTGTATATTATACCATTTTGTAGATTTATCCTGATGCTCAGTATATCATTACATGTAAGGGTTCGGAAATTTTATCACTCCCTCAAAATGGAGAATGGAATATAATATTTAGCGTGGCGTGGTCGGCTCGGAAATGCGGTCTTGAACCCAATCAATCGCAGGTTTGAGTGAATCAGCACCAGCTGATGTCCGGCTGTCGATTAAACGCAATTACAACGTAAACGAGTCTCATGGGTAGTAATCCTGGAAACAAATGTGGCCTATTTGCTTTTTGTCATAAATGTGAATACTCTTTCTTAGAATTTAGATTAGTTTCTATGTTCTTTAGACATTTTAAGCCCCTTTTTCTTCCAACATTAATGCTTCATTTCCTGAGACATCGTAATAGATCTATTGACGGAATGACAAAAATAATCATATGAAATATGAGGCGTATTATACACCAGCATGTGATTCCAATATAGACATACCAGCATAGGATCCCATTATATACACCAGTAAGGTTGGCCACTGACCTAGGTCAGTTTAGAACGCACAAGGCAATGAAGTACTAGCTACCAAAGCCTAAGCAAGGTTAAAGGTAAACTAGAGTGGGATCCATTTGAATGAGGAGAGAGAAACCAGCAGAAAGTAACTGACGCTCTGAATGCATTAAATGCGGGAATGTATTCTGCGGTCTGTTTGGAGTATGTTTTGGGCTACTAGGCTTCGTTCGAAGAAGTATTTTTCAAGTATGATTAGGATTGTGAGTCCATACATTGAGTACAAAAAGGCTTCACTTTTAAAATATTAATAAATTTTGATGATTAATGAGCATTAAATTCGATCTTATTAAATGTTATCAACAAGCAAAATGTTAGTGAATTTAAAGGTCAAAATTTAATTCCTTTATGGAATTAAATTTTGCCCTTTAAATAATTATCTGTCCTGAATTATAATCTTTTTGCTTTATGAACAATAAAACCTTTCATTCCATTTTCTCTTTGGGTAACTATTGAAGTTTTTCATCTTTTCCTATGCATAACCATTTTTAGTGCGAAATTGTTTAGGTTACTAATCTGAAAATTGAAAGTTGCTATCTGATTTTGTTAGGAATGGTCTGTGTCATCCTGTGAATCCCTTATGCGTCTGTAAAGTAAGTGCTACTGTGTGTACTCCATAATTATCTAATTCCAGTGAACTATGAATTTTGATAAATTTAACGTCTTAGAGTGGTAGGGAGTTTATCTAGTTCACTCAATGAGAAAATGAGTTATTTTTTCTTTACTGTTCAGCTTTTCAAAAATGTATTCTATATTCCATTTTATGTGGTCAAAATTCTCATATATTCCTTTCTCTTTTCTAATCCTTGGTTATATTACATGTGCATTCGTTCCTTCATTTATTTCCGAAAAACTGTAGTTTCCGGAAAAATTGAACCTCACTGCCGAAGTACTCAGGGTCGTGAAGTTGTGCCAACGATGGACCAAATTAGATTAAACCACTTCAGAAATTTTTCTTGCGCGAGAAAGTCTTGGAAATATGTTTCAACCGTTTAAAATTTAAAATATAAGGAATCACATTTTCTAAGTTACTTCCAGAAACGTTGAACAATGCAAAATTAAAAAAACGAACCTTACAACGGAGACAAAAGGAAGGTCACCAAACTTTCGAAAATGTCACATTGTCAGGACTCACCGGCGGCCCCTAGCCGCTTCTTTTTGGCCTCATAGATTAGAGCATCTCCCCACGGGGAGAGATAGCGCCCATTTTGGGAACCACTGGTTTAGAGCATCTGCATATAGTACTTGTTGTTTTATGGCTCTTCGCAGGACTGTTAAAATGGTAGGAAAAACAGTATTAAACAAGAATTACTATTTTAAATTTGGTGTGATATACCTACAAGCTTGAAATCTGAGTGCTGAGATTATCTCACAGAAGAATAACTGGGTTGCTAAGTGAATTGTAACAAAATTATATGGAATACATTGATAGTTCTACGTGGGACACTTTTTAAAATTATAGCTGCATCAAATTTAGGATAGTGATATGAGATTAAGTTTTTTCGCTTCAAAAATCCGTGGAAATGCCTTGCTAAGTGTTCGGTTTGTATTAACGATCTTTCAGTCCATACTGCGTACTAAATGTACTTGTGTTTACAGACTGTGTGTAAATAGTAATACTGTAAAGAGTATTGCGTGTTATTACGTATGTGCATTTTTCATGAAACGTAATACGTTCATGTAATTTGATTTCTTATTACATATTTCATTTTACTGAATTTACAAATCTTAATTCAGTCAATCGAGTCTGTCTTTTCCTCGCCTGAATATTAACTCCAAATTTTACTTTGGAGATAGCAATCTGAAGTTTTTCATTTTGACTCTGAATTGCAATTTTGTGGAAAATTTTCAATACTTGTAGTATTATTGAAATAAATATATCTAATACCTTGTTGCGATCTACGGTTCCACTAATTTTTAACTTTTAGTGTTGATTCTCTGTCATCTTGTTCCATCGCTGTGCATACAGGTACGAGTATTTTTTGGATAATTGATTTAGAGTCAGAAGGAAAATTCGAGTGAAAGGTATGCCAGCAATTGCTTTACCCCGCCTTCATGAAAAGACTCATATTTGTTCACTTGAGAAGGGCTAATTAGCGTTGAAAAAACTCTATGATGATAAGAGTTAATCCCATTATTAAGTTCTCTTGCGTTTCAAAAAAGTGAAAGGGAGATAGCGGGCAGGAAGAAGACCTTTGGAAAATCATTTAAAAACATCTATATGAATATTGACTTCAAATTCTTCAAACCTTCAAATTTGCAAGCATCTACGGCACGTAGTGATAACCCCGATAAGCTATGGATTCCTCCTGGAATCTGGAAAGTTGAAGGCTGGGAAATGCACTTTCAATGAGCAGTATGAAAGCCAGCCATTCAAGCACATTCTGTGAGACATATTTCTAACTAATATCTAAAATACACTCACACCATTCATGTTGCATATTTTTACCATTCCCTTTTCATGGATGCGCAATGTAAAAGCTTCCAATTTTCAGAAAAAAGAACTTAAAGATCTCCGAATGGTGAATGCGAGGGCAAGGAGTTTCACACGGAAATAGTTATGGCTTCCGGTATCCGAATCACAGGTACCTCAATTTCCGGCCGAACGGTCTACCATCCACTGGCGATCTCACGTGATAATGTTTAGCGGAAATCCAGCAGTCACACTGATGTTGACTGGCTTTCCACTTGCTGCTTCCGCAGTCGCTCAAGAGAGAGTTTGGAGAACGGGTCGTTCGTTCTGCAAGTCTCGTCCGCTATTTCACAATCCACATTAATAGCAGTCTACAGCAGATACTTGGATTAAAATTTGACGGTTAATTAACGGTATCAATGTTACACTGCCGCACTATTAGTAGATTTTAATTTTATTGAGGAATCATTTAGACAGTAATTTATAAATAATGAATTTTGAAATCGATTAGAAAAATTTGTATTCTATTGAAAACTTTTTTGAAGAGAAGGTGTTGGTTATGCCAAAGAATTTATTTTTTGAAAGAGTGAATCCCACCACTCTTTTTTTGCTGTCTTTGCGTAAGATATGAACGAGTATTATGTATTTTATAATAATATTAAATATCATTCACGCTAAATTCACTTGAACAAAAGAGAAATTTTTGAAATGACGTGCCTTATGTGTTCAAAATATGCTAGATTGAAATTAAGGACTGTATTTTCTTGAGCATTTTCCATATTTTGACTAGTATTTGTTAAAAAATCATTCCGATTTCATTATGAAGTCTGATTTTTGTCCGAAAAATTTCATTTTTTTCATGTGGCGTACCCATTAACAAGTACTCTTTTTAATATGTCTTTGTAATTTTGTTCATTTCTGTTGAAATTTGGTGACAAGGGTGTCGTTGACTCCCCTAATATTGGATAAAAGTATGACATCATAATAAAATATATCTCTCTTCTACTTAAACGAATGGACTACAAAATACGAACATAAAAACGTCTGATAATATTATTTCGTATTTCTTTCCTCTTCACTTTGAAAGAATTTTTACCAAAACAAATAACAATCTTACAGATTAGCCTTACACTTAATAATTTTGTAAAAGATGAAATGAATTGTCGAAGACATGAAAATCTATCTATTCATCACTAAAAATTTAATTCTAATTATCATCATCGATGTAATATTATGTTTCGTCAGAGTACATATATGGGTTAAATTAGCAGTTTTGCTGAATTATGGAATAAGAATTCTAAAAATTGTGAAATATTGAAATGCCATTAGATCCTGAGGTGTCTGGTAATAACTGCAGCCTTTGAAAATAAACGTGAACTTCTTACTTGCGATTCTTAATATACTTATTTAATGTGTAAAATAAATGGTATAACACCAACAGCGATAATTTTTAAAATTTCGATACCATTGGATTCGGCAGATAGCTGTGGAAAATTACGAAAAAATGAATACATTTTTCTATAATTTGAAACGTTTTCACAAAGTAAAGCCTATTAATTTTAAAGTACGTATTAAAAATACAAAATCTTCATTGAAAATTTAATATGTCCTCAAATCTCCGACTGCAGAAATATTTCAAATTTGAAAACATGAATAATTATTACAAATATAAGAAAATCATCGGAGTAGATTCAAATTAATCTCAATTTTATTGTATTTAAAATATTATACGATCTTACATTTATTTTGAATGCCTTTAATATATTCAAACATTGACTCGATAATATTTCAGACGAAAGTGTATTGGCAAATTTTCATTTTCCTCAATAAATCTAAAGGAAGAATAAGTTATGACGTTATTAATAATTAAAATTAAGGTTTAATTCCAAAGATAGTTGCTTCTATAGGTTATAACGCAGTTTACTCTATTAATTTTAATATATCCATTTAAATTAAGTTAGGCTTAATCAATTCTGCTGCTATTTCGCATTGTAAAACGACCTCTATTACACCCTAATGAGAGGTCGATTTATCGCCATCAGTTGGAATAGGAAAGTCTGTCGTTAAAGAGTAGCTGAAACAAGGAAATCCATTGTACAAATTTACTGCGGTAATTTTGAAGTTAATGTGATGTTTGAAATGAAAATTATAGCATATTTTCTCAAATATAAATGTGTTCGTTCCCCAAATTCTCTGTATTTAACCCTAAATCTTTCGTTTTATAAATAAAAATATGTAAAATCTGTGTAAAATTACAAGATCGTTTCAGTACGATGTACTTTTAATTTTATCAGTGTTACACCCAGTGTATATTTTATAGCTACCATGCTATTGTCAATATATTTCTGCACGCATATAAATTATTTTAATCTAAAATTATCACATATATATTTTAATTCCTAATCATTATATTTATTATTTTGCAACATTTAATATGTTTAAAATGAATTGACTGAGGTTAGCCTCAGTGGCCCTGTCAAGTGAGGCAAGTTCAAAATTTCTGGAGTCCTTTGTGCATTCTGGTTAAGTGGTTTATGACTGTCTGGGTCATGAGAAATGGTGCAGAAATTAAATATCACGGATTGGTTGCTGAGAGATCATCCATTGAAAGACACGTACTGCTGAATGCTCATCACAAAGATAAGTTAAATATGGTGCATACTCTTAATATTCTCTGTTAACCTTTTCCTCCATTTTGGAAGGGCATCCCCTTCAATATGATGAAGAAGTGAGTAGCGACATAGAGAAGATAAAATAAGGTATTTCATGAGATGTAGCATAAAAATCCTCCAAGGCATTGCATATTATTTTCTTATGGGCGCGCATTTTGGCGAGAATAGAGTAGCCGCTGAAAAAAGTGCAACGTAATGGTGAGATTCATTGCAGATAGCAGGAAGGAATTTCCGAAATTATTATCTACCATGCGGGATAAAAATTGATCACTGGGAGGAATGTCGTGCTATGAAATACTGCGTCCGAGGAGAGAAAAATGCCCTCCTCGGCGTGGCATGCAGTTTTCGTGTGACCACGTTGACCGTTGGGGAAGGAAATCAGGTCATGTGTTTTTTTAAGGAGTGCTTCACCCACTGCCAAAAGGGGTGCAAGAGGAGGCGACGGAACAATTTGCCTTATACAGAGTATAGTTTCAACAAAATCATAAAAAAGTCAAAATTAATGCAAAAGAGAAACTTTTATAACTGTGAGAAATCATAGTCCACCTATACTACTCTATTGATTCAATTTCTAAACTTGAATGGTTATCATACTATACCATCTTAATCTTAACTATATTTTTTTGGACAGAGACTTTTTTCGTACCTCTCCTAGACGTACACTTACTGATTCAGTTTTCTGGGCGGAGAATAACTAATAATTCTTATCAAGTTGCTTTGGGTATTATTAGAACAAAGACGATTCAATACTACGATGAACCGTATACGCATTTTTCAGCGCCGAACTCTCGCAAATAATTGGCACCCCAAAATACAATGGTTCCTTGGATGAACAATTTAAAATTCGATAAATAGATTCCAAAGCTAGCGGTCTCAATGTCTCCTTTTTCCAAGGACAATACAGGATAGTAACTGTGGGGTTGGAGATAACAACAGTGTCAATTGCCACCCTCAGCGTCTAGGGAGAAATTATTTTTATTTATATGTATGCGCTGTCACTATTCGGCAGTAATTTTGTGGTGATTACCTGCTTGTATGACTACAATTGACCGAAATACAATTAATGTGGTGCATGTTTGCATGGAATGACAATCCCTACCCTTTTTTGTTATACTTTCAAACCTCAATCCCTCGTCCCTCTCCGCGGGAGTGATAGCTCAGGCCTCCCGCTGGCAACAGTCGGGCGCCATATTTTATAGCTGTGACGTTAGGGGCTGGGGAACATACGTAAGGTGCATGGCCATGCTTTTCAGTACTGCATGACCTGTCTTGGTAATGGTGTTGGTCAATCCTATAAGTGGTGTTGATTCATTTTATTTCCCTCGTTTTTAGCATACCTGAGAACTTTTATTGCAGATGAAATTAACATTTGTTAGAACCTAGGTTTTTGCCGGGATATATATGGATTTATGCGTCGTTTCTGGGATGTATATGTTGTCCCTTTTCCTAACCCCTTTAAACACTTCCCCTCCCTTTTGTCATACCTGTCCCACCTGGTGCTTACATTTCTTACCTATTTATATACATATACATGTAATACGCCGCAAGTATTCAGGATCTTTGGGAGAAAGTGTGGCTAAAAATATTTAAAAGAGTCCTGAAAAAGTTCGACATGCTCGTCAAAAGTAGTTGCGATAAAAAGAAACGCGTTACAGATCTTTTAGGGGAATTGGGCTGGTAGCAACTTGAGATGCGAACGAATGAAGCGAGACTGTTAGGATGGCCCCGAAAAAACATTTTACAATGACCCAAGAGCAACTATTATGACTGTACACTATAGGAAAGGCCACAAAGATAAAATAAGAGAGAAATACCCCAGTACAGATTCATATAAATATTCGTTCTCTCCCCGGGCAATCATGAATTAAAACACCAAACAATCAAAGTCACTAGAGAAAACAGAAAGACATTCCAAATACAAGTCAGGACAAGATTAAAGAATGGGTAGACATCAGGTAAATTCGTAGGTGTTTTTGTATGTCAGTTGATAGTATATGTATTTGCTTGTATGAAAGTTAAAAAGGTTCTTGCATGAATATATATGCCTCTGTGGGTGTACGAGTGGGGCCGTATAGTGGCATGCATTTCTTTTGCAAGTGGGATTATTCCCTATTACTGGTGGTGATCTTACAACCCCTACCACACACCCTTGCGGCGCCTAGCAGAATATTATATAAATATAGATATCATGGGTTCAAATCCCTCTGGATCAATCCTTTCATTTTTTAATACATTCACGATGATTATGCGGATGGTTTTTTATCAAATTTCCATCAATTTTCTTAAAGAAATTCTACCAAACTTTGTTTAAATTGGATAAAAATAAACACCAAATTTTCCTTCATTTGATTCTATTATTTATTAATTCTGCATCAGTACGTCCCTTAGTATGATGACTAGATTGAGAAGAGAAAAAGGAAAAGAAAGTGTTTTTGCAGAAGTTTTGATTTAAATAAAGATAATAAGACCGCATAACCAGCAAGCTAACATTTTCAGCTTTCCATCCTGCACAGTCATGGTAAACAAAAGAATCCTTCATGAAACTGGAACCAATCTCCCAAGTTACAGTTTTTCGCTATAATGCTATCATAGACAGTATCATGATTACCCATTTCATCATATACACCCATTTTCACCATTTTGTCGATTAATGGGTATTATTTAAATTTTGTTTTACTTTTTTATGACTCCATGTCTCGAAATAACCACCACCTGATATCTTGTCACAATTAAAAAAGCAAGTAAAATGTCCAAGCTGAATATTTGTTGGTTGGGACCATATCTGCTATTTATCTTGGCGAGATACTCTTAAATCCCTCAAGTACTTACGGACAAATTTTATATCATTCATCCATGCATTTATTATTATTTATGTCTTCATACAACTAAACGTAAAACAATGGCAATTTATTTTGAGTTAAATTGTTTGAGGTGTTACAAATCTACATCTCATCTACATAATACCCCGCAAGCCACCACAAGGGTGTCTGGCGGGGGATGTTAGGTCACAACCCAAAAAAGGGCAAAAATAAAAACCGCATTCAAAACCAACACATAATCTCCATTGGGGACTGCTTTCAAGGTGACAAAATACATGTATAAGAATAAATAAATTTTAATGTCCGAAAAATTAAAAGTCTCATTATTTTTTAACACATCTCGTACATGCAAACCCAAATCCACAGTGGTGCATACATTCATAGAAAAATTCTATCATTTTACACGCATGCAAATAATAAACTAACAAATAATTGCATCTTAGGGTGCAGTAAGAAATTTATCTAATAACGTGCAAGCTAGGAAAAAATGGCCGGAAATGTTAAAATTCTCGCACATGGTCACTGCACAGGTGTGGTGGTTTAACGTTCTCGCCTGACAACACAAAGGTCGCCGGTTCAATTCCAGACTACGTGGATTTTCCTCCACCTATTACTTGGACGTTTCAATTTCTTGGGTATTTTATTGATCTTCAAGGCTGTTATTAAGGATCATGTGAAAGAAAATAGTGTATAGCGTCAATCTCGTCCCAGCAAAGATAAAAAAAATAGAAATAAATAAAATAAACATATCCACCTCCTGCCTAATTGAATTTGCTTCTCCACCCATGACTCTATACTACGAGTACATTCCATTGGAATATATGATACAATACCCTTGACCATTTGGAAGTGGAGGCTTAATCACTTGAGCGCACGAAAGTTCGTTCAGATGCAGAACCTTGTGCACCGGAGAACTTTAAGTATGTTTACCAAGGAAATAGAACATTACTGTGCCGTCTGAATGATAAATTGCGCCGAAAATAGAGTGATGTGCTGCATCGATTGCAGTGTTTGAGATTCAATAGCGTTCATTAATTACTACGTAGCCAACATTATCATTTTCGGGTGGATCCAATAGCACTGTGCGAGTGAATGTCCACAAGAAGCGGTGTCTTCGTCCAACTTCTAAAATATTACTCTCCATTCTCGTGCTTCCATCGCCAAATTGAGAATCACGCCAACATTCAGCATCTTTGCTCTCCTGTTTTTTAAACCTTCTTTAATTTCCTCCAGCAACTTTTACTATTCCCTCACGCTCTTCATTTGTTCTTCGTTGCAGTCCCTTACTGCAACATTGTTCCCTCCATTCCCAAAACTCAAATTCCGGCAACATACGCTTCTGCTTTTTTCACTTTCAAAATGCTCACCGTCATTGTTAAATGAAACGCATGCAAGCCGTATTCATCTTGAACACGAGCCCCATTTTCATAACAAATATGCCGAATACTTGTCTTTCGCAAGCGCCATCCATAAATGAAATCAAATGCAGAAATGTTCAATATAATTAATGTTTTATGATGAATGATCGTGAAAAAATATGCATTTTACTCCCAGATAATCATTTATATTGACATTTTAGTGCAAGTACACATTAGCTCTAGTCAATTCAGCTGTCAATAAAATAAGCAAACTCTATATTTTACTTTAGGACCACGTGTCTGCGGTAAAAAATCATAATGAAAATATACCTTTTGACACTAAAAAAATATAAGAATTAACATTAATTCATGGTTAAATATTTTAAATATAAATTATTATAACATTTATATATGTTAGACAATTAATTACATTCACTAAAACGTGATAAATTCGCGCAGTTTCCCGGGAGCAGATACGGAGTCTGACCACAATTTAGTTGTTACGAAATGTAACGTCCGTTTCAAAAAGATAATGCAGGAGTTAGGAAATGGAATTTAGAAGCATTAAATGGATTAACAAGGAAGTAGTATCAGGAGGAGGAGAAAATCATGCATGATGGCAAAGAGCTGAGTACCATCGAATAAAAATGGGATTGTATCAAGAGAGTGATATTGGATGCCGCGAAAGACACTATAGGAACCGTTAACGGGAAAAGGATAAGGAAACCATGGGTCACGGATGAGATGATTGCAAAGATGTATGGTGGAAAACGCAATGCGAGGATATGAAAAGTTTACAGAGGAAGGGTGAAATTTGTGCGCTATACAGTTAGATTAAGTTATCGGGAAGTCAGAAGGGATCATCCGTGCTAACATCAGAATTTATCAAGAAAGGGATTATCGAAAACGGCAAAACAAACTATAGGAAACATTAATGGAAAAAGGAAACCTTTGGATCACGGCTGATTGGATAATAAAGCTAGATGAGAGAAGAAAATGGAAGAATGTAAACACAAGAGTTAGGCCAAATAAAGGGAATATATAAAAATCACCTCATTTCTTCACTCTGCCCAACCTGACTCTCTTTCCGCCGCACAAGCTTAAATAGTCTGAGTTATGCAGAGGTTTTGGATTGGGTTTCCTCTGAATAAATTAATTCTACCTAATTCTATCAATCAAATTTTTGCGGTCTGAAACAAAAATATTGCTTCTTGAATGTACACTGAGATTCTTCTATATTAGTTACCTCATTTGTGTTATCAGTGACTCTATAACTATTTCATAGGGGAAGGGGCGTCACGTTTTCCTGTCTTCCCTGAGCCAAAATGGATCCTCCCCTAAGAAATTATATATCGTCCTTTCAAACCTCTGAATAATGGTCTTAACTGCCATTTTAGCAGCATATAAAATTGAAATAAAGTCAATTACTGTAACATACGCTGCCTTTCCGTATTTCGAGAATATAACTATCATAGATCTGAGTTTTTCTCATAAAAACACTGCTTGAATAACCAATGGAAATGCCACCTTTTCGTAGATCTGTGTTGGAATGGTATAAAAGTATATCATCACAACCTTAACCTACTTCCTTTTCATATTCTAAATGACCACGCCATCCAGAAAACAAATATGCGTAGTCCTTAAATTAATATTCATCTCAATTTTTTCATTTTTCTAAACTTGCTAAATCTTTTCCTTCAGATCCTCTATCCAATTCTTTTCATCTATCCTCGACCTTCCTTGGGTCAATCAATAATTTTCCTGTCATATTGTTTAGATTGTACGAATGCTTTTGCCTTATTTATATCATGATATTGCTTTCTCTTTTGTTATTGCGCATTCATTTCTCCCTTTTGTGGAAATTCTCAGTATCCTCGCAATTTGTCCACCAACATTATTTTCATCAATTAGAATCCCTACTTAGTTTACCTTTTATTATCTTGTACTTTTATGTACCGATATATGTATTTACAAACTTCCATTACTTTCTCTCATTTATCAACCCAATAATCTGAACTGTAATCAATGATTTATTTGTTCTTTTTCGATATCTGTGCCTATAGTTTCTTTCAATATCCTGTTTTTGTTAGGCTCCTATTTTTCTTCTGCTGTATTTTTCTGGCCTCTCTCATAACTCCTTCCATGGCCTCTTATTTTACTTTGTCCTGATTAATGATTCTGCATTTCATTGCCTCGACCGTGCTTTTTTTTCTACTTTACCATCTTTAATATGACCTTACACTTCATTGGTACAAACTTATGATCTGAATTTGTGTTCACAACCAGAAAACCTAGAGAATTGATAACGCCAATTCTATCCGAGTGTCTAACCATAATATATTATTATTAGGTAATCTACCGGTTAAGGTAGGTTTTTGGATAAACACAACTATCAAATAAACATTTTGTGACTCCCCACCTAGCAAACTAATCTATATCAGGTCCCTCTTCATCTCGGTGTACTTCTTTCCTCCCTTCATCCCGTCCAACATCCCTATCCTGTTCCTGCCCTTACCTCACTTGCCCAACATTCTCCCCTCTATTACCCTCTTCAACATTCCACTACCGATCAATATGCCTTTCATCCATTTATATCATAATATAGTCTAGCTGATATTTCTTCGACTCTCTGAGAATGTTTCACGGATAAATAAATACGTTTAATGTGATTTTTTTCGATATGTTTGTAACCATAAAACCCTGACTAATGCAAAACTCTATTCAATTTTTAACACTGTTGTGGTTACTTTTTGCTTTGTAGTGCTTACTTATTATTGAACATTTTCCATGTTACAGCTGTTGTTTCCGTTACCATCATATTATCACTTACTTTCTCTAAGTTTTATTTACACCGTCGTATGCTTTAAACAATATAGCTACCACCCATCTCTGGCTCTCTTTCCCCGCAAAATATATTCCTCTGTAAATATGACGTAATCCAAGCTGTACATCCATTTCACCTAATACAGCCCTATAATATTCATATTACGTCTCTCCATCTTCCACCTCATATTTCCCTGCAATAAATAAATGATGCAGTTCCTCGTGCCTTTCTTAATTGTTTCTTTACACCACCGCTCAAATTATCATTTCCACGGCTCAAAGTAACCTCACTGAAGAAAAGCCTCTGCGTGAACTACGTTTCGTCTGACCTCCACCCATCAGTCCAGACTAGATTGGGTGAGTCTTCCCGTATCATTCATTACTGCTTCCTTCAGCTCTGGGAATCATCGGAACGGTTTCACCCCATCATGGTTGTCGTTAATGGCGATGAATATACGAGGTGTGTTAAAAAATTAACGGGAATTTTAATTTTTCGGACAATAATATTTATTTATTCTTATACATTGATGTTGTCACCTTTAAAGTAGTCCCCATTGGATACTTGTGCCAGCGCTTCTTCCAAATCCCGAAACACTTCTCAAACTCGATCTTTGAGATAGTTTTGTTCTTTCAGCGATGCGCTTTTAATGTCATCTACGGCTGTAAAACGACGGCCCTTCAAGGTTTGTTTTTGGCCAAAAATTCACGAACAAGAAATGAAGTGTGGGCTGGTTCATTATCGTGGAGCAAAAGCCATTTTGGAACGATTGTTGCTTCCACGCGTTTAATGCACAAAAAATTGGAAAAAATGTCATGACATGATCCAATTGATATGCCAACATCATCAGCGACCTCTCTAATTGTAATTTGGCGTTCATTCATAATCATTTATTTCACTTTTTCCACGTTTTCATTGATTATTGATGTGCTGGGACGTCCAGGGCGTTCGTCATTTTCAAGGTGTTCACGGCCTTTTTGGTAACTTAGATCTTATACCACTCGTAAACTCTTTATTTACTCATAGCAGACTCACCATAGGCCTTTGTTAACATTTTACACACTTTGTTAGACTTTATTTCATTTTTTACGCCAAATTTGATTCAAATTCTTTGATCCATATCTTTTAACAAACGAAAATCGCCTAGCTCATGAAACACGACTAACCTTAGTGGCTGTCACAGACAACGTCCACAATGAAAACAGCTGATAGATTTATCATACTTCAGGGGCGTAAATAGCTACATATTAAAAAAAATTTGACAATCCAAGCCCGCGAAATGAAAAAATTCCTGTCAATTTTTTAACAAACCTCGTATTACGTAGAGTTGATTTGTATTGGAATCTACGGATACCACCAGAGCAGTTACAGCATTTTTAAGCGGAATTTATTTCCGAAACGTCGTTTCTATCTTTAAATTTCATCTTCACAATATGAAACCGCGACTATGAAGTAAAATAGAAACGCAAAACATAATCAGGTTGATTTCCCTGTGTTTTGCTATGACATCTTTATTGACGCATGACATTCCCTGCCACCCACCTCAAAATTGGCTCACGACGTGCTCTGGCGGTTTGAGAGGAGTCATTGATGTGTACTTCATGCGCACTTGTCAGTTAATAGCGCGATATTTTATCTGTACGCACTCCCACGAAATAGATAAAACCACTCGCGATAATTTTTGGCATTTCACAAGGGATGGATGCTCTTGTGCGAAATCGATTTCATGCATTGGTGGTGCCACCTTAATGGAAGTGAATAGGGCATGCTGCTCTACGTGGGGGAATCGCGTCCCGTCACTGTTCAGCTCCCATGCCCCATTCCCTTCGCCCCCGCCCATGCTTCTCACGGCGGCGCGCGACTCCTTATCCAACTTCACGCTCACTTAAACGCTTTAGAGCTGATGTCGCCCCGGTGTGGCGCGGCGGCCGCGTGCGGTGATTCCAGCAATCGCCATCTCATCTTTTACGCGCCGTTTGACTCGGCAAGGCGAGCGGTGATGCGCGACTGACTGCCACAGGCACGCTTTCCTCTCACCACGTGAAGAGAACATGTGGATACCCCCCTCGGGCAAATACTGGGGAACTGTTCACTTCGTCCTGCGAGCGATGTGTGAATCACTGTGACCCCAACGTCGGGAAAATAAGTTCCTTGGATAACCCGAAAGGCGCGTGTCTCAATCCTTAAGTTCAATACGTCCTCTTTTCCCGCATTTCTGGAGTAGACACGAAAATTTCGTTTCCCTCTCAATATATATTATCGAATTTTACTCTGCATGACAAAATAAAATTTTTAATTTTTCAGTGAGCCATTTGGCATTTTAAGCTGGAGCATAAACATTAATTGTGGGAATTTCCGTCTTCCATCTTAAAAACAAAAGCCAAAAATATAAGCTGAAAATATTATATATTATTATATTCATAAGTCCTTCGAAGTTACTATCCATTAAGTATGATTTTTGTTAAATAATACTCGATTTATAGCAACGAAAGAAAGACAGTCTAAACAAAAACCCTAGCATGGATTATTTTTTGTCTCCAGAACTGAAGAGCGAGCTGAAAAGAAAGCATTGGGAGACGGTGGAAACCATTCAAAAGCATGTTACAACGTTCCATAGAGGCATTCTTGTCGATGAGTGTCAGGGTTCCTTCCAGGCGTGGCAGACATGTCTCCGCAAAGTGTATTGTTGCAGGGGGAGAATATTTTGAAGAATTTTGAAGCATTTGACCAGGTACGATCAATAAATTTATTTTGCCTAGAGCATGCGCATTACTTTTATAGCTGTCACGTTATGAATGTGTACATATATATATATATATATATATATATATATATATATATATATATATATAGTCATAACAAACACAGAAACCAGAGCTCTGTTCCTAATTCCTCTTGAGAAAGGTGGTTGGACCACCGAAAATTCGAGAGCCAGTGAGTCCCTCTTTTGTGCGTTTTGGTTTCTGTGTTTGTTATGACTATCAGTGAATTTACATTACACGTTTCTGGGTTTTCCAAAAATGTGTGTGTATATATATATATAAGTTTGAATATGTGTTTGGCCTATGTGGCTCGTCTCTTCTTCTGGCTATGCGTGCCATGAAACGCACCGTTCCTATCCTTTATAAGATTGTATGAATGCTTTTCTACTATCCTTTCCCCTTCTTGTGTCCCGTCTATTTCTCCTTTGGTGGGTGAAACAGCTCCATAACGCCATCTCTCGGGCAATATGTATCGGAGCACTTTGGCGCTTTATAAGATCGCAGATCTCAAGGCAAATCAGGTTTCCCAATTAGCTCAACTGGTAGAGCATCCGCCCGGAATGTGGAAGGTCCGTGGTTCAAATCCCGGATAGGGAAATATTTTTACTTTCGTGATCTGCTCAAAAACCGCCTTCCCCACATGTCCTGTCTTCGCCTATTATGTGTTTTCCTATCCCCTTTCCTTATACCTATTTCTGTTTGAATGAATATTTGTGCGCCGTATGGCGGGATTTTCAAGTTTGAATATATATATATATATATATATATATATATATATATATATATATATACTTTTTTGGAAAAGCCACGAATGTGCACAATAAAATTCACTAAATAGTCATAGCAAACACAGAAACTAAAACATATTAAAGAGGGACTCACAAACACAGAAACTGAAACACATAAAAGAGGGACTCACTGGTTCTCGAATTTTCGGTGGTGCAACCACCTTTCTGAAGGGGATACACACATATATATGTGCGCGTATGTTTGTGTGCATATATTTACAAATGCAAATTGTTATAATGGGTCGCGGTAGTCCAGGGGGTAGAGCTTTGGCCTACTGACCGGAGGATGCCGGGTTCGATTCCAACGAAATCCAACCTTTTAGAAAAATCCATCGCTTGTGGGAGAACAGGTGGGAGGGAGACCAATTGGCGCGGATGCTTACTGGCAGTAAGTGGTGTGGATGACGGTCGAGATAAATATGGCCACGTACCTCCACATCAGCGGCAATCGGGCCATCATCATCCATGAGGGTCAGCGTCGCACTTGCGCCCGCATACAACCAAGAAGGCCAAGTACCGCAAGGCCTGCCCTCGGAACCAGGGAGGGGATAACTATGCGAGGTAATGTTATGGCCTCCAACCCAAGCACCGCCGAGGAGATGGACGTGCTCGAGGTGGCTTTGGAGGAGAGGGCGCGTACTGCTTCTTATTGAGGGTGCGCCCCCAGATTCCCCCGCCGACTCCCCACATCTCTCTCCACGTAGAGGGAAATTTCAGGAGTGAAAGTCGTCAACGGAAGAAATAAATGCGAAAAAGAAGAGGGCAGACGGCACTGAACTGCTGATTTCGAACATCGAGCTAGCTGCAGTCCCTACCAGCTCGCCGTATCTCCCACGACCGCCGGCCCCTTTCTCTGTGCCCTTGACAAAGGAAGGCGGATCAAACCTCCGCCTTCCTTTTCGCGGCCACTCCACCGATAACTTCCCCCCGCAATCCTTGCTTCACGGGCTTCCAAACCCCCGTGCCCAACGGCTGGCCCCTCGATCCCAATATCATGGACACTTAAAAAAGTATCACCGGACCCGGATATTGACACATATTCGAATAAGAGTTTGTCGACGTCAAAAATCCATTTGAGTTCTCCGTTGAGGAGAGTCATTGTGCGATCTTCCCAAGGCTCCTCTAGAGGTGGACCGAATCGATCTATCTTCCTTGATCACTCCGAACGAGGCCTCTTTGGCAAATGACCCCAGTCCACCTTCCCGCCCCCCCCCCCTCTGAGGCCAACAACTGGCCCGGGACGGGCCCCAGCTGTGCTCGTTCGAAGAAGGCCCTCCGTGGAACGCTGCCAAACAACCGGCTGGTGAGGCCGGAACCACGGCTGGCTCTTCCTCTACGAACGAGGTCGGGAGAGGAATACGGTGACACGACACCTCGATCTTATGGACCAAACGGATGAATCCTCCCGGGAAGCAGCGAAGCACCCGTCGCCCGGGTTCAAGCCGCGACCGAAGCGACGTAAGCCACGACCAGAACTCTGGTAAGTGATGTCCATTTCCCATAGCTGTCCCATCATTTCACTAGTGAATATCATTTCGCTGAATATTGCCGGCGTTTACAGTACCTTAGTCGGCGTTTATAGTGTCGCAGCGGGCTCTTGGCGACATAATGAGAGTCGAGAGATTGGATAGTGAGAAAGTAATTAGGCCGAAATACCCAGGAACATAGAAGATATATTTCCGCAAAACAAAGCACATTGTGTACAATAAACATGACTTACGTTCTACGATGGAAGAGAAAGAGAGAGAGCCAGGCACCGGGATGCGAACACTCTTTGGAAGATGGCACTAGGCGTCAGCGGAACGGTGGCAGACGCGGGAGCGTGTCCCTAATCGTCAGCCATGGTTCGGGGCAGGACCGGAGGGGAAGACAAGGGAGTGAGAAACGCGGGCGCGGCGAACGTTGCCCCGGCGGAGACCTCGTCTCTCGAGGGCGGATGGAGGGGGTGGTCCACTCGTCTAGCCGAAGTCACGGCGAGCATAACAAGCTTCGTACAAGACGCGGTCTCAGCAAGCGTGACCCAACTGCGGGCCGAGGCCTTGCTGGCAGCCGAGTTTATCCCCGCCCCTAGGAAGGAACCTTGATCTTTGACGGGCGCCGCCAGACATCATTCTCGGGGAGCGGGGCTTTCCCGGCATACATCACTGGCTCTAGCGGTTCAACTAGCGGGAACTAGTCCTGCCCCTGCGGAACGGTGCCCGGTATCTAATTCCCACGAATGATAGGGTGCGTAAGGCGCCCCTTGTTCGGCGGATGCATTGCACGAGGGCATAAGTAATGCATGGCCTCTTCATAACCCTTTAAGAGGTAAAGGAGGATATATTCTGGGATGCGAAAACCTTTCAGGTTAGCGGCAATTTCGCCGACTGTCATTCTGGCACCACCACCACTCCGAAATGGCATTCCGTTCTCTCATGTTTGCCGCCACGCCTCGGGCTGAATAATGTTCATTTTCGTGAATTGCATCCAAATCACTAATTTCTACCATCCCTCCGGTGAGCGCGCGTGGGCAGAGCGTGAAACTTATTTTAATGAACTTTTCCTCCTACCTGTATTCCTTCTCGGGAAAGGCCATCTTGGGTGGAAATTTCAACTGCATCTACCACCGAGAGGATAGCGCCTCGAACAGGGATAGGATGACTAATTATCAAAGCCGAGCACTCTCTCTGATGCTCGACTCCATTGGGGCGATTGACGCAGTGCGTTCTTTCTTCACCGCCCCCCCCCCCTTTCACTCGATCAGGGCTTAACTTTTGGACCCGGATTGACTACTTGGTCCTCTCGGCATCACTTAAGAATGATGTGTTCAGTGTTCTTCTCTGATCATGAGTCTGGATCATGGTTCTGACCGCTGTGCCTGGATACAGCCCCAGCCGCGCGCACCCACCGATACGGCACCGTGTGGCGCATGGACCTCGGCGTACTGGAGTACGCGACTCGCCGCGACTTCTTCCGCACATGGGTGTGCGAATAGATCGCGGCACTCCGTCCCGGTGCAGACCTCGCGGTATAGTGGGATGACGTTTGCAAACCCCGAATTACCACACACATCAAAAGGCAAACTTTTGAGTGGCGTAGAGAAAAAAAAATTACACCATCTCCTTCTACCGTCGGGCGCCGGAGGAGCTCCTGCGTAAGGATGTTGCACCGTAGGTTTCCACGATTAAGTGGCGTCCCTTTAAAAAATTACTCACTATCCGGACTTTGGCGCTGGATGAAATCCAACTCCGGCTCCCCCACCGATAGAATCCCTGTCAGAGAATCTACCACCGTCGCCACCGACCTCCTTAGGGAAACGGCCCGACATTTTCAAAAGACTTTTAAAAAGGTATCTTCTGTGGAAGAAGGGAGACAAATTCCCTTTCCCCTCTCCCTATTCTCTCCACAACCCAAAAAGACGATCTAGGTCGAGACACAAGTTCAGACCAACTAGACTGCGTCTCCTCCATATTCCCAAAGGGCACAAAGAGCACTTGGCTTGGACGGCCTTCCTTTTGAATTTTATTTCGTGTACTGGGATGTTCTTAAACCTATTTTAACCAACCTTTTTAATTGCATTTAATTAGCGGCTCTCTGACTGCAAGTCAGCGGACCGCCGTGATAACCCTTATACCAAAGATGACGCAGCCCTAGTCGTTCAACGACCTTCTAAATGCCGATTATAAAATATTGGCACACGTGTTGCGCTATAGAATGACGGCAGAGACCCACATCGTCCTCTCTCCATCCCAGTTCGCCGTGTCGAAAACGCGAAACATATTCGATGCCGCACTTCTAATTTGCTACGTTATTTTTTCCTCTCCCTCGCATGGCGATTGTTTTCTAGCAGTGCTTGCCATTGATCATGCAATATTTTTTTCCTGGTTCTCATCGAATGGATCCTAACCGTGCTCAAGACGATGGTCTTCCCCGAGTACTTCATCCGTGCCGTCTCAACGATGTACACCGGTACATCTTCTAGAATTAGGATAATGAATGCCACCTCACCACCCATTCCCGTCAGTAACTCCGTTCGGTAGGGCTGCCCGCTATCAATGGTGAAAGAAAACCGGTTCTTGACCTCCATCGGTTGCTCAGAGGCACCTTTCCTCAAAATCTTAGGGTTCTGATGGGAGAAGGAGTTGACTCCCATTTGATCGGAACTTGGGCATTATAGACCTTCACGTAAAATGAAGTGTTGGGAATCTTTAACTTCCTTCCCTCCCGATCGTGACCCACGTTCACCTCCTCAACCAGACTGTCTTCCCGAGGCAATGTATACGACTCATTTGTGGACCATATCCGCTAAAAATAATGCATATTTTATTAGAGCAACCAACATAATGATCTGGAACGGCTACATCCGTCTTGAATGTTATGTGTGTGTATACATCAGTGTTGGAAGTTATGCGTATTAAATTATTTAAGTTAAACCTCGAAAAATTCTAGGAAACATTTTCAAAATTGTTTCAGCTTAGATAAACAGAGAAGAAAACCATGGTGTACACAGAATCTGTGAAATGACATGATGCTACCAAGCTCTGTAATATTCTGGTTTGGATAAGATTGAGTTATACTATATAACAACGTAAGTGGTTAGAGTATCAATTTTGGCAAGTCGAAAGGTCTATGGTTGCAGCCCCAGCAAAGGAAATTTATTTGCCGTAACGATTTGCTCGATCCTTGCCTTCTCCACCTGTTCTGTGTTTGTCTTTCATATGCATTTCTATGACTTCTCCTAAAATCTATATCCATGAGATGCAAATTATTTTTCATAGCATAGCTTTCAACCCGCCATGTGGCGGGTTTTTGAGTTTGAAATATTATATATTAGATACTATATAAGTTTCGGATGCTCTTCAACTCTCGAATTTCGTACGTACTATCGTTGCATTTCGTTTAATATGGCGACGCTCTGACCATTGAACGTGTTTTTCACGCCAATTGAGCGCGTTGGATGTACATTTCCACGCCTCCGTACGTTTCCGTCGTCACTCGATGCTCACTTGCGACACGGTTGTTCAACAGTGAACATAGCGAGCCGTTCACAGAAAGAATTGAAGCGCGAGACATCACCCCAGCCCACGAAAGCGGAAAAATCGTCCCGAAATTTTTCAGACCAGTCGCGCTGACAATTTTCCCACTTTGCTCGCTCTCTTGGTATTCTTTCCTCGCATTTTTCATCGTTGCTCTGAAATATTTAACCCCTATAAAACAGGTATTTCTGCGTATGCTATCTTTTTCAACATAATACGTTAGGTAATGCGTCATCAAATCCCTGATTAAGATTGATATTTTAAATAATTCCCTCAGTTCATCAAATATGTAAAGTAGTTAGTTAACGTTTTCAACCGTATAAGATTCTACAAATATTTGTAATGTAAATATTTAAGCTTAAAATCTTTGTGGGTAATTTGATTGATTGGATGATCATTTTAGTTAACATGGAGAATGATAGATACATATTTACTCCGATCGTCATCAAATTAGAATGCACATTATTGCTAAAGGAAATGCTTGCTTTAGTTTTACCTGAATTCTTATGAAAAAGTACGAAAAAATAATTTGAAGTCATATTTTTTTTAATGAGTTTACACTTTTTACTTCCCAAACAAAAAATGTTTTTGTTCATGACATATCTGATGGTGACATCTTAATAAGAATGTTGATCTCAATTTGCATTTCGTCATGGCACCTGGTGACCACAAATATGGAAAATATAGTTTAGTATTAATTATGTGTCTATAGTTATATATTCTGTAAAAATTACTCCGGTCAACGAACTGATATATCAGGTCCATTTTTCTATGCTATAAAACATTATAAAGTATTTGTGAAAAATAATCAATGCACCGTGAATATTTTCCAATCACAACAGCCCCACACATTTGTACACAAGCTGAAATGCGAGATCGAATGAAAAGTTCAGTGGGATGATGAGAATAAAAAGTGAAAATATTTAAAGCCGGACTATGATCATGGGGCTCCAGTCCTTCATATTCAATTATTACTCTTATTAATTTTTCATATTTATTTATTATTTAATTTTCATATTAATTCGTCTATAATAGACGCAAGGATTTTGCATGATCAAGGGAGTACTATCCACTTCTATTACCAAAATTAATGGTACTACTTGCTCTATTATGTGGGAATGAGATTTAATTTATAAAAATATTTGTTTCTCATAGTTGTGAAAAATAATGCACTCTTAATGTAGTTTATTGATTTTTATATTTGCAATTGTAAAAAAAAATTTGAAAGTCACTGAAGCAGGAGGATAGACGTAGATTGAAGGCTTTTAAAATGTGGTAATGGAGACGAATGGAGAAGATGAGATGGACTGAAAGAAAATAAAATGAGGAAGTACTGGAGATGGTGGGTGAGGAGAGGGGTTTGTTGAGAGAAATCCTATGGAGGCAGGAAAAATGGATGGAAGGCGTATTGAGCGGTAGTGGAATGTTGAAGAAGGTAGTAGAGGGGAGGATTTAAGCCAAAAGAGGAAAGGCCAGGAAGAGGATAAGGATATTGGACGCGATGAAGGGAGGAAGGAAGTACACAGAGATAGATAGATAGATAAAGGAGTTTATTTGGGCGAAATTGAGACCTAATGGTCCCTTCTTCCATTTAACCCATTGCCATATACATATTACGTAAGGTATAAAATTTATAAAATACATGCATATATACACATACATGTAAATACATATAGACAGACACAAATTTTAACCTCGAAAAGTTTAGGAAAAGAAAAGAATGTATATATATATATATATACACACACACACATACTTTTACTTTGTGTATGTTACACATACACAAAGTAAAAGACAGTGATTGGAGAGAAACACTAGGATAAGAAAAGTGTAAGCAAAGAAAGAGGTTTGTGGGAAAAGCTAGGGTGGCATTGCTCACCTAGTAAAAACCCACGCGGGAAAACACCCACGAAGAGAAGGGGGGTATGAAAAACCCGCGAAAACCCTATTATTAGAGGAAAGATACTCATAAATTTTAACAATAATTTCTATATAGTTTACATGTTATTAAATTGCTGAAGTTGAAATGATGAAACTAATTATATTGACCAATATTACGAGTAATGAGAAACAGAGTTTTAAATATAAAAATGATGATGAAGATTCTACTGCTTGAGATGACAAAAAAAAGAGCAGAAACAGTGATCTGTGTGGAGGCTGAGTCTTCACTTCACTTCATGAGGGAGAGTATACTGCTTAAGTTTAGTACCTGAGGAGAATAAACTTGTGAAGTACTCTCTTAAATGTTAATGTGGATGCAGAGTTTTTTATGTCATCTGGGGGAGAGTTCCACGGACATCATGCTGTAACATGAAAAGATTTGTGATAGATTTCCGTGAAGTGGTGAGGGACAAGAAGTATATTGTTACCCCTAGCATTCTTGTTGTGGATTCAGCTGATAAAGAGGAATTTTTTGTATAAATTTTAAGGTTTGTGGTTAGAGAATAGCCTGTAGAAAATTGAAAGAATATGTAAATGCCTCCGGCCTTCTAGCTTTAACCAGGATATTCTTGTAAAAGAGTCAGAGATATGATCGTATTTTCTATGGTTGCACATGAACACAACACAGCAATGGGTCCTCTGAAGTTTGGCTTTCAGTTCTCCTCAAAGGTCTTGGTATACTTCGTAACAGTAATCAAAGTGGGGTATCAGAAGAGAGGATACCAGAAGCATCTTTAAGGAGGGGGAGCAGAGATGAAGAGGGACCTGATGTAGAGTGGGTTGCACGATTGTGTTCTGTTTGGAGGTACAGGTTGTTTATTCAACAGTTGTGTCCATTCAAAAACCTACCTTCATCAGTAAATTACCTTATACTATTACGTTGCATGAATGGTCATGGAATTGAGAAATAATTCCTTGTTTGTATATTTTTGAGAGAGTTAATTTGTTTGAAATTGTGAATAGAAGCTAATTTCATTTGGTATTACGTTCCCATTTACTCGTTTGATTCCAGAATATTTGTTCAAATGAAAGAAAACCTTCATTAATATTGATTACGTACCGAATTTATCGTTTCTATTTATTTTATCCTATTTATTTAAATCTTACAACATGATGATAACAATGGCCTGAAAATGATATGTAAACTAAATTAAAAAGAGGTACTCCTAATACAATATGTCTATATAAGACTTGCTACTGATCATTTATCGTATATCTTTATAAATAGTAAATGGAACAAAAATCCAAGAATCTATGGGAAATACCGCGGCAGTAAATTTTACGGAGTTATCCGCTAAATGTGTATTACAATGCAACAATTTTTTAGTTTAAAAATCGTTCGTCTTGAAATTGTTACATTGTAATACACATGTAGCGGATGACTCCGCTAAAATTTATTGTCGCGGTACCTGCCGAAGTTTCTTAGAATTTGTGAAAGGTAAAATATCTCTAGTCTTTAATGTTGGCTTTAACCTCGTGGAATGTGGCGCTTCGCGCACAACTACGAATGCCTGTGGAATTGCATGCACGGTATTTCTTCCCGACATTTTTCCTTTATAGCCTCAAAATTTCGGATTGCTAGAGGACATCTCGATAGCTTAACTGGCTAAAGGACTCGGCCGCACCTCGAAGTATACGGGTTCGAATCCCCAGTTAACGAATATGCTTTGTAGACTCTGAAATGACCATATTTACAGGTAAAAGAGAAATCAATCATTTCACATGATTAATATTTAAGGATTACGTGGATGAAAATATTTTTGATAGTAAAAAAATCAATTTTCAACTATTGTAGTCCACCTCTTCGGAATTAGTCACAAAATTGATTAATGGACTATGGCATGCATGGTTATTTATTAATTAAAGATTAATGGACTACGGTTAGATAAGTGGCTCCGTCCAAAAATTATATTTATCACAAAATGTTTTAATTCATTACCTCCTCAATACTTTGTAATAGTTGGCCTGCATTTCCGTAATCTTTCAGTACGTATGAGTTTCATAGGTATGAGAGCTGTTCGTTAAATATCGACCCCCCCCCGTAAGTACCCCCGCGTAAACGAATGAGGCGCTGGCGGCCAAGCTTAGTGGGGATGTGGAGGGGACTGTCATGCGCGCGCATGCACTGTTTCATGTCATGGCAAAGCTTCAGTCGCCGGCAGTCTGTCTAGTAGTGTAGGCCTCTCTGTTGTGCTCGGCGGTTTTTACCAAATTATAAAATAAGAGAAAAACTTGAGAATTGTTACTGCACTAAATTTTGCCAAAAGCTTGGCGATTCGCAAGTGGAAGCCATTCGCTAGATAAAACAGCCTTTTGGGGAGTCTGCCATGAGCAGTACTAGAATCAAAGAGTGGTACACTTGATTAAAAAATGGTCAAACGATCCAGTTGAACGTTTAAGTTGAAGATATTGACCTAGATCAGTTAAAAGAGTTTACTCATCTAAGCAGTACTAGAAGTTGTTAAGAAGTAGTCGATTACAAATAGTAGAATTGCGTCAGTCAAGAAAGTTTTTACATTGAGTCTATGGCGACAAGGACCTTAGTGTGAGAATGCTAGGAACAAATTAATAACAACTTCGATATAAAACGAAGTTTTGAACAAGTTATAATGTACGGGCTGGAGGATTTTAGATGTGTGCGTGTGTGTCAAGAAGAATGTAAGAAGTAAAATAGAGGAAGAGAAAGTTGAACGTAGAAGCATAGATGTGGTAGAAGAGAAGAATGATCGGAGAGCTGCTGGGAGAAATGTATGAGTAAAGGTGGAAAGCAAATCGATTGTAGGATTCATCGACCTGTAGTATAACATTTAAGACCAAGAATAGAGTGGTGACTAGGTAGTGGGTGAAAATGGATTCTCAATGAATGGAAATGTGACTGAAGAGATTCGACATTAAAGGAAGACTTATTGAAGTTCAGGGTGCCAATTTGTGTTGCGTTAGTTGAAGATTAGAAATGTTGCGGTGTATCGCTAGTCTCCATCTAAACTCCGCATAAAACGGTGAATTCACATTAAATACGATCATAAAAGGAATCCTTTCTCTTTGAAAGAAAGAGATAACACTGACACTTTTAAACAGCTTTTTGAATTGAGATGGCATTTTTAAAAACAAATCATATTCAGAGCGCGAACCCTCGACGGTAGGAGCCCCAGTGGAAAGCTCAAACCACTGCACGAATTTTTCGAACGAGTTAGCATGACCTCTTGGCGACAGTTATTCTGTAGACTCTTTATTGTCCCCGAACTAAATTTTTGTCTCAGAAATTGATGAAATGATTGTGGATATCTATTATATGCATATTTAAGTTTAAATATATCCTGTAAGACTATATTGTCACCTGATTAATCCTTTTACCTTCCCACATCCACGCGAGTAGGAGGCATAAATAAATTATATGCTGTGTACACGCTAATATCTAAAATAACTGTCTCACAAAATTAATTGCATAGTTTTTCTAGATGTCCAGACTTAGGCCAGTTATATTGAATCCGAGAACAGTGTAATCATTACACTAGCAAAAGAATTGAGCTCCGCTTGATGGTTACAAACATGGAAATTCGAGTTTTGTATCAAACTCTTCCAAAATACTACAGAACATTATAAGCCTAATTATGAAGTAATTTTAGAAGTACCAAGGGAAAAAGAAAATTAGTGTAAAAAGTCAAATTATCTGGCCATACTTTTCCAGAAACATACTGCTTGGCAAAAAAATAAATCAAAATTGAATAAAGAAAGTCAATAAGAAAGCAGATTCATTCCAAGACTACTATATGTAATAAAGGGAAAAATTTAGAATAAGAAAAATGTTTTACCTTTTGCTTGTTTTTGTAGTTTTGTGAAATGGTCTCAAAGGACTAGGAGCACAGAAAAGCCAAAACCTAGGATGCTACGAAGAGGAATGGAGTCCGATCAACAGAGATGATATTGCGAAAAGTTGAAAAGACTATAAGTTAGAGTGGCTCTCTAATGATCTGGGACATGATCCTTCGGAAAAAAAACAGGAGGAAGCCTTTGAAATTTGATGCAGTAGGCGGTTGCTGCGGTTCAATTCGAAGCAGTTAAATTGGGAAACGAGTGAGTATCAGATAGAGTAGAGGAAAGAGTAATATAGATTTCAAAATGATACGAGGAGTGCAGAATTGATTTGACACCTCCAAATAAAAACATTTCAAATGTAAGTGGTAGAGAGCAATCAAAAATGAAATACGTTAAATAAATTAGGATCCCAATAAATAGGGAAGAATGGCCATTAGGGCACAACAGACGTAGGGATAGACTAGAAAACTAGAGTACCAAATTAATGGTTCCTCAGTCAGCAATTATGTGAATGGTATGAGTACTTTAGTTCCTTTAGAGAAAAAGCAATAACCTTAATTATTGTTGATTGTTCTTTTTTATTTTTAAGAGTATAACTGGCTGATACTTATCGAATAATTTTGGTTTTCAAAGTCAAAAATCAAATTGGGCAATTTTTGGCATAAGAGTTTCTCTGGCATATGTTTCCACTACGACCCGTCACTAGTTAATGATGAATGCATTTTTTAAATAAGGAAATGATAAATGGACTCTATAGTTTCGGTGTAGTTTACGATAAGAAAATATTAGGGTAGATTCATTGCCCCCTGAAACACAAAACATCAGGGAGATCAGAATTAAGTGCCACCACGCTTTACCAGAACATCGGCAGAGAGTGTCGAAACACAGTAAAAACAAATGTGGTCACAATATGAGGCCCAAAGTTCAGGTTTAATTGAATAAGTCTAGAATTTCATGGAAGCATCGATTGCAATATTTACATCTACATCTACATCTACACTATTTAGTTCATATACAATAAATAAAATATTTATTTGATCGTTGAATCCATCCAAAAACCTACATTATTCGGTAGATTACCTTTTAATAATAAAATAAATGCCGGTCGCGGTAGTCCAGGGGGTAGAACGTTGGTCTACTGACCGAAGAGTCCCGGATTCGATTCCCGGGCAAGGCACTCTGGGCACCTGCAGCTCCACCCAAGCTATGTGATTTTGCGGGTACCAGATCTTCCTGGGAAACTATAACCGGCACAGGGAAAGGAACTGGCCCCCCTACCCTGATGTGTTTCATTCGATTCACAAACGATTAGTACTAGGTGAACACTACCATCACCTACCTAACTTCGGGTTGATTACTGTGTTTATTGTTTTTTATACAATAAATGCAAGTTGCCTGGAAATAAGATAAAAATCAACTACGTTTTCTTGTTCAGAGCAGATTCCAGATCAATTATAATATTACTCATGTGCATTCGTAAAATCGCATGTTATCTTCCGTGGAAAATGTTCATAGGTTTATAAATCATTATCGATTTTAATAATCAATTAGAAATGACAACCAATGCATCTTTCACACTACCTAGACGGCTGTTGGTATTATGGTCGTTTATCATTCGAAACGTAGGAGGTATGGCGGTTGTAAATCAAGTTTTCACTCATAGTTTAATTGTTTTTATCATCCACTAGGGAATTATAGACACATGTTATTGCTCTTAGTCTCGATGATTTGCAGTTCTACTTCCGTTGGCCGCTTGTATTCAAACGCTCACGGAATACTTGATCCTCTGCGGTTGAGCTCTTTGCACTCAGGCAATCTAGCAGGGCGAGGAGGAAACTCGTTTGCCAGTCGAACCATCTCTTTTTAATTTTATTTGTTCTCTTTGCAGTTCTCTTATGATGAAGGGATACCTTGAAAATTGAATAATACTCAAACCATTCCTCCATATCCGCCTAATATGAATTAAATTTTATCAAATCAAGAATATATGGCCGCGAACAAACTATTCAGAGACCAAATAAATGTTGACTATTGAGTTTATACAACCTAAAAAAACGCAGCATAACCACGCATATTGAAGTTAAAGTGCTTGTACCTAAGGTTTATAGTTTTATAAATTTTTGTGAATTAACACCCTCTCAAAAATGGAACAGTCAACGTTAATTATTAGATAAAAACGTAATGAATACGAAAAAACTACCTAAACAAAATAGCAAAGTATATTTAACTGTAATGGTTCAGAGAAAAGGAAGAAAACTCTATTACCGTTTATACAAATATGAGGTTCCTCAAATAGCTTCCTATTAAATTTTTCACCGACGAAACAAAAGTTCTCCTCCAGATAAGTTACTCATTTTGCACACGGAATTAATTCAATGAACGATTTTTAATATCTCTTTGGAATAACTGCAATATACAACTTACGTGATAAAGTTGGTGGGGAAACCTTTTGTGATTAAAAAAAAAAATTATGCATATTAGAGCATTATTTTACTCCTCGATAGATTTCTATCAAAGAAGAGATGAATTTAATTTATAATATATTCATCATCGCTAATCATTTTGGGCGGTATGTTTTTCAATATTTTTGTGGAGGAATTTTCAGCATAAAAATATTAAAAACCCTACTATTTGTTATCTACACAGAACTAAATATGAGATTAAATTTGACTATTTTTATTACCTGGCTTCCTGTTAATGCAATGTGTTATTATATATATATATATATATATATATATATATATATATATATATATATATCCCTCCCATGGACTACAACCTTGTCGTGGTGGAAGGGCTTGTGTGTTCCGATGACCCCTAGAGCTGTGCTGGCGGGAGTAATAATAATTACTCCTGAAACGGTCACCCATGCCAGAAAGGTCGAAGGTTAGGAGCCAGAAGAAAGGTAGTCCACGCAGCGTCTGTTCCTCAGTGAGGCGGCTGCAATGGCGTCTGACCCCAGTGGGGCGGCCATTAAGTGATGGTGTCACGTTAAAAACACTATTGAGGAAGGCAGCAGGAAACCACCTCAATTATGATTCCCAAGAATATTATGATGGGCCTTATAGATAATATGAGTCCTGGCAACTACGGGACTCGGCCCAAGAGGCCGTGTGTCGTACCCGGCAGCGGGAGAGGCAAGGCTTCCGCGGTCGTCATCCCACGAAACCCTTGCAGGGAAGAAATAACTTCAGCAGGACAGAAGACTCAGAAGAAGGCGAAAGTAGTAAGAATAGGAACCTGGAACGTCAGGACAATGTTGAGGAGAGGCAAATTAGAAAATATTAAGCGAGAGATGGAAAGAGGTCACATAGATGTTTTAGGCCTCTGCGAGGTGAGATGGAAGGATAGCGGGGATTACTGGAGTGACAATTATAGAGTAATATACAGCGGCGGGGACGAGGGCCAACGAGGGGTTGCCGTAATTTTAAATAAAGGGGTAGGAAGAAGCGTAGCCAACATAGAGCAAGCGACAGATAGAATTTTACCCGTAGAGATTAAAGCAGAGCCGACGAACTTGGTCATTATTCAGGTATACATGCCACCGAGCAACCACAAGGAGGAAGAAGTCGATAGGATGTATGATGAGTTAGAGGATATCATCGCGAGTGTTCCTGCAGGGAAACATTTGATAGTGAGGGGGGATTGGAATGCGACGGTAGGCGAAGGAAGAGATGGGGGTGAGGTGGGGGACTATGGGTTAGGCACGAGGAATGAACGCGGTGAGAAAGCAATTGAATTCTGCAGGAGACAGGGGTTAGTCATCACTAACACATGGTTTAGACACCACAAAAGGCATAGGTATACATGGAAAATGCCAGGTGACTCAGAAAGGTATCAGTTAGATTATATTATGGTTAGGCACAGGTTTAGGAACAGTGTGATAAATTCGCACAGTTTCCCAGGAGCGGATGCGGACTCTGACCACAATTTAGTTGTTATGAAATGTAATGTTCGTTTCAAGAAGATATGGCAAGGGCGGCGGGTTAAAAAATGGAATTTAGAAGCAGTAAATGAATTAACGAAGAAGGAGTATCAGGAGGCTGTAGAGAAAATGATGGATGACGGTAAAGAACTGAGTGCAATGGAAGAAAAATGGGAATGTATCAAGAAAGGGATATTGGAAGCCGCTAAAGACACTATAGGAACCGTTAACGGGAAAAGGATAAGGAAACCATGGGTAACGGATGAGATGATTGCAAAGATGGACGAGACAAGAAGATGGAAAAATGTAAACACAGAGTTAGGCAAAATGAAGTACAAAGAGTTAAACAATAAATTGAGAAGGGCCACAAATATAGCAAAGGAAGAATGGTGGAAAACGCAATGCGAGGGTATGGAAAGTTTACAGAAGATGGGTGAAATTGGTGCTCTATAGAGCAAGGTTAAGTTAATATCGGGAAGTAAGAAGGCAAGAGCTGTGCTAACAGTGAAAGATAAATGGGGTAAGATAATAGTTGAACCAGGAAAAATCCAGGAGAGATGGAAGGAATATATAGAAACACTGTATGGTACAGAACTTAGACCGACAAGGTTAGACATAGAAAAGGAACATGACGTAGAAGAAGATAGTTTAGGTCCAGGCATACTCGACGATGAAATAGAAAGGGCATTAAAGGAGATGAAAGCAAATAAGGCTGTGGGGGTGGACAATATTCCTGTAGAAATGTTGAAATGGTTAGGAAAAGGTGGGAAGAAGGCCATATATGGACTGATTCGTAGTATCTATGAGGAAGGAATCTGGCCGGAAGATTTTGTGAGATCGGTGTTAGTTCCTATTCCAAAAAAGGCAAAGGCTTCGTCATGTGGGGATTACAGAACAATAAGTTTGATATCCCACGCAGCTAAAGTTATTCTCAGGATCATCAACAAAAGGATAGAGAGTAAGGCAAATGATTACTTAGGGGATGATCAGTTTGGGTTCAGGAAAGGAAGAGGTACGCGTGGTGCCATTGCAGTAATGAGATCACTAGTCGAGAGGAATATAGAATACAATCAGGACGTTTTTGCCTGATTTGTAGATTTCGAAAAAGCGTTTGATAGAGTGAATTGGGAAAAATTAATGCGTGTATTGCAGAAAATAGGAATGGATTGGAGTGACAGGAGACTGATCCGCAACCTGTACATGTCTCAGACTGCTCAGGTGCGAGTGGGGAACGGAGAGTCCGGATGGGCAGTGTTAAGAAGAGGTGTAAGGCAGGGTTGCCCATTGTCACCGGTACTGTTTAATGTATATGTAGAGGAAATGATTAAAGAGGCATGGGAAGAACTGGAGGTAGGAATGAAAGTCGGAGGGAAATTAGTAAAATCGGTTAGGTTTGCTGATGACCAAGCATTAGTTGCTCAGTCAGCCAAGGGGTTGCAAGCATTGTTGAGTGAATTGGAGGTTCAGTGCGATAAATATGGGATGAGAATCAATATTAATAAAATAAAGGTTATGCGATTTTCCAGAAAGAAAAAGGCTAAGCTAAATATTAAAATAGGCCGGGAAAGAATAGAGCAGGTAGAGCAGTTTACATATCTCGGAAGTGTTTTGGACCAATACGGTCAAAGTGGTAGGGACGTAAGGAGAAGAATTGCGCTAGGCAAGGAGGCTTTCTCAAGGAGGAGGGAGTTGATGACGGGGACGTTGAGTAGGGATGTTAAGACAAGACTACCCTTACCACGCTTGGCCAACATTCTCCCCTCTATTACCCTCTTAAACATTCCACTACCGCTCAATACGCCTTTCATCCATTTTTCCTGCCTCTATAGGATTTCTCTAAACAAACCCCTCTCCTCCCCCACCATCTCCAGTACCTCCTCATTTGTTTTCCTTTCGATCCATTTCACCTTCTCCATTCTTCTCCACACCCACATTTCAAAAGCATCCAATCTACGTCTTTCCTCCTGCTTCAGTGACCATGTTTCCCCGCGGTACATAGCTACGCTCCATATCAGAGTTTTTACGAGTCTCGTCTTAACATCCCTACTCAACGTCCCCGTCATCAACTCCCTCCTCCTTGAGAAAGCCTCCTTGCCTAGCGCAATTCTTCTCCTTACGTCCCTACCACTTTGACCGTATTGGTCCAAAACACTTCCGAGATATGTAAGCTGCTCTACATGCTCTATATTTTCCCCGCTTATTTTAATATTTAGCATAACCTTTTTCTTCAGGGAAAATCGCATAACCTTTGTTTTATTAATATTGATTCTCATCCTATATTTATCGCCCTGAACCTCCAATTCAATCAGCAATGCTTGAAACCCCTTGGCTGACTGAGCAACTAATGTTTGGTCATCAGCAAACCTAACCGATTTTACTAATTCCCCTCCGACTTTCAATCCTACCTCCAGTTCTTCCTATGCCTCTTTAATCATTTCCTTCACATATACGTTGAACCGGTGACAATGGGTAACCCTGCCTAACCCCTCTTCCTAACACTGCTCATCCGGACTTTCCGTTCCCCACTCTCACCTGAGCAGTCTGAGACATGTACAGGTTGCAGATCAGTCTCCTGTCCCTCCAATGCATTCCTTTTTTCTGCAATACGTGCATTAATCTTTCCCAATTCACGCTATCAAACGCTTGGTCGAAATCTACAAAACAGGCAAAAGTGTCCTGATTGTATTCTATATTCCTCTCAATTAGTGATCCCATTACTGCAATGGCATCACGCGTACCTCTTCCCTTCCTAAACCCAAACTTATCATCGCCTAAGTATATATATAAATATGTATGTGTATATATACATATATATATATATATATATATATATATATATATAGGTATATATTTCTAAGAAAATCTAGCGCACGTGGTCCGGAAAAAGAATAGACGAATTAACTCCCGCAGTTTTATTTGCATTGTCCTCCTCGAGTATTTTACGCTAGTTTTTGATAATGAAATCGAGAAAGCCGGGTCGGTGTTTACGGTTTCAGCTATTTCATTTTCATTGCTTCACGTCCATAAGTACGTTTATTTTACATTTACATAGTATCTGATAATTTATACCCCATGATTCAGATAAAATGCTTGTATTATTACCAATATTGGTCCGCCGGTAAGTGATATATGTTTGTAAGGCTCTCCATACGAGATCTGCCATAACTTTAAGCTATGCTCATCACGAAAAGCGTAATTAAACCTGGATTACAATAAACCACTCTTTGGCTCCTTTTTGTTCCCATGGGTAAAACGTATGCTATGGGGAATGTGTGGAAAAAGGCAAGCAAAAAAATAGGCTTTAATTGAAAAATACTGGGTAGGTATGATGAAAAGATTTAAGAGAAATGTTGTCTTTCACTTGTTTAGGTCTTATTTATATCATAAAGCTAATATCTGGAATCCTCATGAAGCGGGATTGATTGCCGAATGGAATTGCATGCAGCGTAAAAGAGCCCCAGATTTTGGAAACATTGTTATGGCCAACTGATTAGCATGAATGTTAAAGGAGCTAGCCTGCAGTAACTCACGAAGTGAAGATTAAATTACGGATAATATCTCTTGCATAAATTGGAAGTACATCTCTTTAACAGTGATGTTGAACATGTTTGATTACCCACATTGTACTATGGTTGATCATGTTAATAAATTTGGAGAAGTTACGTGTAAAACAAATAAATTTACGATGTCATTTTTCCCACGAACGATTAATGATCAAAAGAACGTTATGCGACCACCCTAGTGGAAAAAAGGCTCGAGTCAAAATTAGTCTGGTGTGCACTCACCCCTGCCACACACCCTAGCGGTGACTTACAGGGTACAAAAAAATGATAATACTAAAACACTTACTCTTAATTCTGTCTCCATTGAGTCCATCCATTATGTACGCTTTTTGTTATTTCTGCCTCGCTCTGCATCGTTTACTCAGTGATCTCCCTTCAATCGGAGCCTTACAAATTTTATAGCCACTTAATATGCCTTGCAGTTACCCATTGAACTCTGTTTGGCAAAGTAAAAAATTCACTATGCAGACAGTTTGCATATTAAGTTGTTTTGGCCTCCGTGATGTCTCGTTACTGGATTCGCGCTCCTCTCTATGTATTATATTTAGTTATACAAAGCATAGACACATAATTTTTCTGAGCTGTGGCTATTAGCGATGGTTTCATTTTTTAAGCAAAGGACATTTCAATTCAATTAGGAAGCTGTATATCTGTTAAAAATTTAGAATGACGGTGAAAAATCACGTCACGATAAAGCTCTAACTTGCCTTTTTACATCCAAACTAAGTTTATTCCACAAAAGAGGAGAATTTGGCAAATTAAACGAAGATATTTCCTTTAAATGAAAACGCTACCTATATTGATTAATTAAATCAATAAAACAGTCCGTCAAACTCATAAACAGTTTTTTGTTCCTTCATAATTGATTTTAATCTCAATAACCTCTCATGTGTCTAAAAATGAATATACTGTCATTTAATGTAGAACGGTTGAAGTGAAATTACTTCGTGAAGGGCTATAATAGCTTATATACTATATAAACTGCCCGTAATGCCCTTGTGAATAATGGAATTACAGTGATCAAGCATAAGTAAAGTTATTTTATATATTTACGTCATTATATGTGAGTGATTTTCAGTTTCCACTGATCAAAAGCGATAGCATCTCCATTCTATCACTCTCCATAAGTCACTCTTCAATGCATCAACTTTCTCGATTTTCAACCGGTGTCTTCATGCGAAGGACTTTAAATAAAAACAAATTTTCTGCGTTTCCATTGATCCATTTTGGTTAGGATTTCTGACTAGTGATATCAAACTCACAATCCATGTAGCTATTTTAAAGATATGGGTGAGTAAGCGACTATTTTCAGCACACAGTAGATATCGATATCACCTTTAATATTCATCGTCCGCTTATGGATGTGATGTTGTGGTGTCCAATGTAAAGCAAGAAGTCGCGAATAAATATGCCATGTGATTTGTAACGCCAATGTCGGGTGCTTCAATCATGAAGCCGACCGATAGCCACTTTTCGAAATACGATTTCAGGTATTGACCCTCAAAATCGTGTATTAAAAATCTGTTAGCCTGCACTCCTTGCATTCGTAACCGAGTTAGATTCGAAATGGCATCGTCATTAATCTTTCCAACTGAATATTAGTTTGCTGCAGCGCACCGTTTCTGCCAGAACTTGTTACCGGTGGAAAGGACGATTTTTCTCTCCACCCTTTCTCTCCTTCCCTTCTGTCGCGCTCAATACAAAACGCTCGTGTCTCAAGTGTACCGAATTCATGTCGTTAGTCTTTTCACTGTAGTGCTAAAATTTGTCTCTTCTACTCTTACCTTTCCTTTCCATTGCCTCACTGATCTGCAAATATTGTCGATGGCAGATTTACTGCTACCACACCCATAATTTTGTCTTTTGTCTTTCCAGCGGTCTAATACTGCGAATCAGAAACGACTTCCTTCACGCAATACTTGTTGATTTTAATGCAATTGCGCACCAGTGTTTTCTGTAGCCCTTCTTGTGGCCACTACGTTATGGAATTATATTTTTTAAAGTTCTCCCACCATGGACCTTGTCCTAGAGAACGTTTTGCTTCTGCAAATGCATGGAACATATTTCTTTTGCTTGCCCTCCTTTACTTGTGTACCATCCACTCACTAGTCAACTTTTGGGATTTTAGTTTTCATCCTATTGATTTCCTTGTTATAAACTCGGGAGTTCTTGGTTAACCTGGGGCTATGTGGCCGAAATTGCCAAGGATGGGTGGAGTGGGAAGAATCTCTCTTACGCGTGAGGGCGTCGTTTTTTCGTGCCGAAGGGTAGACGTGACGCGTTGTTTGAGGGGAGGTAAGGGAAGAGAGAGAAGAAGGGGAGTAGAGGGCATTAGGGGCGGGAGGGGGAGTTTTGGAGCGACGGAAAGGGAGCCTATCCATCACTCTCGGGGGCTGGGCAACAGCGGGAGGGGGGGTGGTGGGTTGGGGGCGTGGGGGAGAAAGGCGTTTGTTGGTCGGGTGAGCTTCCTGTTTCATCCCCAACCCTCTGCTCCCCTTCCTCTTCCTCCCCCCACCCTCATTCCCACTCGCACTCTCGTCGCTGGACTCTCCCGGCCATAACTCAATGTTCGCTCATCTTATCCCCCTATCCGCCTGCATCTCAGTATTTTGTTACCCCCTTCCACCCCTCTATTGTTCCCCTTGACCTTCTTCTTTCTTCCAGCCTGCTGCATCTCGGCGTCTATTGTACAGATCACCGGCAGATTATGTATTTACTTGGATCCTTGACTCAAACTGTTTCCACCAATAGGTTCCCTTGGTGTTGTGAATATTTTCGTTCTCCATAATCCATTGTGGTGGCTTATTAATCTGATTTGGAAATTTCACTGATTTATGAGTACAAGGATGTTACCTGTTGTTTCGAGATGATTTTTCTAATTAGATGGCTATTCAATAGGTTATTGTGTGAATTAAATAGGAACAGGACAGGGTTTCAATTTTTCTTCGGGGCCTTGGCCAGTGACAAATTATCTACGTAAATTTGAAGGCATTTCAAAAGGATTTGATAAAAAATATTATTTCACTTTAATTTGCAAAATTAATTTTCTTATGATGGGATAATTGATGTCACTCAATAGTTAGCTTATGTAGTTATTCGCGTAAAAGTTATATTTTAAGCGTACTTCATTCAGTAATACATTTGCCTTTAGAAGTTACACATATATGCCGTTAGTGAAAATAACTATACATTGATAAACTCGAAAATGTAATAAAACCAAAAGAATTCTTTTAACAAAAGGGTATAACTTTAATATTTTCGTAATGGACAAGAAAGAGTCAAAATACTTTCCTAAAAGTATTGTCTTCAAATATCTCTCAAATTTGACACACGAGTATTCGTAAATTCCTATTCTTCTATCGCGTAAATTAAAGTTAGTGTAAGTTAAAATTTGCACGATTTTTTGTACAATACCTAGAGTATTGCCTAATAGTATATTTTAACATAATATAATACTGCTTAATTCATCAAAATAATAAATTTCAGGAAGTTTTATAACGAACCTGATATATATATATATATATATATATATATATATATATATATATATATATTAGATTCTGTATTAATGTGAAAATGGTGTTGATACAACGAACAAGAAACAAACCGAACATTTCGCAAGAATGGAAAAAGTATTTCATTTGATTCAAAAGATTACTGCTTTGGATTGACATGAAGACATTTTCTTTCTCCACATACAAGTGAAAAGAGTGGTAGAGCAAAATTGTAATGCAGTGCGAGCAATAACTTTGATAATTCACCGTTATTTTTCATGAAAGTTAGATACAAATTTTCCTCCCTTTAACGGAAGCATAGAGATTTTGGTTGCCCTCACAATTTGCTGATTGCCACTAATAATTCCCCGCAAGCCGGTGAAAGCGCAAGTTAAGTGTTCTCATATGTTTCTAAAATTCCATTCAATTCGATTAACATAATGTGTTACATAAAGGAAAAACTTGATAAAAAATATGGAGAGCCATTAAATATCATCTACTGACTTTACTTTGTATTTGAGTCTCCTCATGTATTTAGTGTAAGGTAATTATTGTTCTAATTAATGTCAGAAATTTTCTCTTAAAATACATGAAAGTCTTTTCGATTTTATAAAACATACGGAAAAACGTTTTATGACGTGATTATTTGCCTAATCTTGTTCTTTTATGTTGAAAATCGTCAACCACAATTCCAAACTTGAAAAACCTATCAAAATGCTAACAGCTAATTTAAAAGCCCCCCTTTCAAAAGCTCAAAGTGTGCATTTCTCAGCATCCAATCCCCTTCCAAACTCGCGATAATCACTGCTCATGGTATATATGCTGAGTTTATAAATTTAAGCTCTTCGAGTGCTAAAATCTCGCCAAAAAAGAAGCGTGTTGGTGCAACTTGTTTCATGTCATTCGCACTAAAATACAACCAGATTACCCATTTCGCCCAATTTCAGTTAATGTTTTAAAATGAATTAATCACATCCGCGAAATGCATGCAATTGAAGAAATCCAATTATTCAGCACGGAGCAACATGCTCTTCACATTCGAATTATGAGTCTCGTATAAATCCAGATTACTGCTCTACCAAAATCCAAATCACGAAGATAACGACATGCAAAGCGTTTCACAAGCTCGGTGTTTGTTCTAACGGGTAGCGTCCTGCTGGTTGAATTCCTCCTTTTGCCCATATATGGTTAAATTCTTTTGAAAAACTGGGAAACGTATGCGTATGTATGTACGTGTATTATATTTTCCATGATATGCTTACCTCTGCTGAATATTCTACGGTTACATAATGCTGTAAAAGTACGAATGGATGTCAATGAAATTTTTGCCCAAGGTTCACACTGCCGAAATGCACGTGAGAGCCGGTAGCTTTGCTCGATTTGCTGGTCTTTGATTGGTAGCGGATGTGCCATTATGCATTTGAGCATAGCTTTACTTTATTTTTATTGTTTTAGCTGAATTCATAATTTTTTAAATGCCATTATTGATATCTTGATGTTAGGTGATTAGGTTGCCCGGGGCGTTTCGAATTAAATTTAAGTGCCCTCCTTCTGCATGCTAGATCGCCTTTTTTACAAGTGAAACCTTGCTACAGCTCTCTTCCTACCGTCTTGCAAACGCGAAAACGCATTCGTCTGTGAGTAACGATACTTGGCCCAACACTGCATGCACCGAAGAAAGACAGATTACTAAAACGCTGAGTTGGTTGTCCTCATGGATTTTGCCACTCGTTACTTTTCGAAAGGAAACCATGTCCTATGGTGTACACTCCATGAAAATAATAATTCATTTATTATCAAGTGGTTTTTAATGGCTGTTGGCTATCCTTTTTCATCTGTTAGGTGGTAACGATGGGCAAAACCCCTATTGAACGAACATGGATGAAACGTGATTATTTGCTTCCAATCTTTGTAGATAACTGCTACGTGCTGTTACTAAGACATGATGCCGGGGTCTCCAAATATAGACACTACATAACCGTTATTCCCAACACTAAAATAATGCATCCTTAAAATCATTTTCTAAATTTTCCTTGTCTACCGAACTTTATTCGTAGGACTCAATCTCGCCTGAGACTCCTTCATTTACTTTTTCCAATTGCTGTTTTTTTCCAGCATACTTCTCCCTTTAATCACATCCCTTCATTTACCTTTCGCTTCCATTTTCGCAATCATCCTCCACGTCCACCTCTAGTCCACGCTCACCCCATATCTTGAAAGACAACATTCAGTGCTATTGATATATTGGTAAAAATTTAAATTTATTCCTTCGTAACTCTTAACCATCAGTACCGTTAATTACTGACAAAATATTTCGCCATTGTTATTTTTCCTTTTACTACATTCATGGAAAGTTGTATAAGAGTGTCTTTAGCCGAATAATAAACCAGCTATCAATCAGAGCTGAACTACCTTCTCCACAAACCCCTAATGAACAAATCTACCTAATATTTAAAAACAACTCTATAAACTATTGTGATTACATCCGTCTGTGGGACCTTTGGGAGGCTCCTTGTCATGGTTACGTGAGAGGAGGCGTGCGAGGGGGAAAAGGGTCGCTGTGATGCCTGGGGTCCCCTCGGCGTTCACCGTTAAGGGGATCACGGCTGGCGCCGGTAAGTATGCCCCATGTCCTTACTAATGGCCTTGTTGTGTGACGACGTTCATCGACGAGGGGGCGCAAGGTGAAGGCGGCTCAGTCTCGGTTGTCATGGTTGCAAAACTTGTGCCAGGATTTGTCATAATCCATCTGTGTGTACGTCCCATTTTATCTTCACTCTTATTAAAATTGTTATTTACAAAATAATAACAATCTATTCAATAAAACTCTGTATATTTTTTATGAAACCACCTCAAAATTCTTTAATCTCAGTCAGTCATAACTATAATCTCCCATAGAGACCTCCGAGAATACCGTAGAATGTTGGAGCTGGCAGACATAATTATGTTTCGACACAAAACATTTATCAGTTATGCATTAGTAATAAACTATTCTGGTCTTAATTGGCAAAAATGTCCACAAAGTTTGACAAAAAGAAGTCAGCTAAGTTTGTTTTTCACACAAAATTTAGTTTGAAAGAAACTGACATTTTTTAAACAGCATCATTTTTATTTTGGGGTTTCTCAACAGTCTTAAGTTAACTAAAGAGTTAGCATATGGTGATCCCTTTGTGCCTTATCGTTTCTGTGCTTGTCATTGTTTAAATCGTTATATAATTGTTAAAAATTCCGATGTTGAGACCAAAGTGCTATTTTCGGATGTTATCAAAATAAATAAATTAATTAATTAGTGTGTGGTGTTCACCTAGTTCTCATATAAATCTAAGTGTATTGAGAAATGACGTATATCTTCAGAAAGTTTTGTTCAGCAGTTTTGCGTGTTGCATTTGCGCTCAAAAATGAATTGAGATATTTAATAAAATATATTGAAGCCTAGCTGATAACGACGAAGGGGTCCTTCAGTTTGCTGATTATTTTTTTATTGCAAGTTTATTAAATCTACCTTTTTGTCATATCTTACTCAGAGAATCGGGTTAGCTTCATTGATATTTGAATTACAACTTATTAAAAATATTTTTATCGGTTAAAATTTGCCATATAAACAATATCACCCCAGAATATATTAACAAGTTGCTGGTCCAGGAATATTTGAAATGTTGTGTAATATTTTAATTCATTTTTTATTTACTAAAATGTGATATTAAATATTCCCTTCATGATAAAAATAAAGTTTCTGGGACAAATGGAATAGCTTTTACCATGTTACTTTAATTTTAATATTTTTTTAATTATCCTTAATTATCCTTGTTTAAAAATATTTCCCTTTCATTTGAATTCTCATTTTAATTTTCACTCGATTTGGGCTTCCTTGGATTTTTCCTTGTTTCTGAGACAAGGCTTCAAGACAAGGTCAAGGACAAGACAATTCAGTAAATGGCTTAGTTTTAATGGTAATACGACTCCATGAGGGCTCTCCCGTCATTGTGAACTATTCCCGTCATCGGTGTCGTGGTGATTGCAGTGGCATCATACAGAATCAAATTGATGGTATATTTTGCAATTTGCTGAGAAAATATACATACTTTTCGATGGCAGTCCTTGTAACGAGGAGTGATGCGCTTTTTTTTAAGCATCGTCAAATTGTGCGCTCCGTCGGGAATTTTATTTCGCAACTTCCTTTCGAAAGAGTTCAGGAGATCATCTTCCTTTCTTTAATCATCACGGTCCGGATTACATGAATTACTATTATAGATGAATGTGCTTAAGGCAACTTGCCTGGAGGGCTTTACAGAGAACGATTTAATATTTTCTCAAACTTGGTCCTTGAAAGGGCGAACGAGAAAATTGATATATCGGGACTGCATGGATACGCGTCACGGCACATGAATTCTAAGGACCAGGAACAACCCATTCCATTTCTGAAAGTTTGATAGACCCTCGCCGTGAATAATTTCGTGAGTTCCACGACTTTGACCTAACCTAGCCCTACCACCCCTCTCCTTCCCCCTCGCCCCCTGTTTAGCCAGGGACGCTGATTCTCTCGTCGAATCAAGATAAGACGCTATACAATTAAAGTATTCCCTGAAGGGAATAAAGTAAAGCTTTCAAAATAACTGATAACATAATTATTAGGTACACTAGGGGGACATTCTCTAGTTACGTAACCCTGCAGCTCAGTCATCCACTTAGGAGCTTCCCAAAAGTTTTCCAATGCCCATCCCTCGCCATTGTAAATAACAAATACCATGGCCGAACCGATGTGACTTTTGAGGAAAACAATACATAGCTGCATAAAATAGTCAAATATGGTGATAGTTGAACGCTGAAATAGGAAAAGGAATTAGTTCATGAAATATGTAGCCACTATTATTCTTCAGAGCCGTCAAATTTTAAATCACCAATTTCCAATAGTTTATAGAAAATTATGTATCAATTAGTATTCAAAATGCAGGGAAATTTGAATATTTTAACTTAACTACCGTTTAACTATTTCTTAACTAGTGCTCAAAATATTATATTATTTGGATTGCTTCCAGAAAATGTTTCCTTGGTGATTGATATACTTGTGTCTCAACAGTTTTTTGAAAATTTTTTAATCTAGTTGTAGGTGGCTCAAATATTTTGGTTTCAAAATAAACCTTAAACTCATATGCCACTGAATTTTTCATCCTTCATTTCGTCCAATATTTTGTTTTATATTTACAGTTTTTTGAGGCGCTATAAAATATACATTCAAAGTGATTACTCAATGATATCCTGATAATATCAAATTTAAATCTGCTTGTGTGTCCTTTTGGTGCTGTAAGAAGTATAATTTACAGAAACGTCCACATGATTTTTATTTACAGTTGAAGACATTAGGTAAACATGCAAGCAATGCTCTTGAAAACTTAAGATATTTTAATGTCCGTACATATTCTCAAATGCTTTTATTTCTCGCATTTCAAGTGTTAAATCAATTGGTTTCAAATTTTAAGCACATTTACATTAATAGTTGAAATTTGGGGAACGTTTTTAGAAATGGAATGATTTGGGAACGTTTTAGCACTATACATGATTGATAAAAGAGATGGCAAATTTGGCTTTTGAGTTCGCCTGTGCATGGAGTATGTTTCTCCTCCAAAACTTTTTCTTCCACGTTACAGCTATCGTCTGACTACGTTTCTGAAGATGTTTACTCCATCATGAGAGACACCCTTGACCGCAGCATGTGCACAACTACGCAGTCAAACTCTAAACATTAGCATCTACAGACTCGTAGCAAAAGCAGTGATAAATTAATCTCTATTTACTAGACCAGGAACCGACTACCAAATTTATCTACCCTTACGTTAGCCCTGCATCTCTGCATGCCTTATCGGATATCCTTGTCGAGAAGCTTTTCCTCTTCTAGAGGAGACAGGAGGAGATGGAAGCATAGCAGAAAGACCTTCTCCCTCAAACCTGCGCTTGCATGAAGTTGTGTAGAGAGTGGTAGGGCCCTCGCAACTGCAGTAAGATGTTCCTTCCCTTCCCGTTGTGTGCGTCTACGCTTGATAGAGAAAAATTTACATCAATTGCGTAAATAAGAGGGCTGCCAAGAAAGTAAATTGCGTTTCGCACTAGTATGGAGGTGGATGGGGTTAGAGACATCATCTTGCAGTCTAAACATCCCTACACTCAGTACGCCCCCTGCTGTGGTAGTGTTGAGTGTGTGTTATTTCTCTTTGTTCACTGCTAATGTGTAAAACTTGCACTGCAATAGAAAATACCGCGAGTTGTGAAATTCGATATGTGATTAGGTTGTTACTGGAAAAAAATCACAATCCAATTGAAATTCATAGGTAAATTTGTTAAGTTTATGGAGATAAAATAATGAGTGGAGGCGGAGTGAGGCAGTGGTGCATTCAGTTTTAAAATGGCCACAGCACCAATGTTCACCACGAGGACTGCAGTGGTCGGCCTAGCCATTTGACAGATGACCTGATGGTGAAAATCAACGAAAACAATAGTAAATATCACCAAATTACGACCACAGATCTATCACAAGACGTGGTTTGCAACAGAGCGCTTTGGCAGACACTTAGAATTGAATGATCGTGTTAACAAGAGGTTAAAATGTAAAGGCACAGATTTCGTCAGGCATATAAATGGAAAGGTTGGGCATTACTATAATAAATTCCTCAATTTGAATGGCGGCTTTGTAAAAAATAGTTTAGGAATACGCCTTTCAAATGCATATGATAGTAGTTAGTCTTGTCATTTCGTTTTAACTCAAAACGTATGTTACTATCTAACCAATCCTCGTCGTAATATTCCCTTTCTCAAACCACTATGGTCCTCAAAGCTCACAATGCATGCATCTAAAGAATGCTTAATATTAATCATGGAGAGGGAAATATTAAAAATTACAAAAAAGGGGGTTTTCATCTTTGGGTGCTTAAAGGAGAAAGTCTTTACTATATGCTACGCTGTCGTAGAAAGTGACATTGCTATAGTGCATGCGCATTATAAGTTCCAAATCATGAGGTTATATTTCATTAAAAAATTGTTAGGGTTCCTCAAATGAAAAGCAGTACAGTTTAGGTCTATATAATTCGTTGAGTAGGCAATGCATACAATTTTCATTGAGTTATGGTTTTACCTTACTTATCGACGACGATTTTCACTCGGTGTTGTTGAATAGTGGTTGGCAGGTTGAAATTTGAAATGGAGTTGGTAGTGTTGGTGGAAACGCGACGAATAAAGAGCAACTTGTTACGATGTGCTACGTACCATGCACTGATGAATTAACCATTTTTGAAGTTTTCATTCATTTATTGTTAATGGTAATCGACTAGCCGAAGATAATTTTAGGTGGAAACAAAACTATTACATATTACTGTGATGCTTAAAGGAAATGTTGACAGATGCATTTAGAAATAAACACCCATTAACATTTTAATGGGAAATAATCATCATCAAGCGTTATTTCTCCCTTCATGGTATCCAGAAGTTTGTCTTTCTCTTTCATACTACTTCATTATCCCTTTTGCTTTAGTAAACAACACAATACTGCATCTCAAGATATTAATAGCATATTTTTCGTTTTTTAAAATATTTTTTAAGCGAGTTCATAGGAATTTACGGCAAGAAGTAATTTTATCGTCCACGGCACGAGTCGGGACACGCCTCCTATCACTACCCCCTTTAAGTGATTCATGCCCTCTCCTCCTGATAAACTCTTGGCGTAGATTTTATGTCCATCCCTTCAAAGTCGCTCTGCGAGCTGAGACTCGTGTTTACCGGTTTAGTTCGGGGACATATACAAAGGTGTCACGCAATTCTCCCCCCCCTTCTATGTGCCTCTGAATCCCACTGCCGTGTAGAGCGAGAGAAGGCAAGAGAGAGGGACTTAACCCCCCAACCCCTTGGGACGTCTGAGAAAAGCAAGTGAGTTTATGATGGCGTGGAAAGGGGTAGAGAGTGTGAGTGTTAATGGAGTTGATTCTCGAATGGAGTGACGACTTCCGCCGAACCCGATTGCCGACACTGGAGGTCTCAATTGGCACCTATGCCCACCTACGCGTGTCTTTTAGGCGGGCGACTCTTGCTTCCTCCGCGCTCACTGGCGTGGGTGACGGTTGCCCGCGAAAGGGGCTGGCTCGGATCTCCTTTTCCCCATGGGAGCCTAGGCATGGGGGTGGAGGCAACAAATGTCAAATGAAGGGGGAAGGGGTTGCGTTGAAAGGAGAATGGTAGCAGCGCACTCAAATGGTGGGGGTTGGGATTGGATTGGAGAAGTGGCTAGGGAGTTGAATTCAGAGCTGCTAGGATTGTCTTCCACCATATTGTGACATCCTGCCTTTGCGTTAGCTAGAATTGACTTTTAACTTGGACATGATTACTTCTTCGGTCAATTTTATTCAGAAAACTTAAGTAAATAAGAGATTGTTTCACCTTGCTAAACAATTAATCATAAATAAGCTATGGTGCTACTTAACCATATGATATTTTAATAAGTCCAGATGAAACAGTCTTTCCCGTGGGCTGTTCTCTAGGGGACCGAAGATAATATATAATTGGATATAGGTATTGCCATTATTTCAATTTAATGCGGAAATCCCTTAACACTGCAAATATAAATTTGAACACTAATGCCTACAGCAATAACCATGGTGCTGTAAATACCTTTGCGGGCTTGGTCATCTGGTATTTGACGTTACTCATACTTCGACAACTGTATTGTGTTATAAATAATTTGGTAAGGTGTATTCGGTGTCATATGGGTGTGCGATTCAGTGCTTCAGCGATCCTGAAATCATAATTATAAGGAATATTGAGATTGCATTAGAGCCAAAATTTGGACAAGTATTTCAGCATTGAAGCAGAGAAGGTTGTAAGTACGGCATGTGCATCTTTATGGTGGAATTCTTTTTTGAAAATTAATTCAAAGGATATCAAGATGCTTCTGTGAACTAGCTTTGTTAAGCTTATCCTTTGGATAGAGGGAAGTGTACTTCTCGAGATCGGAAGTGGTTTGGCGGGGGAGGAGTGGATTCAGGACTTTCCATTCATCACTTTGCCTCCGATTCAAACAATGGGTGACGGATTATTCGCTTGGATTATCAATTTCAGAATTTGAGCAGCGGGAAGGCAAGACGCTGTTGGCGGTGGAATAGGTACTATTGGTTGCCTGTGAACCTTCTCAAGTGATGTCGGGCCGGATTGCAGAATTAATGGGCGAGGCCCCAAAGCCGATCCAAGTCAAGAGCCATGTTGGGGGTATGGTGCTTATCGAGCGGTTTGGCGACGCGCTTTTAATCTTATTATTCTCTGGAATCATTTGCTTCCTTCAAATCCAACGTATTTCCGTATAGATTCATCTATTTCGTTTGTTTGTGTTCTTCTGGGCTCTTAGTAGTATTTATTATTATTAATCTATTATATAATTCTTACTTTTAATGTAACATGCATTAGTACCATCAAAGTTTTCTCTAATTCAACATACTTACTTGCATCCCTTTTTAAAAGAGACGATGAATTTATTCATAGTACTTTATGCCACCCTATAAATATGTTTGTGTTAGTTATAAATGGTTGAATCGACACCAGGCCACATTAACTTTAAAAAGCGCTGAGCCATAAAGCTATTTACAGCCCATGAATAAAGACAGTGCTTACGAGTTATAAATATTTGAAGCAATAGCATATTGACGAAATGATCATAATGGAATCAAAACTATTCGAGGTCATCTACTTATGCTGATATTGGTATGTGTGTAGATAGTATTTGTATGCATCGTATGTTGTATACTTATATTGTGTTATAGTTATTAATTAAAAAAGGAAACTAATGTATTGCAATGCTGTAGGTTAACCCTAAGATGATATAAGTTTTGATTTTGTTTTATTTATGCATATGAATACATTTGTGAGCTTTATCTCTAAATTTAATCTTGCAAATGTATGGCACGGAGTAAGGTAATAGAAAAGACTCTATAGTCTCAATCTCGCCCCAAAATAATGGCGGCCCTCTATCTGTTTATCTATCTATCTTTGAAAGCTAAAAGGGCAAATATTTGGATAAGGTATTTGTTTCATTAATAATACCTATTATATTTTATGAATATATACCATTTTTTTAAACAATATTAAAAAGTGCTCTTTCAAACCCTAAACTGTAAACTTTCATAAATGTGGTCGTAAATATAATGAACTAAATGAGAAACATATTTTTTTTAAATATTTCGCTGAATTTAAGCATCAATCGTCCATCTATATCAAATAGGAAAAAATAGTCAATATAACAGCAATGTATGCAACCATGGCGACTGTTATAACTGATTGAGTGTTATAAATTCTTTTCGTTTTGATTCTAATCTGCCTCGTACTGGAACGAATGGCGTGTGTGCAGCCTAATGTGCAGGAGTGATGATTCATTTCTATTGCTGACTAGTACTCTGATGCGTCAAAATATATGTGATTCACTCTTTTCTGGAAGGAGTTCATTATTTGTTATTTTTAGTAGTCTATCCATGGTACGTGAAATGTATTTTGTGTATCGCTGTTTCTGCACTATACTGAAAACTAGTTGAAGGTGAAAACCTTTTATTGATTTACTAAAGTCGAATAAATGAAGTGTTTTTCCTGTAAATCTACAAAATATGAATCTAAAAAAAATCTTAAGTTTATAATGGATTATTTAAGCATCAAAATAATCCGCACTTTATGGTAAATAGTGAACTTGGTATGTTCAAAATCTTGAGGCCAAATTAAGATATATTTGACCATGTCCTTTTCATTTTGTGTTGACCTTTTATTTCTACTATAAAACCTTTTATTTGTAAATTTGCCTGCACAAATGATATAAAAACTATCCAAATGCAATTTTCGTATATTGATATATGGATATTTCCAGAGGTTAATTCTGATCAATGAGTCAGAAAACAGCTAAATTGAAAGTAGTTCAGCAATTTTCATTTATTTAATGCATTCTGCGATACCTTAGCCGTGCAAAGGCTCTTCATCTGAAAATGAAAAATTATCTATTTGAATGACGGATTAGATCTCACTAATATAGTCCATTTTCGGAAATTTCCCAAAAGTAGTGAATTAGAAGAATTATTGTACAATGATATAAATGTAATAATGAACATACTTTGCCAAATTCCGAAGATTAGGTCGCATTCGATCCTTAACGGATCATTAATTTGATAGTCACAACGGTATGTTTGTATAATAACCCATTAATAAAACTACAAAATGTTGGGTAGAGCGACATAATGTTGCAAACACGACTCACTCCTCAGAAAAGAATATTTTGGGAACGTTTAAATGAAATTCATTATTCCTCTCTTACTTCTTGTTTTTAAAATAACAAGTGGATTCGGATGATCCCTTAAGCTGTGCAGGCGGATGTAATGATGTAATGGTTCGCTTAGGGTCACCCCTGCTGAATAGGCCCAAAGTTAGGAGTCAGACGAAATCTATTCCGTGCAGCGTCTGTTCTTTGGTGAGGTGGCTCTAAAGACATCCTACCCTTGGGATGGGCAATTAAGTAATGATGTCACGCAATCAATAATCCAATCCTCTTGTAATGGAAATTGATCCGAGCCCTAGCATCCACGGGACTCATCCATGTGTTGTGCCCGGGAGCGGAAGAGGCAAGGTTTCCGTGATCGGCGTCCACGTCGTCACATAGCGTAATTAATGCGCATTTTCGCGGGAGCGAATGCGGATTCAGGTCATAATAGTGCTCATGACGCGTGATTTCATATTCAAGAGAAGAGAAAAGGGGTGGTTGGTTGTATGATGGGAATGTAAAATCATTAACGAGGTCAAAACCAATGAGCATTAAGCATCAAAGAGAAAATTATGACTGGTGAGAATGAGACGGGTCAATCAAAAGAAAAGTTAAAACCCATTAAAAAACTGGACATTGAAGGTTTCATGGAAATTTATGAAAAATTAGAAAGGAATAGGTGATTTTGTACGGAGCAGAAATGTGATCGCTCAAACAAGAATATCAGCTTCGATTGGATGGTTAGAAGATATGTGTGTAGATATAGTATAAAGAGCTAAGAGAAAGGATGCTAGCAATGGTAGGGGAGGGGAGAGCATTGTTGGTAAAGACAGACACGGAGAATTTAGACGGTCCATGTAATGTTGAAGTTCACATTGGGAGGGACGATAGTCAAGCGAGGGAATTGGGTGGGCGAAATGAAGAGAGAGATGGAGAAAATACGCATATGGCATTATTGAAGGGTTCAGCGTCGTGTTGGAATTAGCTTATATTTTGCTGGGAAACTTTAGATTCAAACAATTCCAATTAGAAACTATAACAAAACATATAATACTGCTATCAATAATAATTTACAATATGTTGTGATTAAAATTCTTTCTCTGCCTGAAACTCCAGGTTTCACGTTGCAGTGCATTTTGTTAACTTCAAACAGGTTTCCTGGCTAATATCGTACTCTTAATGAAAAAATTCCCACTTTATGGATCCTGTTAATTCAATTTCAATAAAATGAAATCCTGTCATATAAATTTCAATTTTCACCGACGAGTGAAATGCATTGATACGCTCTTACATCATTTATGAATATTCTACAATTTATATATCATTATTATTATTATTAGATAATCTACCGGTTAAGGTAGGTTTTTGGATGGACACAACTATCAAATAAATATTTTGTAACTCCAAACAAAACCCAATCCAGCAAACCTACTCTGCATCAGGTCTCTCTTCATCTCTGTCTACTTCTTTCCTCCCTTCATCCCGTCCAACATCCTTATCCTGTTCCTGCCCTTTCTTCGCTTGCCCAACACTCTCCCCTCTATTACCTTCTTCAACATTCCACTACCGCTCGATACGTCTTTTATCCATTTTTCCTTCCTTCCTTACTTCCTTCCTCCCATTACTCCCGATGAATTTCAGCAGCCGACAATCCTTTTGCATGCAAGATTCGTATGATAGAACGAACTTCAAAGTTGACGGGATCAACGATTGTGTCGTGGACATCGTTGTTTGCATGCAAGATTTAGAGCAAGGCAAATGAATATTTAGGGGATGATTAGTTTGGGTTGAAGGAGGGGAGAGGCACAAGTGATGCCATTGCAGTAATGAGATCACTAATCGAGAGGAATATAGAATACAATCAGGACATATTTGCTTGCTTCGTATATTTTGAAATAGCACATGATAGAGTAAATTTCATTGAACAAGTTATCATCTATCTAATTGTTGAGGTTCAATTGCGTATGAATTTGGCCGAGTTTTATTAGTATCTTTTGTTACATATGCCATGTATAAATTACTATATCACTTTTAGAATACACTTTTTCGTGTTTGGTCAGAACGAAAGCAGCATTTACGGCATGGATAATAATAAATCTATTCTTCCCTCCGCTATTTTTCTATCGAGGACTTATAACTTTTATATAAAGAGTCATTTTTAATACTAACATGTTAAATGTATATCATTATCAGTTATGAAACCATTTATCGTTTTTTTCCATATCAGTTTTGTGGTGATATCATTTATAATTATTTCCAATTCTAGTATGTTATCATTTAAGGTGCGTTTTTGGGAGACAGACATATTTTCATTCTACCCCTTAGCATGCCTAACAATGCCATACCTGACTCTTCACAATAAAATTGATCTTTCTTTAATTAATATTAAATTGAAGAATTACTTCGATCTTATTTCATTCCACACGTCCTACCCTTTCTTCCCCTCCTGGCTTGAATGGCATTCTCCCATCTGACACAGTCTTCAGCCTTCCATCGCCAAACCGAATCCTAAGCATCTACCTTTACTGACTTCGGAAATTTAATGGGCAAAATTAATCCATATATGGCAGTTAAAACTTACTTATCTATGGGTTTTTATTTATTTCTTTTACATTTTGACTAAAGCATTTGATACTATAAAAATAATCAAAATGCCTCTCTGTTACCATTTGTCTTTATTTGAATACTTGATTTACAGCTTCATTAAGATCATTTTTATTTGATTCATGTGCTTTTTGTTAGATAGCGAATGATTTATTAGCATAACGTAATCAAATGTTCGGCTTTGTTATTAAGCTATCAACGAGACGAACATCATTACCATCATTACCTTGCTGAGCAACACTCCGATGGAGGCAAATGGAGAGAATCATGAGGGTCGTAAGTGCGGACAACATCAAATTATCATTTGCTTTAAATTCCAAAGGTCATACTGTCATTTCATTATTTTTTCAAACTATTTTCATTGGTCCTCTCCCCCGAGCGCCCTTTTTTCCCTTTCGTACGGTCCTTTATCCACAAGTCACTGCGGAATAAGAATTCGCGGCTTTTGAGAGGAACGGGGGTCTCCGCCGCCGGTGTGACTGGCGTTAAGAAATGTCGCTAGAAGATGTTTGAGGAAGAGTTTGATTGAGGGAAGAGTTTCGGGCGGGACGTTTGGCTCTCCGTAGATCTCCCTCAGCAGAGGAGGTATCCCTCCCGGAGAGGGGCCCCTTACCAACCCCCCTACTCCCGAATCCTTATCCATCCCGCTCCGACTCTCTTCCTTCCCTCCTCTCGCCTCGGCTTTCTTCCTCGCCTGGAGCCCCCCCCTCGCTCTCTCTCTCATTTTTCATCTCCTCCACCACTCGCCTCAACACTAAGTTTTTCCTTTCTCTCTCTTGCTCTCGAATTGCTCCCCTGTTGGCCCAATGGATTGAAAGCTAGGGAGGGTATCGCAACTTAAATTCCCTTCCATTAAAACCATGAGTACCCGAGTTCGTTCAATCCACGTGGAAACAGTATCAATACATTTAGCCTTCCTTCGATTCTCTTCCTTATCCACTTATTGGCCTTTACTTTCATTAAATATGTATCACGTATTTGTATTTTCATAAAATAAGAAGGATAATTCAGAAGAGTATAACCCTTATGCTGAAGCACCTTTTATTCGCAATCATGAAGCATAATGTAACAGAAAAAGGAAAAAATATGTGTTAAAGTCATTTCGAATCGCAAAAAAATTAAATAAGTAAGAGATAATGTATAAAAGTAACAATGAAATTTTTTGTTGAGTTTGATTGGACCTGAAGAAACCTTAGTTTTTAAATATACTTTTGGCTCTCATATTTATAATTACGAGACGTATTCTTAAAGAAAGTACCGTTTACTTATATTTAAATATGGGCTCTTCAGAACACAGTTTTGCTCCTGCAGCGCCATCTACTGACTCATTGAGAAGCTATAGCAGCATTTGTTTTGTTTCAGAAGTCGTTTCCTTGTCCGTGCATGCAAACAACAATGTCCGCGACAATCGTTGATCCCGCCAGCTGTGAAGTGCGTTCTGTCATACGAGTCTTGTATGCCAAAGGATTGTCGGCTGCTGAAATTCATCGGGAATTATGCCTAGTTTAGAAACCTACAGTTATGAGTGAAGGAAAGGTTAGACAATGGTGCTGTGATTTTAAAAATGGACGAACAAATGTCCATGACGAAGAGCGAAGTGGTAGGCCCAGTATTCTGACCGATGAAATTGTTTCGCAAGTGGAAAAAAAACTGCGATGTGATCGTCGATTGACAATTAATGGCCTGGCTGAACAATATTCTCAACTTGGACGCACTACTGTCTACAATATTGTTACGGAAAACCTCGGATACCATACATTGCGTGCAAGGTGGGTACCGAAAATGCTCACCGACCACCACAAAGAGCAAAGAATGTCCAGTGGACGAGAGTTTTTGGGTCGTTGGGAACTCTTTAAACCACCCACCGTACAGTCCTGGCCCAGCGACCCAGCGACCCAGAGACCCAGCGACTACTTCCTCTTTCGAAACCGAAGAGGAACTCAAGAATGGCGTTGTCGATTGGTTCAACCCTCAGGCGGCGAGTTTCTATGCAGAGGGGTTAAAGAAGCTGGTGCAGCGGTACGAAAAATGCTTAGAAGTGAACGTCGATTATGTAAATAAGTGAAGTAGGTTTGTAGCTAACTAAAACTGCCAATAAAATGTTTCATATGAGTATATTTTTTCCTGTGACCAAACGGGCCTTCCTTTATGAACACGCCTCGTATGAATAAAAATAAAGGATTAAGTAAAAGAACAGAGAGTGTCACAGAAATGTTGGATATACTGAAATTGGAGAGTTTTAAAAATAGAAAAAAGAAGTAGTTTAGGCGCGATACATAAAATTGTTAAAAATGACTAAGCGTGAGATGATTTATGGAAAGAGATTAAAAAACAAAACTTTAAAGAAAAAAAACGACCACAGTTTTATAATAAAAATGTGAATATAAAAGAAAAATAAGACAAATACTCTTTTTTAAACAGGAATATTTTTCAATAGAACCAGCTTCTTGGGGGTTTTATTGAGCCCTTTCCATCCAATTTAGGAGCTTCAAGAAAGCGAAAAGTGTAAAGCAGCCATTGGGTGATAAACTTCATTGGTCAGTGATTTCTATACTATTTTATTTATTTAAATATTTTTTGTATGTTATATGGACGGCATGAAAAGTTGTATTGCAAAAGTGAATGATGTGCTAATGGTGGGTGATTATGAACGCTGAAATTGAAGAGTGCGTGATTATGGACGGAGCGTTGTACGTGTGCGGTGTGAACCTAACCCTTGTGTAAAGGAGTAGTTGGTAATCTAAAAGTGTCATTCTATTTTAGAGAAATTTCTCTCGTATCTGTTCTTCTTGTGTGTTTATGTATGTGCATTGTACAGTTGACCATTGAGCAGACTTGACTATTCCCACCAGGACGAACGCCTAATTGCAACGAGGTTTATATAATAATAATAATTCATTATGGTATAATGAACTAATATCTAGACTGATTATCTGCGCGTAAACAATCCAGTGAATATGGTGTGTTTACTTATCAATAGGTTTGATCGTATAGGTAAACCAAAATGATTCCGTATATATTTTCCAAGTATCATTTTTAATGCTTCTACTCCCATTTGAGCAAATATATTACCAGGTTATCCAAAGTTTAAGTTGTTATTTAGTGCTATATTCAGTATTTAGTAGTTTCCATTAACTTTCAAAAGGATATCTTTCCATTGATGATTAATTTTAATTTCATTAACGCGTTATATTAAGAAAAATAGTATATTCATATATAAAATATATATGAAATATTTCATCTCCCTCCGCCCCCAACAACTTCCATATCATCCCCACCTTTTTTTAAAATTCCCGCGCCATACACTACCCCTCCAAACCCCTCACCTCGAATGCCATTCCCCCCCTTTTTTCCCCCCTTTTCCTTTCTTTTCCCCTCTTTTCCCCTCTTTTTTCCCCATTTTCCTCCTTCTCCTTCCTACCACTGCTTTCGGGCTCTCCTCTGCCTCAGTTCTGTTCCTATTTCCCCTTGAGAAAGGTGGTTGCACCACCGAAAATTCGAGAACTAGTGAGTCCCTCTTTTGTGTGTTTTGGTTTCTGTGTTTGCTGCGACTATTTAGTGAGTTATATATATATATATATATATATATATATATATATATATATATATATATATATATATATATATATATATATATATAATCTCTTTTTCTATGTAAATGAATCGTGTTTGAATGAGTATATATATACCCAGCCGTGGGGGTGGAGAAAATTTCTGTGGTACCATTGAAATGTTTAGAAAAATGTGGGAAGAAGACTCAGGAAAATGTTAACATAGAGTCAGGCAAAATGAAGTACAGAGTTAAACAATAAATTGAGAAGGGCCACAAATAAAGAAAAAGAAGAATGGTGGAAAACGCAATGCGAGAATATGTAAAGTTTACAGAGGAAGGGTGAAATTGGTGTACTATACAAGAAGGTTAAGTTATTAACGACAAATAAGAAGGCAAGATCTGTGCTAACAGTTAAAGATAAGTGGGGTAAGATAATAATTGAACCAGATAAAATCCAAGAGAGATGGAAGGAATATATAGAAACACTGTACGGTAGAGAACTTAGGCAGACGACGTTAGACATAGAAAAAGAACATGACGTAGAAGAAGATAGTTTAGGTCCATAAATACTCGACGATGAAATAGAAAGGGCATTAAAGGAGATGAAAGCAAATAAGGCCTTGAGGGTAGACAACTGTGGAACTGTAAAAATGTTTAGAAAAATGTGGGAAGAAGACTCAAAATGGACTGATTCGTAGTATCTATGAGGAAGGAACGTGGCCGGAAGATTTTGTGAAATCAGTGTTAGTTCCTATTCCGAAAAAGGTAAAGGCGCTATCATGTGAGGATTAGAGACCTATAAGCTTCATATCCCACGGAGCAAAAGCTATTCTCAGGATCATCAACAAAAGGATAGAGAGTAAGGCAAATGATTACTTCATGATCAGTTTGGGTCTAGGAATGGAAGAGGTTCGCGTGATACCATTGCAGTAATGAGATCATTAATCGAGAGGAATATACAATACAATCAGAACGTATTTGCCTGTTTCGTAGATTTCGAAAAAGTGTTTGGCGGATTGAATTGGGAAAAACCAATGTGTATATTGCAGAAAATAGGAATGGATTGGAGGCACAGGAGACTGATCCGCAACCTGTACATGTCTCAGACTGCTCAGGTGCGGGTGAGGAAAGGAATATTAATAAAACAAAGGATTTGCGATTTTCCAGGAATAAGAAGGCTAAGCTAAACATTAAAATAAAAGGGGAAAAAAAGAGCGGGTAGAACAGTTTACTTATCTCGGAATTGTTTTGGACCTGCACGGTGAAAGTAGTACGGACGAAAGGAGAAGAATTGTGGTAGACAAAGAGGTTTTCTCAAGGAAGAGGGAGTTGTTGACGGGGACGTTGAGTAGGGAGGTTAAGACAAGACTCGTAAGAACTCTCATATGGAACGTACGGCGCGGAAACGTGGTGCTGAGACAGGAGGATAGACGTAGACTGGAGGCTTTTGAAATGTGGGTGTGGAGAAGAATGAAGAAGGTTAAATGGACCGAAAGGAAAAAAAATGAGGAATTACTGAAGATGGTGGATGAGGAGAGGGGTTTGTTGAGAGAAATCCTATGGAGGCAGGAAAGATGGATGAAAGGCATATTGAGCGGTAGTGGGATGTCGAAGAAGGTATAATAGGGGAGAATGTTAGGCCAACTAGGAAAGGGCAGGAACGGGATATGGGTGTTGGACGGGATGAAGGGAGGAAAGAAGTACACAGAGATGAAGAGGGTCCTCATGTAGAGTAGGTTGCTGGATTGTGTTTTTGTAGGAGCCACAACATATTTATTTGATAGTTGTGTCCATCCAAAAACGTACCTTAACCGGTAGATTACCTAATAATAATAATAATATGATCACAGGAACTCGTATTAATATTTATATACCTATGGGTTGAACATTCAAAGTAAGTGGAATGGCAATACCTTTATATTTATTTGAGTAATAATATTTCAAATTTTTATTAGGATAATTTATGGGAATAGACTTGGAAAAAACCGATATGTGGGAGGTGGAACTGTGTTGCGGAAAAATTTATTCAAAATTCCACTCTTCACAATTTTACAAGGCCAATTAACTTTAATAATCTTTGTAAAAGACGTTTTCTAGAATCTACGATAGAAATATCCTAAGTAACAATAAATTGAGTTATCGACTCATAACCAAAGTTCCTCTTTTGTCTGAAATTGATATCGGGACTTTGGACGCCGTCAAAGAGGCCGTGACGACGTGTCTTCGAGATGTTCCTGATGATGCCTTCGCGGGAGCGTTCCAGGAATGGGAACGCCGCTGGAACTAGTGTATCGACTCACAAGGGTCCTATTTTGAGGAATATTAGCTTAAGATATATATAAGTGTAATAATTTTTTTTCCTGAGCTCAGTACACTTATTTTCCGGACGAACCCTTTATATATAACAGATTTATAAAGGTACACATATAGTACAGCTAACAAGGAAGTCCTGTGATAGGCAACATGCCTCTACAGGGTCTAGAATGGCCACCGTGAAAATGTCTCTATTCACCGATTTAGAAAGAATTTAGAAATAGTGCTCGGGCTCTTTTCATCGGGGTAACATTGATCTGGAATTCGCCCGCGGCGGCGGGAAAACCCGAAAAACCTCCGTAATCCCACAAAAGTGAAGAATACGATAAGAAAATAGTATTTGAAATCGATAATGTTCTTTTTAATTTGTATATGGCATTTGCACAATGAATAAAAAAAGCAGCAATGTGTATAAAAACGTCTAATAGATAGTGTAGGACTTTAGATGGCTATATCACTTCAACACTGGCACTGAGTTTCTTCCTGCATTATATCTTTTTCTTTCTTTCTTCTCCTTTTCTTCACGAAGTGATGATAATATTCGCGGGGGCGTAGAGTGTCCCCCACCGGTAGGGGAAGGCCAATTCGGTGTAGTGGGAGAGCCGCCTCTGGGTGGTACTGGTGAAATTGAGCATGTATAATGCGCGGTGGGGAGGGGAGTTTCTGTTTTGGGCGTTTCCCCAGCACTGCCTTGGTGCACTGCATGATGTCTTCTAGAAGTGTGTCGTTGTATGTGGCGATCTTGTTTGAGGCACGTGCTCGTCGGCGGCATAGTTTGTGTAGATGAGGCTCAGTATTAGAAATTTTAGGATTTCCGAGCCGGGAAACATGGGTGGCAGAAGATGCAGCTGCCTAATTATCCTTCTTTCTAAAGCGGTCCATACGCAACATTATTATAGCAGGGAAGGATCGCTAATGCGGCATACTCCATAACAGGCCGAACAAAGGTCTTATATAGGAGTGGGCAACACTCGACGGAGACCCCTTTTCCCCTCGCCCGAACTGCTCGTAGCAGACCACTCCGACGACTGCATCTCGACCACACATCCCGGACATTCAAATTAAAAGAAAGGCGGTTGTTCAAAACCCCCACAAGAATTCCACTGAGTTAGACGTCAAAATCCGGTGCTGCCAAAGCCCAATCGTGCGTTGCGGCAGCCCTATCATCCTATGGTCTAGATGAATATAATAAGGGTGAACTTGTCCGGGTTAAGTCGTAGTCTCCTTTTACGGAACCACTCTTCGAATGCTACGAATTAGTCCATTGAAAACTCTTCTTCCCACTTTTCCCGGAACCTTTTAGTTGTTCCACGGGAACGTTACCCCCCAGGCCTTATTTTATTTCATTTCCTTTATTATCCTTTCTATCTCGCTACCAAGTAATCCTTGACCAAACTTATCATATTCAACGTTTTATTCCCTTTCCTATATCTAATTTTACTGGCCAAGGTTCTTTACTAAACCGCTTTTCTAGATGCTCCTTCTAGCTCTCTTGGAACCTTACTGCTTCAAATAATTTTTTTTCCGGACCTCAATTTCTTCATACAAAATTTTCCTTCTTCCTTCCCAACAGAGTTTTAATTTTCCTTTTCGGACGGACGGAAAAGATGATTAAAGGGTTTCCAATGTGTAATTTAATTTTCTATACAACATTACTTCTTGTATTTGTGGCTGCAGCAAAAATATAATGAATCGTATATGCTTCTCCAGATTAATACTATTATTAAAATATAGTTTATTTTTTCTTCGATTTAGTCAAAGAGTCGTGTACGACTACGATTTCTATACGTACACTGACCTTGCAATTTTCTTCTAACTCTTGAGATTAGCATGCCAGTTTTTCCCCTTAACAATTGAGATTCAGACATGCATGTATTACCGCCGGCTTTTCCTTATGCTTAGACTTTTCATACTTAATATAAAAAAATAATGTTAAAATTAATAGTAATACGTTATATTAGTTTCTCAAGGCGTATTAAAGTACTGTCAAAATATTTTCCAAAAATTTTGCTCCTCATTCTTCTCCTCTCCAATGTGATATTAACTATGGTTACCTTATTTAATGAACTAATTCTAAGCTAATTAATTTAGATTAATACTTGCTCGCATATGAAAGAAACGAGAGGATGTTTTCTATGATTAATAGTGATATAACGAAGCGTCATTCATTTTTAAAAAGTAAGAAATCGATATTTACCATTCATTAAAGAAAATGTTATCGGGCAAATAATTTAGGTAAAATTTGAATTTTTGTTGATTAAAAATCCGTCATACATAATTTTAATATTTAAGTAACATCGAAAATCTTACGTTTTATAGTAATTCATATCTTGTGAAGAAACCTAATTTTTTAACGACTACTGTAGATATTTTTTGTGAAACTGATTGGTGACGTTTCTGAACTTCTTATATTACTGACAGTATATGTGTGGCCTAACTCTTTCTCTCACGTTTTAATATTACGTGAGTATACTCTTCTTTTTAATTTCAAAATTTAAAATCAAGTTAAAATTTAATATCAAATATTTAATTTCGGCATTAATATTTCAAAGTAGTCCGTAATTTTTAGCCTGGGTTTGACTAGAAAATGATGGTACAGGTCTGAACTAAGATAAAGCTAACAAATTAATGGTTAAATATTAAAATGTAAAACATTTTGAACAATTCTATTTTTTTGGAAATATAACTACATTTCGAGATTTTTTATATTTCTTTCATTTCCTTAAGACTTTGCTCAAAAATGGCCAGATTAATTAGGTGAACTTTGAATATTCATTCTCTATGGTAAGATATGCTACTGTCTCTTTTAACTCCTTATCTAAAACTTTTAGCATAAAGATAGTATTCCATTTGCAATAAATACTTTTATCCAGAGATCTGATACGACGGATAGTGAGAGAGTTCGTATTTTTTTCGATATTGGACTCGCCTAAGAAAAAGTGTTGAACACCCAATTACTGTAACCGTTTGTGATCAATCAATCGATAAATCAGAACCAAATTATGCCCCAGGAGACACCCATGTATCAACAAGACAAACAAGGTTTTGAATTCCGGCGGCCATAACGAGTTGCGAGACGGTTGGAGAGGGGCGTTTGACGAGTTGGGAGGCTTCGCCAGTGAAGCACTCGTCTAATACACGAGTACACCGTTGGGCGGGGAAGAGAGGCGGAGGGACCGGGGATGATATCCTGTGGTATTTCCTCACAAACACCGACGGTGGACGGTGAGGGTTGCAGAGCTGGGTTGGGGAGAGGGATCAAGGGAGAGAGGCAGGGCGAGTTGAGTGGACGGGATATCTCCTGCAGTTTAGTTGGAAATGATGGATGGTGGGCCACTGACCACTCTTGAGGGCGGGGGAGGGAGGTTGAAAGGCGGTTGGGATGGGAATGAAGGGGAAGGAATGAGGGAACATTTGTTAAGGCGAGGAGAGGGGGAGGAGGCGAGGTTTTCGTGTGCGTTTGTGAATGCGTACGATGTAATGTTTGAGAGAAAAGGGAGTTGCTTCCTAAGTAGCTCATTTCCATTCAGTGTGGCTGTACCGGTCTCAGAGAGAATCAAGAATCAGAAGTTTCTAGAGAGGATTTTCAACTTTGTCTCTTTTACTTTCCCATCGAATACGGAAGTACTAGCCCTAATGAACAAATCAACAAAGAGATGGAAGGGAATGTGGAAATCTTGTGCAATGTAACAATGTTGATCCTCTGTTGCCCTTTGCGCTGGGTATAAACTAGCTTAAAGCTTTATCTAAAGAATATTTCCCTTTTCAAAGGTCCTTATTATCAAAGTAGTGAATTAATTGATAATATAATGTGATAATTACAAAAAATATTATGATACCATTGTCGCTTCGTGTTTCTTTCTTATGCTAATGGCTGGAGGAAAAATATTGAATATAATAGCATTTATTCTCGTAAAGAGTTTATGTGATCATTAGAAACGGATTTTTCCTAGCTGGAATTTGATTTGGCGAAACATCATTAACATGCAATTCTTTGAACAAATATTTGAATTGTTACTTAAAAATTAGTCCTGATTGACTCATAACTGATAGAACCGGAATTGATTAGAATAAATTAACCCTTTTCACAATCGAGTAATTTTGATTTTTTTGTGTAGAGTATAACTGTCGGTAAAGCATATTTTCTTTTATGGTAGTTGATTCAGAGAAGTTTATATTAGCATGAAAAAACTTCCAACTCTCTGCTCTTATGGATGTTTGTCTGTGCAGCCGAATGAGCTCTGAAGTAATATCATGTATTATTAAAATAATCAGCAACGGTACTTAGCTTATATAAGTGTTATTTAAACAAACAGTTGCAAAATGAAAACTTTGTTGCAATTTTCCACAGTTAAAACTTGCAACTTGTTAAAAATTGCAACAAAGTTTTCATTATGTCTCGATTCCACAATATCACGCCTGATTCTTCACTTTTCGTAAACAGTTGCAATTTCCACTGGTTGAGAGTAATGGTACAATTAACTTCCCAAGAACTTTCCAGACTAGCGAGATCTTGGTAATTTGTATTATTTTTCATTTTGCTTGTGTTTCACGTTATTGCAGAGACGTTTTCCTTGTATGTCAGAAGAAGAAAGACAAGGAGTTTTATTTGGTTTTTATTTAAAATTTCAAAGGATAGCGAAATAGTCCAATAGACGTTGAAACAAGGTTTTGTGAGCAAATATTTGGCTATAACCTACTCACTACTTGCTAAGTGCTTCGGAAACTTCTGTTGGCCAGAACGAACGTTCCAAAGTCCGTTAAGCTGAGATAACTTATTCCGATTTCGAAAATGGTGTTAAAAAATTGCCTTGCTTATTCAAGATGAGTACTTTGGTGAACTGCCATTCCTAATTTAAAGTTTTACGATGGCTACGTTAACGTGCTCCAAAGGAGAGTCCTAAAATATGTGTAAATTGGAGTGATTTTTACTATTACCAATGGGCTTTCTTGGTTCACTGAGTCACTTCTACGAAAATATATATGATTATTTAGTCTCTAATTAATAAAAAGAAGTTTTTCTTTTTTTTTCTTTTGAGATTTTCGTGCTGACACAGGGATTTCAACGCCCTAACCACTCCAAAATTCAGGGTCACAAATTTTGTTAAAAGACTGGAGCAATTTTGCAGCATTTCCACACGTTTCCTTATGTCATATTCCATGTGGAAATTAAACCTATCTGGAAATATATTCCTATGCCTTTTTATAAGTTTAAATTTATGAATTATCGAAAGTTTTCGGAGTTCCTCGAATTTCGCCAGAACACTATTGACGCAGCAGTGGCTTAAAGTAGTCCCAGCAGCTGATCAAATATCACGAGCTGCTGTCAAAACAAATCATGAAAAAATTATAAATTAAAAAATAATTTTTGAATTTCAGTATCATCATTGCCAAAATCATTCACTAAAATGTCCATGTAAAAAACAGTGCAGAAAAATCGTTTTAAATGGTCTCTTTATTTTGGGATCACAAATCCTATTCAGAAAGTTTTCATAATATTGCGAGGCATAATGTAATGCTTTTCAAAATTTTGATCAAATATTATTGAACCCGAATTGAATTTTTTTAAAAATAATGCCTATTATTTTTCAATGATGTAGGGATAAAAAAATTTGCTTTAAGAAAGTAAGTTAGTAGTTTTCAATTTTACCTTCTGCAGGTGTACCTGCCTGAGATTCGCTTCAAATGAAATGGTGTTTTTCGCCTTCATCGTTTTGTGCTGAACAGACCCACCTGATACTCCTATTTCTCGAGTTTTCCGATGAACATTTCTGCTCCACCGCGAGCGTGAGCAATCCATAACTTTACCTACGTCCCGTAAATTATTTTTTTCATGAAGTATGTTTACTCTCTTTTGCTGCACATAAAGAATAGATTTAGAAAGATAGATAAAGAAAGAATAGAACGCATGGATGCATGCGTTTTTCCGTCTCATTTATTTCATGATCCTGCCTGTTTCTGACGTAAAATCTTGATTTGCTGCTCTATATATAAGTGACAATTTATATGATAAATATTATAATTAGATTGGCAATTCCGTTAAACTGCTAGAGATGCCGTAACAGTAACTTTTAACGAAGTTATCCACTAATATACATTGCATGCAATTGCATCCCGGTGCAGAATAATTCTTTTAACACAGTAAACTTGGTACATTAGATTGGTAATAATATATATTATTACCGTAGCACGTCTTCGTACACATATTTGCTCATTTCTTCCTCTTTCCGATGCTAGGATATTTTCCTACAAAAATCGAACCACATTATTCCGAAAATTCATATATTTTCTTCTGGCGAACATACATTCATTCACGTGGAAATAGATACAAGGAAAAGGGATAGAAACACATAAAAAGGATTAACAGAATAGTAGTGGGGAAAGCGGAATCGAGCGGATCACTAACGCAAAAATATTTCCTAGACAGAGACTGCTTTTCCATTGAGCCATCCCCACTTCTCCTGTGTTCGTGTTTTATATGTGTTCGTTTTTCTTATCTCTTTATTAATGAGAATGAATATTTTTTCGTCATATGGCGAATTTTCGTGTTTGAATGGACATATATATTTATATGCATGGACAATAAAAAAGATTACAATTATTTAGAAAAACAACTATTTATTTCCAATCTTGTGCATCAGTTTTTGCTTTTAAGAGTAGTAATTTGAAAAGGAGGTAATTTAGCTTTTTTTCTGAAGCCTTTTTTAGGAATTCCGAGAGTATAGACGTTTGGCTAGCGTGAATTATAATTAAAAGTGTCGAGGACCAAGCTCTTGGGACTGTGGGAGAGGCTGGAGAGGGATAGAAGGGTTAAGGTGGAGGAGCGGGTGGTCCGAAAGCGGTTTAATGGAGGTGGCTACCGGAGTAAAAAGAACTCAGGGGTGTGGGTGGCTGGGAGGGGAAGAGTAGGTTTTTTTATTAATGGGCTCTTCTCAGAAGGGAATTACAGTGAAGACCTTTGAAGGACAGTTTGCGTCCACCGGGTGGCAGGGGCACGGGGGGAAGGGGCGTGGCCGGAGGTGGAAATGGGAAGGCCCTTCATTGGATGGGAAGAAAGAGGAGGAAGAAGGACTGAAGGATACGAAAAGAAAAGGTGGCTCACAGGGTTTAATTTGTGACTGAAATGGCGGGTTTCTGGGAAGGAGAAGAAGAGGTCACCGAGATCTGAAGGATGGATAAGAAAATGTCGAATACAGTTATCTTCACGGACCTAAATTATTATATCGACAGAATTAGAATATATGCAAAATAAATGTCACAAAATAAAAATTCTATACATGGTTAAAAAAAGAATTTTTTTGGGTAAACTATACACTGATACCTTTTTAGAGGTCTGGCAGGTTAGCTTGCGCAATTTGAATAGGAGAATATAGAAATATCTAGAAACATAAAATGAGAGGAAATATAGCCATGGTCCATATAGAAGTCAAGATATTGGTCCCAACTCTTTTCATAGCTTTTCATTTGTGTTGGTATGTCACCATTTTTATCGATGATTCCCATTAAATATTTTGGTAAAAAACAATTTTAATACTGCAACAATGAAATATTTTGTTTTATGTAATTTCTAAATTCTAATTCTAATCAGTTTAACTTTTTAATATTTGGCAAATATTTTTAATATTGAAATGCTTTATTTCAATTTATAAAACTAGATTCAGATATAAATACTTAGTGTAATGAATTTATTTCAATGAAGTTTATCTGAAACCAAATCTGAATAGATGCTAAAATAAAGATAAAAGTCATCCAATTTAAAGTTTCTCTTCCCATTAGCACACATATATTCTCTGGCCGTCCATCAAATTTTAATAGTAATGCATAAAGAGTAGAAAGCCTGAGGAATAGTCAAGAATAGTGATATTTTAATTTTGATAAAATTATACCGCTGATTTATAAACATTGAAAGTCAAATGGGCATCGGTGACTTTAGAAGACGCCTATTTAAGTAAAGAGAGGGAAATAGAGGATAAGAAATTCGGATGAAGAGAGAAAAGAAATAACGACCGATAACGGCGTTTCTCCTTAGTAGAGAAAAAGAATGTGAATTAATCAAAACGACGTGGGCTATTTCCTTTCTTTGTCTACAAAATCTTAGTTTGACTGATAAATGGCTTAAACTGTGGACGGCATTAGGCTTCAGAGTATGTGTATCTTAGAATAAGACCTGCAAAGAAAAATAGTGTCTTTAAGAAATACTATTTTCAGAGAACAGTCTTATGCAGACCATGTCATACACTGTAGTTCTGGGCACTATTTCGCTCAAAATTTGTCGGCCTTTCACGCCGTGATGCACAGAATGTGTTCTGTCCCCTTGTCCAGGGAAAGCGCTCTTAGAGAGCTGAAGATCATTAAACGGATTGCAGTGAACAGTGGGTATAGAGAGGATTTGATTGATGTCCTTTGCCGTGAGAAACTGTCCCGTTTGGCAAAGTTGTCCATGTATAGTTCACCCACATATGCAGAAAACCGGCCAAGGTGGCGGAGATTCCCTTTTCTTGGTCACTTATCCTTGAAAGTGCAAGGAGTTCTTCCAAAGGAAAGGGTGAGACCGGCCTTTTACAGTAGAACTAATTTGAGGGACATGTTGTGCCACACGAAGGACCACGTTGAGCCACTGCACAGGGGTGGAGTGTGCAAGCTCCGCTGCAAAGACTGCAACCGGATATACATAGGCCAGACGGGGAGGAGATTTGAAACAAGAATAAAGGAACACCGAGCTTGTTTTAAAAATAACATCTCCGCATCACTATTCGCCAAGCACTTGAGAGATTGTGGCCACACCAGCGATTTCACTCCCGAATTTTTACACTTTGAGAAGAAAGGGTACCGTCTTGATGCGCTGGAGCACTTGGAAATCCTTCAACACACGAATTACGGGGAAGATGTTTTGACCAACGATTTTCTTTACCCTTCATATTCCCCGTTATTGTTTTTTCCCTCACCCCCTGCCAGCTCACCTGAAACCAAGTGAGACTTTTTCAACAATGTAGCGACTCCTCCCAGCCCGCTACTGGGTCACCTAACTAATTACTAAGTGCCGTTCTCCCAGTTCATAATATACATTTCCCTAATCCTCTGCCAACTAATCTGATGTCAGGTGGGCTTTTTGCAACATTGTATTGACCATATCCTTCCAGCCTGCTAATTATCTAATTGGTTTTTATCTAATCGAAATATCCAATTATTGCTAATTTGTCAATATTACCAATCCTCCTTCTCCGCCTCAAACCATAACAAAGCCAACGCGGCCTTTTTCTCGATCTATTCCCTCATAAAGCGCACGAGTCCCCTCCGTCTTCTTACTAAGGTACTTCTGTTCAAATCCATGATACGACCTATCTTAACCTAAGGTTATCCAGCCTGGGGATCAGTAGCTGCAAAAAACCTGAACAAACTGACACGCTTTCAAAATAAAATCTTGCGAACTCTTACTAACGCCCCTTGGTTCGTCCGAAACTCAGACATTCACAAGGACCTCAAAATACCAAACCTACCAACCTATCTAAGAGACCTAGCCCTGTCATTTCAGCAAGCAATAGGAAATACTGGTAACCCTCTCATAGAACCTTTATGGGACTATTCTGATAATCCCCATTTTAAATACAAACTTGCAAAAACAAGTCTAAATGAATCCTAATAATCACCAAATAGTATACTCGTTAGCTTAATTTCGCCCTTAAGCCACCTATATCACACAACCGTTTATCAGCATAGCTGGGTATCGGTATAAAATGCGCCAAACGGCGCAGTACTTAAGCATCAGTCAGTCATATCACACAACCGTTTATCAGTATAGCTGGGCATCGGTATAAAAAAAAGAAAAAAAAACGTCATTGTTGGACTCAGAAGCCTCGAACAGCGTTTCTAACCTTTCCCTTTCCCCCCTCCCCCCATTCCCGGAAATCACACCTCAAGAACTTTTTTCTATAATCTCCCACTCCAAAACCAAGTCATCACCCGACCCCGATCAAATCTCCTACAATCACCTCAAAAAGCTTCCTAAATCTTTCATCCAACACCTAATTTCCATCCTTAATGCCTGCCTTACCCAATCGTACTTCCCAAAGGCGTGGAAAACGGCCAAAATTATCCTTTTTCCAAAACCTGATAAAAACCCTTCTGATATTGTTAACTACAGACCCATTAGCCTGCTCCCCTGCATGGGAAAACTCCTAGAAAAATGTATTTTAAACAGGCTGCAAGAAGAAATTTCGGCCTTACACCTGATCATAACTGAGCAAACTGGTTTCCGTCGTCACCATTCCACGACCCAGCAAATTACAAGATTGGTTGACAGATCACTTTCGGCTTCAACATTCACAAGCACACCCAAGTAGCCTTCCTTGATCTCCAAAGAGCCTTTGACAAGGTCTGGCACGCTGGCCTGATACATAAACTGCTCAAAACTGATATATCAATGTATCTAACTAAGATCATCCACTCTTTTCTTACTAACCGCTAACAGCTACTCTTTGTAGCTGTTAAAAATGCCAGATCAACTACCCGATCCATCACAGCAGGCGTCCTTCAAGGAGCCATTCTATCACCCGCTCTTTTTAACTTTTTCATTAACGATCTCCCCTCACACCCAAAAACTGAAAGCTACCTCTATGCGGATGACACTGCAATAGCATCAACTTCCTTCGACTCAAATCATGCTACAGAAAATATCCAAGAACACTTAGGCAGCATAGAAAACTGGATGAGCGAGTGGAAACTTACCTCAAACCCAACAAAATGCATCAACGTCAATTACGCCAGAAAATAGAAGAAACCTAACAACACCCCCATTTACTACGGCAAGGAAAAGATCCCCCAGGCATCATCTGCCAAATTTCTTGGTGTAAAACTAGACAAGAAACTCACTTGGCAAGCACACACCCAATATGCACTTAACAAGGCCAACGCGGCCTTTTTCTCAATCTATTCCCTCATAAAGCGCACGAGTCCCCTCCGTCTTCTTACTAAGGTACTTCTGTTCAAATCCATGATACGACCTATCTTAACCTACGGTTATCCAGCTTGGGGATCAGTAGCTGCAAAAAACTTGAACAAACTGACAAGCTTTCAAAATAAAATCTTGCGAACTCTTACTAACGCCCCTTGGTTCGTCCGAAACTCAGACATTCACAAGGACCTCAAAATACCGAACCTACCAACCTATCTAAGAGACCTAGCCCTGTCATTTCAGCAAGCAATAGGAAATACTGGTAACCCTCTCATAGAACCTTTATGAGACTATTATGATAATCCCCATTTTAAATACAAACGTGCAAAAAAAAGTCTAAATGAATCCTAATAATCACCAAATAGCTCGTTAGCTTAATTTCGCCCTTAAGCCACTTATATCTGTAGTTAATAGCAAGCTCCGTCTTTTCGCCGATGATGCAGTAATTTATGGGGACATCCGAAGTCACGAAGACAGAGTCGTGTTAGCCAACGACCTAGATGCAATTCAAAATTGGTGCGATACATGGCAATTGGAATTGAATTTTAAAAAATGCGTAGTAATACATTTTTGGGAAAAGAGTAATTCCCTCCCTTATAGTTACAAAGTGAAACAAACCAATATCGAGAGGGTAGATTCCTTTAAATACTTGGGTGTAACAATTACTCACGATCTGTCCTGGGGAAAACACATACGAGAAATATGCGGTCGTGCTAATAAAAAATTGGGATTTGTGAAAAGAGTGCTAGGTAAATGCGACGAAAAGGTGAAAGAACGATGTTTCCTTGCCTTGGTCAGGCCCCACCTAGAGTATGCTGCCAGTATATGGGATCCTCACAACATAAATTTAGTTTCGGAATTAGATCGAGTTCAGCGGAGGGGGGCTAGATTTGTCAAACATTGTTATGACCAACTCAGCAGCGTATCCACTTTGCTAGACAATTTAGGTTGGGATTCTCTTACACAGCGGCGTTTCCAATATAGATTAAACTTATTAAAAACATTTAAAGATGGGCCCTTTTCCGATGACATCAAGGATATAATACGAACCCCAACGTATTACGGTCGAAGGGATCACGAATATAAGACTAGAGAGATAGACTGCAAGACTGACAGGTTTAAAATGTCATTTTTTCCAAGAACGATAAGGGACCAGAATGCTCGTAGTCGAAATTCCCCAGGACTTAGTTCATTACAATAAGTATTAACGTACAGGTTAGGGACTTCGCGAGGATGTGTATACATGTGTGTATGTATGTATGTATATATATGTATGTGTGTATATATATATATATATATTTTTTCCTACAGGTTCCCCCCACCTTTCCTCACCTAACTCCCAACCCCCTCAACCCTTACCCTTCCCTCATGGTGCTACACCCCCTGCCACACACCTTTTTGGTGGCTCGCAGGGTACTTATGTAGATGTAGATGTAGATATCACACAACCGTTTATCAGCATAGCTGTGTATCGGTATAAAATGCGCCAAACGGCGCAGTACTTAAGCATCAGTCAGTCAGTCATTTTAAAGCCAAAACCAATATCAGAGAGCAGAAAGGGAAGCCATCCGGAATGCCAACCCTAATGCGGAGCTCCCACGTATTGATCCCCACCCACTACCACTCTACCAAGTCCGACTCCTGGACTCCTCCCGTTCTAAAGACTTTTTAGAACTAAAATCTGTACTTCACCTCAAGACCTCCGTAGAACCATACAGACCTCCACCTGGACCCCCACAGTGTCTGAGTTGCCAACGCTATGGACACACCTACAAAACGTGCGGCCTCCCTCCACGGTGCGTTAAATGCGCTGGCAACCACCATTACAGAGAATGCCAGAAACCCAAAACCTCTCCAGCCAAATTCATCAACTGTGGTGGACCACACACCGCAAAATATCGAGGATGTATTGTTCACCGTGAATTTCTCCTCAAATTACGGAACAAAAGAGAAGCCTTGCAGGTACAGCCCAATCGCAAACCCTCGCAGCAAACGAACTTAAATATTAATTCGCAATCGTTTCCCCCTCTCCAAAACCCTTGGCACAACCATCAAACCGAAACCGTTGAGATCCCTCAGTCATCGTTCAACCTTCCCCCAGCCTCCGATCAACACCATCCGCCAGCCTCCGAGCAACATCTTCTACCAATAAACGACCAATCAACAACCACAAATATAAGAACTGCTCTATTGAGCATAATCACGAAGCTTCTCTCTCCTTCCGACAATAAAACCCTTATTAGCATCATCACCAATGACCTTATACCAGCCCTTCTGCAGCTCATTAATGGCGCCTAATTCACTTAATTTCGCCTTTAAGCCACTTATATCACACAACAGTTTATCAGCATAGCTGGGTATCGGTATAAAATGCGCCAAACGGCGCAGTACTTAAGCATCAGTCAGTCAGTCATTTTTACCTGATGATGTAATGCTATAACGAAACCTGGGTTGTAAAAATTAAAAAGTTTATGTGGAAAAGTAAAGTGGTTTGATTATTAAAAGTCATAATTAAAGTATCTTTATTTATGCTTTAAGATATATATGTTTTCAGCCTAAAATATCAAAATGTTTTCATTTTAATGCGTATATTATGCATTTATTACGTGATTTGAAATATTAGAACGTGGCAAAGGTTATCTAAATGTCATCTTTACATTATGAAATGTAGGAAAAATGTTTGTTTTCACCATTCGAGTTCGTAATATTTTGGCAGTTCGATTGATATTGAAGCGCATTTTACTCAAAGTATATTTGGAAAATATAGATAAAATTACCCTATCATTTATTTTATGCTCTTTCTGAACTAACTAGTTTTAATATTCAAGAGGGTAAAAAGAAAAAAAATATTTTATTCCACTCAAAATATAACAATAATATAAATACCGCAATTTTATATGGATTATTTTCTCACGCTCTCATCAAGGGTGACAAGAGTGCGATCTCAAATGTGCTGAGTTCCCTAATAGAGGAACCTGGCTCGAATTTTGGAAGTGTCTGGATTTTTTAGAGCACAAGCGGCCCTCACTTTACGGTGTTATATTTAGGAGAGTACCGTGGAATGGGACACCGGCCCCTCAGCGCCTTCCGCAATTAGAGTAGGTTAATGCTGACGCCGGGTTTCCCTCCACCCTTTCTCCATTCCCTGAATCTCCGGATAGAGTTCATAATTGATGTAACGCAGTATAACAAAAGATTTGTTTCCGAAGCACCTTAAAAACGCGGCCTCTAACTCTAAGTCGTGTTAGTTAGTTATGTCTATAAGCCGTGAACGTATAATTCTCTGTTTAGTGTGTCTCACTTTGGCGTGGACCAGCAAGCCAGATGCTTTCGAATTGGTCATATCTTTCTCTTCACTAACGGGGATTGGGCCCATGTAAGTTACGGTTATATTTTTATGGCATTGATTTTAAATGAAAATTTAGATATTTACACATCGACTGTTTAAAATTAAAGAGGCTTGTCGAGAATTAAAAATGAATTATATGACAGAACATATACTTATTTATGACTTGAATCTCGATAATAAGTCATTTTCACGCTTATTGAGTTTTGAGAGAGCTTATTAGTTGAGAAAAGGTTGGGTGATGTGGCATCTTACTTAATGAGGATGAGAGGAGAGCAAAGCAGTGTTGAGGGAAAGGGAGTGATTGAGGGTATTCTTTATCGTGAAAGTAATTGGTTAAAAAATCGAAAGTTCTAGGGAGGGATTGGGACGAGTGCAGAAATTATTTGAGAGTTCTACAATAACTATAATGTCAGGGGTTCAAGACTATAATGCTAAAGTCAGGACTATGCTCGTAAGCGGCAATTATAAAATCTATTTGTCGTTTTTTCATTTGTTAAATTGTCAATCGTATTGACTAATTTTTTCCATGTTTTCGCTAAATTTCATACCGCCATGAAATGTTTTCTTCTGGCTGGTTTTCTATTTCGAAATACTTTGGCTTGAGTAATATATTCATATTCAATATGAAATTTTGAACGAAAATATATTTTTTAAAATTTCTTGTTATGAATATATTCAATTACTAGAACGAGTTTAAGTGATTGACATTATCCAGTATATGTATTCCACAAGCTTACGTGGAAAACGACAAATGAATGTTATCTTTATAATTGAATATTTTTTCCATTTAATTTTGACTGTGCTGGAATGATTTATAGGTAATTGAACGGTGCGGTAATATTAATTGCATTATTTTACACTTGCAAGCAAAATAATAAGCTTAGCGTATAATTATTATTAAAATTTCCTTAGAAGTAGATAAATGCCCCGGTAGCAACGGTCTAGTTATGCACCCTTAAAATGCACCATAATATATGAAACACAATATATTTAAAAACCAAGATACTCGAGTTTTCCAACTAATCACCATTGAAAACTGATCATTATTTCAACTAAAGGGATCCGTCCAATCAAGATCTAGAGAAAAGTCTGCAGAACTCAAATTTGCGGAAATTGTTCATCTTGACCACCATTGGACACTTCCTTGTGATTGTAGTTGAGGTGAAAGTCAGTCATGAAATTATACGTCACTACCAACTCACGCCATGTCTGAGGAAATATTTATTTCCGCTGCAATGGCTGATTGAGGAGAGGATTTTTTTGGAAAATTCCAAAACCCTAACCGTTTCTGTGGACGGGTTCTGGGAGTGGGAGTTGGTTGTAGGGGAGTAGACATTAAGGAAGGAGTGATGTGCAGGAAGATGGATGGGCTAGGGCGGGGTATTTGAAGTGTGGGGTGGTTGTGAACGAATAGGAGGGGGTAGGTGGATTGGGAATGGAAGGAGGATGCTCGACTCTGGCGGGAAGGTAGGAAGAGTGGGAGCTAAGACAGGGGACTAACCTCTGAAAATGCTATCAATACGAATTCTCATTGTGACAGCCGAATGTGTAATGATAAACTGCACCTACTAATATTAGTTTTATGCTTTCCAAACGGGAAATTGCTTACTCAGACCCTTGATATAAACTGGAGGGATATCCTGTAACAAGTAATCACTCCAAAAAACTGTTAATTCTATATAACTGGCTAGTCTTATTAATTACTCATTACAGAGCAATAAAGGTGTTCTCTTGTTATTGCTACTAGTCTTTAGAAAAATACAACGAAAAAAATTCAGCGTACCGTTAGATTTAAAGACATGGGTAATGAAGAGCAATTGAGTCTTGCTTCTAGTTAGAGAGGAATCCCTTCGATGTTTCCCATAAACAAGCAAGGATTGGCCAACTTCTTGTTAATTAGTGGTGCTATAATTTGAACAAAATCTTGTTTTTTGTTCGGGTTATCCGGATTTTACTGCTACGTTTTGGGCACTGCTTCAGAGAATTCGAAACATAATCAGTAATTAAAATGCGTTGTATTTTCTATTCCTCTTCTTTCTTTATTATTTCCCTCGCCATCTTAATGTCTTAACTTATCTATTGACAATTAATGCATAAGTATGAAGTACCTATGTCATGAAATCTACAAATAGAATATGACATCGTTCTCCAAATTCATTGTGCTTTGAAATCCATCAATAATTTTTAGCAAATCGGAATGACTACTGGAATAAATTCCAGAATATTATCTCGGATAAATTAATGTTAATTATTTACAATATTTCCGGAAACTGAAATAAAATCTTTTTCAATAAAAAATACTTTTCCGGCCAAACTTTAGACACTGACTCATTTCATTCTAATTCGTGGATTTGCCGCATCTTCACTATTGCTACAGAAATAAAATATTAACATGCCAATTCCAAGGTATATGCTACCCTTGAATACTCTTCAGTTTAATGACAACATTGAGAATGAGTGCAAAAACATTGAAAAGCGTTGAAAATTTCGTGATAACCAAATAAAAACGCGTACGTGTTGGACACTTTTTGTTTCTCTCGCACTTGCCATTATGTTTGAGGTTTCGACTTAAAAGAATAGCCAACCATAAAAATGTAAGTACCGAGCCCAGGAAATATTAAGGAATGTATTCAACACTGTTAAATTATACTTTGCTCCTCTCTCCCACCAAGTTGCTCGGTCAGACCTGTGCTCCAGTTGCCGTTCTGCTTGTACCGAAAAATATAAAGAAAAACAGCGGGGAGGCAAACTGGTGCTTCCGGCTACATTTAGCAGGCCGTAGACACCAAAATGGAGGACGCGGCCACTCTGTCCGATGCGCCGTGGACGTCGGACTCCGTGCGCCGCTTTTAATAAAAAGGATATAAAGAAAGGCCAGGAAGCGTTGCGCTTGATAACAAATAAAGTGTGTCGGAGTGTGGAAATGAAAGTGGATTTTCGTAGGAATGAGGGAAAAAAGCAAAGGGAATAATTCTCCGTTGAAAAGGGCGGGGGGTGTCTACGAGGATTGAGGATGAATGGAGGGAGGAAGAGAGAGAGTGGGCTGATGGAAAGGAATGGCAATGGGAGAGAGTGGGCGTGGTGATTTAAAGATACGGAATCCCCCTTCGGATTTTAGATGCAGGACTCATATATATCTCGGACAAGGGTAGGCAAAATGGAGATGAGGGATACGTTATGGCGGATGATGAAGGGGAGCTCTCTCTCTTCGCGCGCGATGGATGACGGAAAGAAAGGTTTGGAAGAGGGAGAGGAGAGAAAGGGAGAGGAATATGGAAGGAGAATGGAATTATGGGTATGGGTGCAGTTAATGGCCTAGCGCGTAACGCCATGCCCTAGCAGAGTACACGAAAGAGTGTACCTCCCTTTTTTTGGTTGTAATGAAAGATGTATGCACACCGTGCGGTCTTCTAAATACACCCATTGCGCTAAGTACAGTTGCTAGAGCTTATATAGTGCACTAATAGGACTCAGAATTGATGGTTGTGTTGCAACGTGTTGTGTCGGCTCGGGTGCTTGTGAGTACAGGCGCCTCCCTCGTCCGATGGCGCACGGGATGCCGAGGGGTCGTGGATGTAGGGGCGGTGATGGATCCTTTAAGGATTTCCCCTCGTGCAAGTGTGTGCGGAGTTACTTGTAGGTCAGCATATAAGATTAAAGGACATGAGACAATGAGTATCTGCAAGACGACGCGGCAAAGTTGGAAGGAAGATGGGCTGGCGACTGGTAGGAGTTTTTTTGGTATCATAATTGGTTTTTCTCGAGTAATTAGTGAGTCTAGTGGAAATTTCTTCCATGTCATAATTACTTCGTAATTTAATTGAAGCATTAGACCTGAAAAGTAGGAAGCTGAATTTCCGAAATAATAATTATCCGTTTTAGCAAACTAATCTTTTCTTTTTTTATTATACAATGTTCTGTTAGCTTCTTTAATTTTGTCTCATTTTTCCGTAAAATATTGTGAAAAATATTTGGCGATCGAGAAACAATTCTCTAAGGCTTCAATCTTTGGTGTTTGATAGATAGCAGAGTTGTTTTTTATGCAAATATGTTTGATTCGTATCTATACTGAAAATTAATTTAGCAAATGCCGTTCTTGTAGTTTTCAAGGCTAAATTCAAATTTTAGATACATAACTTCAACTATTGAGTACTTAAATGACTGTGAGATTTTGTGTGCGTGTAGCAACAAACAATATAGGTACTAATAAATAGAACACTCACATGTTTTTTATTGAGAACTTTGACAGAAGTTAGCTCCGTTTTCCTTGGAAGAAACAGTAGTAATAGTAACTAAGTGCGAAGCTTAGGGGACTGACGAAAAATAGTGTGTGAAGCTTCTGTTCCTCAGTGACAAAGGCTGCAAAGGCGTTTGATGCCAGAAGGCCGCCCATTGATTGATGGTGTCACATTAAAACACTATTGAGAAAGGCCACGGGAAACCACCTCAATTATCATACTCAAGAACATAATGATGGACGATAGAGAATTGGAGTCCTAACAACTACGGGACTCTTCCCAATCAGCCATTGTCGTGCACGACAGCGGGAGAGGCAAGGCTTCCGCCGTCGTCATCCCACGAAAGCCTTACAAAGGAAATCCGACAGCAGCAAGACAGAAGACATAGAAGAAAACGAAAGCAGTCAGAATATGAACATGTAATGTCAGGACAATGCTAAGGACAGGAAAATTAAGGAAGATTAAGCGAGAGATGGAACGGCTAGTTATAGATATTTTAGATTTTGGTGATTTGAAATGGAAGGGTAGCGGGGATTACTGGAGTGATAATTATAGAACAAGCAGCAGCTGGAATGGGAGCTAATAAGGGATTGCCATTATATTGAATAAAGAGGTAGGGAGAAGCAGAGAACAAACAACGGATAAAGTATTAACAGTAGATATAAAAGCAGAATCGTCGAATCAAGTATCAAGTAATTATAAGTCGGTAGGATATACGATGGGTACGGACCGCAGGGAGAAAGCAATTGAGTTCTGTAGGAGACAGGGGTTAGTCATCACAAATCTGGGTTTAGACACCAGAAAATAGGTAAGTATATATTGAAAATTCCAAGTGACACAGGTAGGTAGGTATTAGTGAGATTATATTCTTTTTAGGCACAAGTTTAGGAAAAATGTGATCAATTCGCACAGCTTTCCGGGAGTGAAAACTATGATCACAATCTAGTTGTTATGAAATATAGCGTCCGAAGTAAGTATCCACTCGCTAACTCAGGCTCTGTAATTGCACTGCTGATGTTTATCCCTTTGTATAAATGTTTAATAATATTATCCTTCTAAGTTGGATGCATTGCGACAAGGAGAGAATTTTTTTTCATTCGATGATATCGAATTATTTACAGAGTAATTCATCTTACATTTACTGAGCTGTGGCAAATAGACGGGGATAATTGCACATTTTATTGCATATTAAATGAATAAATAAAATAAAAAAGAATAGGAAAACACTTACAGCAGCAGTTTTTGTTGGTGAGAAGTAGTTCGTTGGATAATTTTACGTGGTTTGCAGACGTGTCATTTCCATGGATCACAAAAGATTTCCAGATCTTTAATCTGTTTTCAAAGTACAATAGTACTACTAAATGTAACTAAAAAATATATGTTTTGTCAGAATCAGCTGCCAATAGTTGGTGAAAACAGTGACCATGGTGAAACATACGTATATTTTAATTTTTAAGCAGAAACAAGTTGGTAGCTAAAAAATATTGTTATTATATCCAATCAATTGTCACCATATTTTCCTATAGATGCCTCATATGAAAGTAAATATTATGTATGGCAAATTTAGCTAAAATAATGCCATCTACATAAATGAAATCAGGGATTTTTTGTCTGATACACCTAAGAGTGCTGAATGGTCTGTAACCCTAAATGAAATTCTTTAAGTCATTTTAATTCACGAGTTATTTTTATAGGAAATGCGGATTCTCCTAAGATTAGGGATAGAAGAAAACAAAATCTATGAAATAGAATCGATATGAATGTTAGCAGTGGCAGTATTTAGGGGAAGAGACCGACAGCTGAGGTCAATTGTGCCATTTTGGATGGATAGGAAACGGTGAAGAGAAACCCGGTGTCGACATTAGGCTACTCGTAACGAAAGCCGCCAAGGTATCTACGGTTCTGTAGTCTTTAGCCCTGCAGTATTCCATAAGACAGACGGCGTGCCCTCCACAAATAACCTCAAGTAGGGATCGAGACACCACTCAGACCAATATTCCGCTTTTGGAATTCAAACCCGGCCTCTCTGATTGGGATGCCTGTATTTTAGCCACCGCTCCTTCCCAATCCCCGATTTGGACGCTGTTGGAGAAACCCACCTCCTCTCTCCTCTATCTGGGGATGCACCTGCGTGTATGACCCTTAATTTGGAGGAGGAATTCTTCCATTGAGTTTTGCAACACAACAAGTACAGCCACTTGTATTGCAACCGAGCGGCCTAGGGTGTGATTTAGACGAGCAGGGAGGGCATATGCGCGGGGTGCGGCTTCTGCCTCCCGCCGGTAAATCCGAAAACTCTTCTAAACTCTTCGACCCGCGTCCGAGAGCGATGAGGTGCACGGAAGGGGAGCCGCCGTGGGGGAGAAGGAGAGGAATAGTATTCTCTCCCACGCGCCGGCTGGTGCAGATCCTCTGCGATGTGTGGAAGTTACGTTTTAAAAAAATCAGACGGCAGGGTTGGCCATAGCGGGCACCGAGGGAGGCCCAAGGGAGCGTCCATTAATCGCACCATGTATTTCGCACTAAATTTCGAGCCATCTCCTTCCAAATTATACACCGCGATGTATTCTCCACTTTCCTCTTTTTTTCTCACTTAATTTAGTACACGTTTTAGTTCACCTTTGCATAATCTATTTACGGTCTCCCATTTAGGACACCCTATATCTAATACGAAAAGAATTATATAGTTCCGGTAATCTTTTTATGAGCTTACAATATTTCCAAAGGCCTAACAAAACAATGAATAAAAACAAATAAATTCGGTGAATGCGTGGAATTTGCAGTCTCTAATACTTAAACCTTTGTGAAATATGTGCCAATTTAGCTAAAAGGTTAAGGTAAATAAATTTTAAATTATCGTTTCAAAAGAAAACAAATGAATCTTCTATTTTAAAATCCGTATTCAGCTAATTTATGCAGCCATCGTAATAAAAACGATTTTTGATGGCACACGTAAGTATAAAAAGGTGTTTAGCAGTGTGGAGAATATAGATGCAGTTTATTTAGACCTTCGCACTAACTTCTTAAATGATATTGAGGTTCTCGGGCCGAAATTTGAATTTTTAGAGGAAGTCTCCGGGCAATCGTAAATCTCATTCAATTCCTCCGCTTTTACTTTCGCAGCTGCTGCTTCTTGACACTTTTGTGCGTCCTCCTGTATAAATCTCTGTCATTTTCTGCCACGGTTCTTTCCCACCTTTTTAACTTTAACCTTCCTTTTTCCACAGTTTTACGCCTATACATTCAATCACTTTATCTCTTTGTCTTTAGGAACCCCTTCCATGAGGACAGTACTCCTACTTCCTTCCCCTTATATGGTGTTTTTCTCATGCATTTCTTCATTTTTTTCCGATTGAGCAAAACATTCTTTTATTATCGCACGGATAAAAAGTTCTCCTTTTATTGTCTTGGGCTTTCTTAGTAATGTAGTTTGTCCTACGCTGCGAGGAACAACTCTTCTCTGAAATTATTATTTACTATGGGACGATATAAAAATTAAATTAAAGACTAGCATGCCTATATAAGGTTAATATTACCATATTAACGAAGTGTAAATAATGAAACGGGAATATTTTGCACAATATGCCATTGAGTAAATGATTTATAAAAGTCACACAATTCACTCAGTACAATATATTCACACTTTTCACAAATCAAAGCCGTTCTGGTTTATTATTATCAATTGACAATTTTAAATTACAAAAATAGGAAATTTGTTTTAGTTTGATATAATTTTTATAATCAAGTAAAGTAAAATTTTCCTCGCAGACATCGCAAAGAGATATATATGTTTCGATGGTTTCTTTTCACTTCGATTTTGTTTGGGTCTGAAGTCGGAGAATGACTTCCCCGAGCGTGGACAACAAATGAACCGGACGGAGCCTGAGAGGCCCGTGAAACAGCGAGGACGGAATATGAAGGTGAGAGGAAGATGAATCTATCCTAATTCGCCCTCAGGGCTTAAGAAGGGAGAAGGCGGTGGACAGCGAAGGGTTAGTGCCTGTTAGAGGGTTGTCAAAGAGCGGAGGGGTTGACGCACCTCCTCACGTGATATTTAAGATCTGAAGTCAACCGTGCATGCACAATGGGGTGGGAAGAAGGGAAGCTAAGAAGGGTGTCGAAAGAGGAAGGGTCTAGTGGGAGAGTGGGGAGGTTAAGGGGAGCTGCCCTGTTTTGACGAGGGTTTGAGGGGAAGGCGAGAGAGGTGGAACGCTCCGTGTGCTGTCCCCCTAAATGCTCCTGCTACGGAAAACGGGAAGGAGTCTTAATGGATTGCTCGTGGAGCAGGAGTTTGAGGGAAGGGCGAGAATGGATGGATCATGTGGATTCCGTCGGCTTAATAGCGGATTCAAGCGACGCCAGTGACTGATAGTCCTCAGCAACGCTTCGAAACTTTACCTCGTCCTTAAAGTTATGCGTGATTGACCACAAAAAGTATGGCGAACGCATGCATTTGTGCGGTTGGGCGACTTGCGAAGTTTGGGACCTTCTTTTTTGATCGCCGTCATTATGGCATACGGTGACGTGCTGTTGCTACAGCATCCGTGCCGATTAATGGGCGAGGAAAAAAATATGAAAATTTATAGTAGGAATATTATACAATTCTCGTGTAATGCATGGAAAATAATTGCGAAGGTGTTAAAACATTTACCTGAATATGCCACTGTTTTGAGTAAAGAATGCATGCCTTCGGCAAGATGTTTTACTAGAACGGCAGACTATAAAGTTGCGTGGAATCCGGAGTCGTGATAGGCTATTAAGTTTGATTAGTGAACAGAGAATAAAATAGTAAAGTTATAAGTTTGATCATTTGCCAATTGTTAGAATCAATATTTTAAGGGGTTTTGGATTTTGAAAAATTATATTTTGGATTATGTCACAAAACAGATGATAACACTTCCAATTAAAGAATTTATTTGCAAGTATTCTCGAAAAAATATGCTATCGCTGTTGTCTGTTTTTACGTATAAATAATAATAAAAGAACTCATTAATATATTTTTAATAATGAATTTGTTTGTCAAGAGTCTGCTAATGTATGCAATAGAAATTCCATCGCTCTCTTTATGATTAATTTTGGATTGAAACAGGCTATATATAAAGATAGAAGTGAGTTTCCTCGCTTTGTCAGTTGCCTAAATTTCATGAACCACATGTGTACGATAATTTCAGATTGATTTGAAATCCAACGTTTATTTGCTTTAATGATTCCTGACCGCAATTTTGGCGCTCCTTTATGGATATACTAGGCGTATTTTTAAAGTAAGAACCGTTTGCTTATATTTAAATATTGGCGCTTCAGAACACAGTTTTTCTTCTTCAGCGCCATCTACTGATTCATTGAGAAGCTATGGCAGCATTTGTTTTGTTTCAGAAGTCGTTTGCTTGTCCGTGCATGCAAACAACAATGTCCGCGACAAACGTTGATCCCGCCAGCTGTGAAGTGCGTTCTGTCATACGAGTCTTGTATGCAAAAGGATTGTCGGCTGCTGAAATTCATCGGGAATTATGCCTAGTTTATAAACCTACAGTTATGAGTGAAGGAAAGGTTAGACAATGGTGCTGTGATTTTAAAAATGGACGAATAAATGTCCATGACGAAGAGCGAAGTTGTAGACCCAGTATTCTGACCGATGAAATTCTTTCGCAAGTGGAACAAAAACTGCGATGTGATCGTCGATTGACAATTAATGGCCTGACTGAATAATTTCCTCAACTTGGACGCACTACTGTCTACAATATTGTTACGGAAAACCTCGGATACCACACATTGCGTGCAAGGCGGATACCGAAAATGCTCACCGACCACCACAAAGAGCAAAGAATGTCCAGTGGACGAGAGTTTTTGGGTCGTTGGGAACTCTTTAAACCACCCACCGTACAGTCCTGACCTTGCACTCAGCGACTACTTCCTCTTCTTGCACTCGAAACAGTGGTTCGGTGGACAACGTTTCGAAACCGAAGAGAAAGCGTTGTCGATTGGTTCAACCCTCAGGCGGCGTTCAAGAATGGCGTTGTCGATTGGTTCAACCCTCAGGCGGCGAGTTTCTATGCAGAGGGGTTAAAGAAGCTGGTGCAGCGGTACGAAAAATGCTTAGAAGTGAACGGCGATTATGTAGATAAGTGAAGTAGGTTAGCAGCTAACTAAAACTGCCAATAAAATGTGTTTCATATGAGTATATTTTTTCCTGTGACCAAACGGGCTTTACTGTATGAACACGCCTCGTATAAGGCGTGAGAAGATAAGAACAATATTATGAATAGTTGAGGTTGAAATTTTTTCGGTAATATAAAACTTTTCTGCACACGGTTAGTTTTATTCTCCAAATTCTCTAAAATATTTATTACAAGCTTGTAGGCATCCAAAAGCAAATTTAATTTTTAGCTTGTACACATGTTAGGCCTTACAATAAGATTCATGCTTACATATGGTATCAAAAATGGGAAAAACACCGTTTTTTATATATTATTACCATTGCTAAGTTTCTACATTCTAATAATGCATTTATCATCATGTCAAGTATTTTGATCATGTAAAGTCCTTTATCATTTTAAGAAAACTCAATAATTTAAAAATAAACATGCTTTAATTAATTTGAAAATAACATAACGTATTTAGTGCTAAGGTTTGTATGTACGTTACGGGCTTAATTAAGTGTTCTTATAAATTTCAAACGTTAATTTATAATTGGTACAGATGTACTTTCCATTTATCAAGAGTCTACCGCAGCGACACGAGAGAGAGGTTGAGGGTTGTTCTCCTTTTGCGAGTTTAGGACATTCAATTCCATTCATTTTCGTGCTTTCAACTCTTTATTCAGGACGGGATTTCTTCCCTTCTCTTTCCCACTCATTTTCATTCACATTTTTTTGAACCTTTTCTTCCAAATCGAGAACAAAACTCAGCCCATAATATTTATTTTTTCACCCTCTCCAGGACGCCAATCCTCTTTATCCTTCTAACCACACGAAAAATAAAATGGAAAAGTCAAGAAGGGAGCGCCGATGGACGAAAATATTAATCTCTTTAAAACTTCCATCACTTTTTTAGAGCAAATTATGGGTGCTATTTCTGTGTCTTTTTACTTGGATATTTTGTCGTGACTTTTTAATATATTCATCGAGGTTCTTCTTGGAAAATGATTTGGCCGCGAATACATTTTTGCATGAGTGCAAAGCTCATTGGAATATTTGGAAGGAATAAGGCTTCCTTCCAAAAGCAAGGAATTAAGCAAGGAATATTTGATTTGTTTTTTTTTTTACAACTTCATTAGAATTTGATTTGCAATAAGAATGACGTTTTACAGTCACGTACTGGGCTTTTGGTGCAAACTGGTATTACTTTCAAATACTCAATTTTAGTGTAAAGTTTCATATTTTTTGCAAATAAATTCAAAATATATGGTCTTAATACAAACTTTGTAATTTCTTCCCCAGACTATAGAGTCGGGTTCACTGATGCATTTTTGTATGAATCCCTCTGCTTCTCAGCATATAACACTAATATGCGCCTCACGTATATTTTCACGTATTGGAAGAACAATGTCGTCCACTGATGGAGTTAGAGAGAAATTAAACTAGATGAACAGATTTCTGATTTCATTTTGCACCACGCACTAACCTAGGAAATTTTGTGAGAAAGTATTTTATTACAAGTGCTTAATTTTAATATAAATGTTAAAAACACATGCACCATGAAGTATGATTTTTTCTGAAATGTATCATCTAGATGTTACAAGGGGCGTAAGAAGCCAGGTTCCTTTTAAAATGCAATACTCAGCTAAAGATACCATTATACTTGCCAGTGGGTTAATACCTTGCGTAGAAACTAGATCTCCTTCAATGTTTCGGCTACCATACATAGTCCGATATATCTCACATTCCGACATTAAATACCTGATTTTCGTAGGATAATGCAGCATTATCCTGACCAATAATTTCTTTTCATTTTTTAGTTTAGTTCATATTTTTATTTTAATGGGAAAATTGAATTTTTTTCAGATAAATAAATATAAAAATTCACAATATTATCTAAACAAGATTATATTGATATATTAAAAAACAAAATACCAGTTACCAGTATAATTTTTAAAAAAATTTCCTATTCAGGTGTCTAAGTATACAAAGTTTTAGGTAGTTGCATAAGAAACCATTGATGAAGGCTCCCAAAAAATAGAACATTTCGTTTAGTTGCGAATCAAAAATCTTTGACAAAAATTTCATCGGGACTTCTTAACACGCCATTTGCATCCTTCTCTATTATGCGTGTAGTACATAATACTTGATGCTTGACGCCAAGACTTGATGCTTATCCCTATGGAAGACACATTGTTTTTCCATATTGAATTTTTTTATTAAGACCTAGGTTTAGTTTCAGCGTAAAACATTCCGATGTTAGGGTCAGAACCTGAAGATGTTACGATGTAACGAACCCTAGGTTGTAATTAAAAAAATTCTAGTGGAAAAGTATCTTTTTTCATCATTTGGGACAACACGTACAATCGTCAGTGTGGCTGAACCTTAGATTTTTGCATAATTACTAAAATATTCGCGTGCGCTGACCTAAAACTCTCTCTTGAAAAATCCATCAGAAGGAGACTACAATAGAAAATGGTGTTCATGAAAGAAGCTTTAGTATCGCAAACAGAGGGGGAAGAAAGGATTTTTCGGGAATAATATAAAAGAAGCGGCGTAGGAAATATGTGGACCCCAAGTCAGAATTCAATCTTACCTTTAGCAGCAATAGGGTGCGACGGGGAAGAGAGGTGTGGGCAGGGAGTGGGAATGTTCCCCGGTGGGATCTTTCGAGCAATCAACTACACCTTATTTCATCCTTTGAGAAACGATTGAAAGAGCATTGGGCACAATGCTTTATTCACTCGCGTGGAATCCAAGCTGGTACCGTCCATTTTTTTATGAATTTTCCCAGTATTTGGACTCACATAGAGTATCTTTGACAAAAAGAGGAAGAATATCTTGTATTGAATCGATAATATAATATGTAATATATATTAATTTCGAACACACTCTAAAAGTCACCCCTTAGTAATCAACAAAAATATTGCTCTTAAAAGTGAGGGTAAAACTTGCTTCGCGTGAAGCTACCTATTGCTAGCAATATGCAAATATTGGGTGTGATTAACTTTTTCTATTGGTCATGTCTGTTCTTAGGAAGGACTAGAACCCAAATAATGACCAATGTTTGGCGATGCTGAAGATAGCGGAAGCTTCATAACCAATTGGCCAGTATGGAAATGGTCATTGGGCTTCGAATATCCCTGCTGGCCAAGCTAACGAATGAGCAATGAAGGGGGAGGGGGAAAATACTAAGATTGCTTCTTTTGAGTCAAAGCTGACCAAAATTATCTATAAATTTTCATTTGTTGTTTGGTTTATGCTAGTGTATACTGTTATAGTATTTGGTGCGCTGTTAAGCGCGTTTAGAGCTTGAGAACATTCTCATATTCCATCGAAAACCTTGCCATGAGGAATGAACTATCTTTGACAGTAACACTGTTTACGCGTTTATTACGGGTTTTTCCCCTTTTGCAAGTGGTGACTTAACACCCCCCGTCACACGCTCTTGCGGCGGCTTGCGGGGTATCATGTAGATGTAGATGTATTTATGGCATCTGTGGAAAATTAAGTAATAATTTCAAATAAATTAAATGAAATATTGAATATCTCTATTGATTGTCGTCAATTGAATGCATGCCATAAATAAACTAATTTTAGGATGGCGGATTAGGTTGAATAATAGGACGAATTGTTTTCGCATGCCTTGGTATTAGAGTATTTACATATATCTGAAAAAGTGGATAAAAATCGATGTTTTTAGAAACATATTAAGGGAAATATATATTTAAAGCCCGATCAGTTTATTAATTTTTGCCATTTTTTGCTCTTTGATATTCTTTTAACATAGATGGTGTTCCGTAATCCAAATAAAATCGCTCAAGGGGTCAGAGCACCTTCTAAGTGCATTTAAAAATGTTGGTTATTCAGTGCAATATATTCATTAGATGGATACTGGGTTGAGTTCCTTTCTAAAAGAGCTTAATTTTTTCTCTTCACCCACTTCACAATGGTTTTTATTGGATGAAGGGCTAATGTTATAGGAGGGTCTCCATTAGTTTAATAAATTACTTTGTAGGGCATTGCAAAGAGATTTTGATACTAGCAACCAGAATTTCTGCTGGAAGTTCGGAAATATTTCGGCAGATGCAATGAGGTATGCATCATGTTAATGGCATACTCGCATCTACTATGATATTCTCTCTAACAGCGAGAAAACAGTAAAAGAAGCCATTAGTTGTTTCATTATGAAATGCATTTAGGTCTCTACTGACCTAATTTGATTAACATTCCTTTGATAAGGATATTTCCCCAATGATTTTAAGTTTTTTCAGTATTTTTAGCGTAGAAGGGACTATTATTGAGTTTTATAACGGTTTAAATCCCACCGCAGTTATTAGACGCGCCAAAGATAATTGAAGGGATAGTTCCAAAAATGGTACGACTAATTTCTTCCCGGGCGATGGTTTCTCTAGCTGGGCTCGAAGGACGGAAACTGGGGAAAGCCTGGACTTTGCGGATCGTTCGTTTGGGAAAAATCCATGGCGTGCCCTCGTTACGTTTCGCCATGAACTGGTTACTGGAACAGCGCTATGATACCAATTTTTGCGTTAAAATGGGAACATCAGGAAAAATACTTATGTAATACTAAAGGTAGGTTATGATAATATCTCCATGGGTAGATTGAGCGTTTTTGAGTGGCCCACATTGTTACGGGAGAGTAGAGAATAAGTATGAAGACACTCTTTAACATCAACAAATGACGACAGTCTTGCAGGAGTGAATGCTTTGTTGGAAAGGAATCGCAGATTAAGTGTTTGCATGGTTTTTGATGAACTTAACATCCAGAAAAGTGATGTGCATCGGCTTGTTACCGAAGGCACGGGCATGAGAATGGTGTATGCGAAGTTTGTGACGCGAATGCTCTCGGGCGAACAAAAAGAAACTCGTGCGATACTCGAAACTGAGCCAAGAGCTTTTCGACCATGAGAGTGAGGATTCAGATTTTTAGACATTACCTCACCAAACTTCTTTCTCTTCCTCCGCTTCAAATTTGTGCTGAAAGGACGTCACCACAGCTCAGTGGGAGTGTTACAACAGTTCGTGACGTGGGAGCTTAGCAGCGTTCTCGGAGCGGCCCTCCAGAAAGCGTACGAGGCGTGGAAAATCCGCTGGCGGCGATGTGTGGTCGCACAAGGGTGCTCTTTGAAGACTTTTGAGGAAAAATATCGATTCTGGCAATGCATTTTAATTCGACTCAGTCTACTCTCGGGGCAGACCTTGAATATGAAACTGCCAAGAGATAAAAAATAACTTCTTGAGGAAGTTTGCGGTAGAATAGTCATAATGAAAACAGTATGAGTAAGAATTTATTTTTTATATGAAAGCAATGTATGGTATTATATTTTTTCTAATAATTCATAAGAAACAATCACACTAATATCCATCCTTTATTTTTAATACAGAAAAAATAAATCAATATTATTGTGTTGAGGGAAAAATTTCCATCGGATTTTTTGGAAGAATAAGTAGTCTGAAGAGAGCATTGACTTCATTTGGAAAAAATGAAATATCATTTTGTTGAAAGATCAACATAAAGATATTAGCTTTAACTAATTCCATAATGCAATATTGTTTTACGAGGGCCTTCATCTATGAATGTGCATGAATGATTTTTATGATTCATCATATCTTCTACAAGGTATCTTCAATTAAATCCATAATTTCGTGAATTTTCCGGAGAATGTACTTAAGAATGAACATCAAAAAGAAGAAAAAGTAAAAAAGAAAATATTTACATATTTATCCCGCTTTGACCCTGGTTACAATTGCCCAACCTGTGAGGTGAAATGTGGAAACCTTTGTGAGTAATCCGGCCGAAGGAAGTATGCGTATTTAGAGAGAAGTAGTTCATGACTTCCATGGGACTCGAACAAGTCCACAGAGAGATTTAGTAGATGAACTCCTGGCTATCTTCTTAGTTTAGAACTCGAGACAATTTACTTGAAAAGTTTGGTGAACGATGAATTTTATTTTCTCAACTCTGCTGAGTAAACTAGTTTTTATCTTTTCCTTGTTGACACAGTAATAATTGGTAAGGTAAGGACACCAGTGATTGGCAAAATGTTGTGGTGCAAAGTTTTGGGCAATCTATTGACTTATTCAACAAAATCTCAGTCAAGAGATGCAAAAAGGGACTATGGAAATGTAATACATTGACACATCAAGTATATATATATATATATATATATATATATATATATACATAAACACACAGACACTAACACAAAAAACACTACACACATAGAAACATAAAAGAAGGACACTTACATTGGATATTTACGTTTCGACGGCACGGCCGTCGTCATCAGATATATATATATATATATATATATATATATATATATATATATACACTTGGAAAAGACGCTCTCCGGCGACGCACAAACACACAAACACTAACACAAAAAACACCACACACATAGAAACATAAAAGAAGGACACTTACATTGGATATTTACGTTTCGACGGCCGTGCCGTCGAAACGTAAATATCCAATGTAAGTGACCTTCTTTTATGTTTCTATGTGTGTGGTGTTTTTTGTGTTAGTGTTTGTGTGTTTATATATATATATATATATATATATATATATATATATATATATATATATATATATATATAACTTAGACAGTAACACACAGCACGAGAACACATAAAAAGAACACTCACAATAATATCCTGATAATTTCGACGGATTCGAGCTCCGTCTTCTTCGGAAGATAAGATATGACTCATCAGTCAGTCATGTCTTATCTTCCAAAGAAGACGGAGCTCGAGTCCGTCGAAATAATCAAGATATTATTGTGAGTGTTCTTTTATGTGTTTTCATGCTGTGTGTTACTGTCTAAGTTTTTTATTCAACACTTCCGTGTTACTTCGAAGAAATCATATATATATATATATATTCAAACTGCTCAAAAACGGTTTTTGTGCGCCGTATGGCGGGATTTTCAAGTTTGAATATATATATATATATATATATACATACATATATCGTTGTTAATATTTTCGCTGGAAATTGTTATGAGTTTGCATAAGTGTAATTAAAAATAATTTCTGGAAAATGAACGTTACATGTAAACATTACAGTTTCAGGCTTAACTTTGTGGAATTCCTTCATGATTAGGGCAAATTAGATGACGGTAAAAAAAGAAAATTTGAATGTACATAAAAAATAACTACTTAAATACTTCGACACGATCATGGTTTCGATGCTTTACCCTCATCATTAATGTGAAATGTTGAAACAAATTCATGCAACAAAATAAAGAATGAACTCTGATTTGATGGATTAGCCATTGCACTTGAGAAGACTTTCGTAAACTAAAGTTTGAGTCGAAATATAATAAATTATTAACTATGCTATGGATAACTTTTTCATTATAAATTACATTATCTTTAATCACTTGACATTTTAATACTACACTATAAATATTAAGGCACGATATATTGCAATCTTTCCATGGACGTTTTTCTACGGAATTTGAATGCATTATCACAATTTCCAAATGACTTAAAACATGTACTTGACAATCATTGCAGTTCTTCAGCAAAGAAAAAACTAGAAAATAATATACATGAATTAAAAAATAATGGCAAATAATTGGGAGTCCTTCGCAAATTAGGTTTATTTGTCCCTTTCTGTTATTAATTTGGCTAATGCGTGATAATTGAGAGAATTGTGAGTTGAGGACAAAAGAGAAAAAAATGAAACACACTTCAGTGCTTTATTTTTCTACCGCCTACATCGTTGGGGCACTTGTATCAATACTGCTTAAGTATTTGTAAGTTTTTATTTCACCACTATTTGAGTGCCTACTTCAAGTCCTCATGGTCAAATGCGTCAAAGATATATTACCTCACGGAGAAAGATTTGGTGAAACTTAAGTCAAATAATATAATAGGGCACTTTTGAGATTTCGGAACTTGATTTCACAGTTATTTCTGCGTCATATTTTATACCATGTTTAATGTTTCCCTCTAACCACTTTTCCGGTAAACGTTTCAAGCCGTACGAATAGCCACGAGAGTTATATTATTGTGAGCAAACGATATGCACGATGCTATTTTTCATCGCGGGAGTTTTTTTGTCCAGCAGATTATTTATTGTTCATTCAAAACCACCGCAATATCAAGCGGTATGAATTCCCACCGTGAATTTTCGCTCTGATAAGAGTACATATATTTCATGAAAGTTTTCGTCTTTTTTATTTTCAAAAAATAAGAGAATATAAAATATATAAATATAAATCCCCTGCTGTTCGTGGGGATACTGTGAGCTAGCCGTTGGACTTAAATTTGAGCTTGGAAATACGAAGTGAGTGTACGGCGGGCAAAGGCGCTTTGTTACCTTGATTTCACGCTTCGTTTGGCTAATTAACGATTTAGCGACGTCGTTCTAAATTTACTAGAAGTGTTCTACATGCTGAAAACTATTTGACCCAGATTATACTTCCAAGTGACCCAGATAAAGAGCTTACGATTGCACCCGATAGTCATTGGCATGGCCACGTAATTTTTAATATTATTAAAGGGAAACTACGCCGTCGAAATAAATCATTTAAAATCCTATCCAATCATACTAAATAACCTGTAATAGTATTAATCACACGCACACACATTTACACACACACATAAATATATACATACAAAAATACACACACACACACACACACATATAGGATAGTAACACACAGCACGAGACCACATAAAAAGAACACTCACAATAATATCTTGATAATTTCGACGGACTTGAGCTCCGTCTTCTTCGGAAGATAAGATATGACTAAGGAAAAGGGTACGCGGTGCAGAGAGAGTATGGGATGAGGGAGAGGGGAAAAAACAGGTAGTGGGGGAGGGATGAAGGAGGGGTATATGGAGGGGGAGAAAGCGGAGCGGGGAACAGGTGGTGGGAGAGGGGTGAAGGAGGAGGTTATGGAGGGGGAAAGGGAGGCCAGAGGGGAGCGGAGATGGAATAAGGAGGATGCGGAAATAGTAACAAGCGACACAGAAAACTAACAATTCATCCACAGATCCCACAACACCCATGACCAAGGCATCAACTCACCAAGTCATCATAAGGGCTTGACCAGTGAAAACACAGGACAAGGATGACAAAATGTATGCGGATGAATAAATTGTCCCACCACCTCGCAAGAAACAAATCCACCTCCATTCATCTCAGCCCCACACCCCCATTTAGTGAACGACATTGAGACCCGGATGTTGATAGGCTTAACACAGCCATATAAATGCCAATTCCATTGTTTTTAATTTTATAGGGTTATCGGATGGGGGAAGGGATGCTAGCACGGAAACATTGTAACAGTGGTTGAAGGGGGTGTTGCGGTGGGAGGCATGTTTTGGGATGGGAAGACCCGCGGACGGGGAGGAGGGATTACATGAGGCGCGATGATTGTTCACCCTGAGGTTCAGGGGTGTAGAGCACTGGCCTATATAAAATGCCGGGCAGAGTTTGCAAGTCAGAAGATAGATTACATTCTGAGATGTGCATGAGGAGTGGGGGAAGGGCGGGAGAGAGTTAAAAGGTGGGATGGAGAGGGGTGGAGTGGTGAAAATAGGACTGCTCGCAAGCACGGAGTGGGTGTGATTCTGGGGGTGGGAGGGGATTTGGAAAGAGGCTTGGTGGATTTGAGGAGATCTGATAGGTTGGCGGGCCGTTTGATGGTAACAGAAGGGCATTTAGGAAGAAGGTTGGACGAAACGTTGTGATTTTTGAGGATGGGGTACAGGTCTTTGAGGATAAATTTAAGGGACTGGATGCCAGGGAAGTAGGTGGTGCATATTGAGAGAGGGTGGGAGTCTGTGGTTGAGGGAGGAATGGGGGTGTAGGATTGTTTTAGGATTTTTTTGTGAAGGAGAGAATCTGGGTATCCCCGTTGGAGGAGGGAATGGTGAAGGTTGTTGAGGTATTTGTTGAGGGATTCGGGATGGTTGCAAATGCGGTGCCCGCGGATAGAGAGGGAGTAAGGGAGGGAGCGTTTGGTGTGGTAGGGGTGGCAGCTGTTAAAATGAAGGTATTGTTGTTTGTTAGTAGGTTTAGTATGTACGGAGGTTAGAAATTTGTTGTTAGTTAGGGAAATATTTACATCGAGGAATGTGATCTGTGATGATGAGATGTTGGAAGTGAAAGAAAGAGATGAGGAATCATTAAGTTGGGAGATGAAGGAATTGAGGGAGTCTATGTTATGTCTCCTTCATCTCCAAACTTAATGATTCCTCATCTCTTTCTTTCACTTCCAACATCTCATCATCACAGATCCTTTCCTTATGATGACTTGGTGAGTTGATGCCTTGGTCATGGGTGTTGTGGGATCTGTGGATGAATTGTTAGTTTTCTGTGTCGCTTGTTACTATTTCCGCATCCTCCTTATTCCATCTCCGCTCCCCTCTGGCCTCCCTTTCCCCCTCCATAACCTCCTCCTTCACCCCTCTCCCACCACCTGTTCCCCGCTCTGCTTTCTCCCCCTCCATATACCCCTCATTAACCCCTCCCCCACTGCCTGTTTTTTCCCCTCTCCCTCGTCCCATACTCTCTCTGCACCGCGTACCCTTTTCCTTAGTCATATCTTATCTTCCGAAGAAGACGGAGCTCAAGTCCGTCGAAATTATCAAGATATTATTGTGAGTGTTCTTTTTATGTGTTCTCGTGCTGTGTGTTACTGTCTAAGTTTATATATATATATATATATATATATATATATATATATATATATATATAAATATATATATATATATATATATATATATACACACACAATCAAACACGAAATACCACCACATGGCGAATAAATATTCATTCACATTGAAATGGAGATTAGGAAAATGGTAAAGGAACACATATAAAGGACGAACACAAGAGAGGTGAGGATGGCGGATGTGAGCAGATCACGAATGTAAAAATATTTTCCACGACCGGGACTTGAACACTGGATCTCTCCACTTGCCGGGCGGATGCTCTAACTACCAGAGCTATCGAATAAGGGTACTTTTGCACTGAAATCTGCGATCTTATGAAGCGCCAAAGTCCTCCGAATCATTACCCAGAAGATGGCGTTAGGGAGCTGTTACACCCACCAAAGGAGAAATTGACACACACAAGAGGAGAATGCACAGTAGGTTAGCAGGCATACAACATCATAAAGGATAGGAACGGTGCGTTTCATGGCACGCATAGCCAGAAGGAGAGACGAGCTACATTGGCCAAATACACATTCAAACACGAAATACCGCCACCTTGCGAATAAATATTCATTCACATTGAGATATTAGTTAATCCCGATTAGATTGAGCATTTGAATACGTGCCTCATCGTTCGCCCTGCTGGTCGCCCAGTTTTTCCAAGATAATGTCGTTTTGGATGTCATTTTTCCCTTCTCGGCGAGCGCGATGAGATACAGGGTCTTGACCGTAATTGTTTCTCCATCTCTCAGGAGTGAGGCGACCTTCTTCGTTTCTTCAAATGGCCTCCGGTGGCATTCGTCGTGCGCGAGTACCTGCCACGCGTCCTTGAGTAGTGCTTTTCACCACGTGTCGTCACCCCCAAGGATGCGCAGGCCAAGCTTCGCGTAGACCACCTTTGCCTTTTGAGCTCTATCCGTTAAATTAAGATCATTCAACTCAAGCGGGCCATATAGCTGGTTGCGGGACACTTTCTTTACGTAGCCGTTCCAGATCAATTGGGTGGTCGCTTTAATAAAGCATGCATTATATTTAGGGGGTTAGGACCACAAATGGGCAACATACGATAGCCTCGGGATGACAATCTGATTCAGAGGCGGACGTGGGTCTCAGTCGGGAGGGAGGGTTGTGAAAGTTTCCCAAAACTCCATTTTATATGGTGGTCTAAAACTCCCCACTTCCTCTACATCGTGGGAGCCAACTGCTTCGCCCACCAGAACCATAAGATTTTGAGAGAGGGCTCCTCTGACCAAATGATGGAGGTAATGTTCGGGCTTCCCTTCAGCAGGAGAAACCTGGATTTCCGACTGTTAAGGAAGAGACCACCCTGCTCGTATGACCATAAAATATCGTGGGCGATAGTCATGTGGGACCGGTCGTCTATAAAAAGGGTTTTGTCGTCAGCGTATGCAAAGCCCAGGTAGACAGCGCTGTGACGGCGTATCCCGATTCCACAGCTCTGAATTCGCCTGAGTAGGGGGTCTATGGCAAAAGCAAACAGTAGCATTGACAGCGGCAGCCCTGCCGGACGGAGTAACAGACGGGAATGGGGGGTGAGGTAGCATTCATTATTCTAATTCTAGAAGATGTACTGGTGTACATCGTTAAAACGGCACGTCTAAAGTGCTCGGGGAAGGCCATCGTCTTGAGCACGGTTACGATCCATTCGATCCGGACCAGATCAAATGCCTTCGCAAGGTCAATTCCTAGCACTGCTAGAAAACTATCGCCATACAGGGGTGAGCAAAAAATGACGTCGCGAATTAGAAGTGCGGCATCGAAAATGTTTCGCGTTTTCGACACGGCGTACTGGGATGGAGAGAGGACGATGTCGGCAACAGCCGTCATTCAATAGCGCAAGACGTGTGCCAATATTTTATAATCGGCATTTAAATGGGCGATTGTACGGAAGGCGTTGAACGACTTGGACCGCGTAATTTTTTATATGAGGGCTATCACGGCGGTCAGCTGACTTGCAGTCAGAGAGCCTCTAATTAAAATGCAGTTAAAAAGTTTGGTTAAAATAGGTTTAAAAACATCCCAGGATGCGAAATAAAATTCAAATGTTAAGCCGTTCAAGCCGGAAGCTTTCCCTTTTGGGAACATGGAGGAGACGCAGTGCAGTTCGTCTTAACCTATGTTTCGACGTAAATGGCCTTTTTGGGTTGAGCAGAGCATAGGGAGAGGGGGAAGAGGGGGTGTGTCCCCCTCCTTCCACGGAGGATACCCGTTAAAAATGTTTTGATAGTTCCGGGCCGCTTCACTAAGGAGGTCGGTGTCGCCGGAGGCTGATCCTCAGACAGAGATTCCGTCTGTGACGGAGCCGGAGTTGGATTTCATCGAACGACAAAGCTCGGATAGCGTAAAAGGCCCCCCTATATCTGTGTCTAAATTATTTTTTCCATTTTTGGGTAGCGTATTTTTGAAGCTCGTGGCCGAGTATAATTTATTTAAGAGACGACACTTGGGCGTGGAAACCCTCCGGCGCAATATCCTCCAGCGCCCGGCGGTAGAAGGAGATGGTGTATTTTTTTCTCTATGCCACTCAAAAGTTTGCCTTTTGATGTCCGTGACAATTCGGGGTTTGACACTTCGTCCCACCATACCGCGATGTCTGCACGGGGATGGAATGTCGCGATCAGTTCACACACCCGGCTGCGGATGGAGTGACGGCGAGTGGCGTCCTCCAGCACGCGGAGGTCCATGCGCCACACGGCACCGCAGTGGTGGGCGCGCACGGCGGGGGTTGTATCCGGGCACTTAACACTCATGATCAGCGCGCAGTGATCAGAGAAAGACCCTGGGAGGGTGTCCACTCTCAGGACATCATTCTTAAGTGATGCCGGTAGGTAGAGGTAGTCGACCCGTGTCCGAGAGTTATGCCCTGATCGCGTGAAGGGAGCGGGACCGGCGCAGAAAGAACGCACTGCGTCAATCGCTCCAATGGAGTCGAGCATCATTGAGAGTGCTCGGCTTTGATAATTAGTCATTCTATCCCTGTTCGAGGCAATATCGTCTCGACGGTAAATGCAGTTCAAATCCCCACCCAAGATGGCCTTCCCCGAGAAGGAATGAAGGTAAGGGAGGAGAAGTTCATTAAAATAGGTTTCGCGCTCTGCCCTCGCACAATCACCGAAGGGAGCGTAAAAATTGGTAATGTGGATGCAATTCACGATAACAGACGTTAATCGACCCGAGGCGTGGCGGCAAACATGCGAGAGTGGAATGCCTTTTCAGAATAGGGTGGTGGTGCTAGAATGACAGTCGGCGAAATTACCGATACCCTGAAAGGTGTTCGCATCCCAGACTATGTTCTCCTTTACCTCTTGAAGGAGAATTACATCTGCCCTAAAATCGCGGAGAAAACGTTGGAGGACCGCAATTTTTAAGGCACTGTAAACACCGGCAATATTCAACGAAACGATACTCATTGGTGAAACGGTAGGTAATCTATGAGCACCGGACATCACTTACGAGAGATTTGGTAATGGCTTACGTCGCTCCGGTCGCGGCTTGAACCAGGGCAACAAATACTTCGCCGCTTCCCGGGATGCTTCGTCCGACGGGTCGACGATCGAGGTCGCGAGTTATAGCAACTTCCCTCCCCCCCGACCTCGTCCTAAGAGCAAGAGCCAACCGTGGTGTCCACGAAGAGCGGGTTGTTCGGCAGCGTTCCAAGGGGGGCCCTTCTCGATCGAGCACAGCTTCGGCCCGTCCCGGGCCGGGAGGTACCCTCAGGAGGGGCCGGGGTGGCGGATTGGGCGTCATCTGCCGAAGGGATCCCGTCGGCAGTAATCAAGGAAGATAGTTCGATTCGGTCCGCCTCTACAGGTTCCCTGGAAAGACCGACGGCATCTTGATTGAGTGTCCGTGATAACGGGATCGGGGGGCCAGCCGTTGGGGATGTGGGCCGTCCATAATTCGATGAATTCTCCACCGTTGTCACCAGCGGTTCTCGGGGGCCTGGAAGTCCGTGATTCGAGGATTGCAAGTGGAGGGTGCTGTGGCGTTGCCGTGGAAAAGAGGGACGAAGGATGTCCGTCCTTCCTTGACGGGTCACAAGGACAGGGGCCGGCGGCACCAAACTCTCAAGGAGAGCGTTTTTACGTGACGTATGACCATTTTGAAAATCTCAAATTGAGTATGCCTGCGTGAAAGAAAGGAGAGCGGGCCAAAAGGACAACCACTCCAAAGAGAGGAAAAAAAATTAATCACTCGTGTACACTCCCTCCCCGCTACTCCCACCTGGCGGTAGAAAAACAAAAAGGAGCCTAAGCTAGCAGTCAAGGTCAGTCATAAACCAGTAAAGAAAACGAAGGTACGGTCTTCCCGGCGGAAGAAAGTCGCGAGTCAAACTTCACCCTTCTGGAAGAACCAGGTATTCAACCGCCGCTCGAAACAAAATACGATCGGAGCTTCAATTTCCGAGAAAGTCCGGCCCTTCTTGTGTGTGGTCTATTTCTCCTTGGGTGGGTGAAACAGCTCCCTAACGCCATCTCTCTGCCAAATTATCGTAGCACTTGGGCGCTTTATAAGATCGCAGATCTCAATATAAATTAGGTTTTCTCGATAGATCAGGTGGTCATACGCCCGGCAAGTGGAGAGATCCGGTGTTCAAGTCCCGGTAAAGGAAAATATTTTTACATTAGTGGTCTTCTTGATTCCGCCTTCCCCACCTCTCTTGTGTTCGTCCTTTATATGTGTTCCTTTACCATTTTCCTTATCTCTATTTCAATGTGAATGAATATTTATTCGCCTTATGGCGGTATTTCGTGTTTGAATGTGTATATATATATATTGTCGTGGTGGAAGGGGTTGTGTGTTCCGATGACCCCTAGAGCTGTGCTGGCGGGAGTAATAATAATTACTCCTGGAAGGGTCACCCATGCCAGATAGGTCGAAGGTTAGGAGCCAGACGAAAGGGTAGTCCACGCAGCGTCTGTTCCTCAGTGAGGCGGCTGCAATGGCGTCTGACCCCAGTGGGGCGGCCATTAAGTGATGGTGTCACGTTAAAAACACTATTGAGGAAGGCAACGGGAAACCACCTCAATTATGATTCCCAAGAATATTATGATGGGCACTATAGATAATATGAGTCCTGGCAACTACGGGACTCGGCCCAAGAGGCCGTGTGTCGTGCCCGGCAGCGGGAGAGGCAAGGCTTCCGCGGTCGTCATCCCACGAAACCCTTGCAGGGAAGAAATAACTTCAGCAGGCAAGAAGACTCAGAAGAAGGCGAAAGTAATAAGAATAGAAACCTGGAACGTCAGGACAATGTTGAGGAGAGTCAAATTAGAAAATATTAAGCGAGAGATGGAAAGAGGTAACATAGATGTTTTAGGCCTCTGAGAGGTGAGATGGAAGGATAGCGGGGATTACTGGAGTGACAACTATAGAGTAATATACAGCGGCGGGGACGAGAGCCAACGAGGGGTTGCCGTAATTTTAAATAAAGGGGTAGGAAGAAGCGTAGTCAACATAGAGCAAGCGACAGATAGAATTTTACTCGTAGAGATTAAAGCAGAGCCGACGAACTTGGTCATCATTCAGGTATACATGCCACCGAGCAACCACAAGGAGGAGGAAGTCGATAGGATGTATGATGAGTTAGAGGATATCATCGCGAGTGTTCCTGCAGGGAAACATTTGATAGTGATGGGGGATTGGAATGCGACGGTAGGCGAAGGAAGAGATGGTGGTGAGGTGGGGGACTATGGGTTAGGCACGAGGAATGAACGCGGGGAGAAAGCAATTGAATTCTGCAGGAGACAGGGGTTAGTCATCACTAACACATGGTTTAGACACCACAAAAGGCGTAGGTATACATGGAAAATGCCAGGTGACTCAGAAAGGTATCAGTTAGATTATATTATGGTTAGGCACAGGTTTAGGAACAGTGTGATAAATTCGCACAGTTTCCCAGGAGCGGATGCGGACTCTGACCACAATTTAGTTGTTATGAAATGTAATGTTCGTTTCAAGAAGATAAGGCAAGGGCGGCGGGTTAAAAAATGGAATTTAGAAGCAGTAAATGAATTAACGAGGAAGGAGTATCAGGAGGCTGTAGAGAAAATGATGGATGACGGTAAAGAACTGAGTACTATCGAAGAAAAATGGGAATGTATCAAGAAAGGGATATTGGAAGCCGCTAAAGACACTATAGGAACCGTTAACGGGAAAAGGATAAGGAAACCATGGGTAACGGATGAGATGATTGCAAAGATGGATGAGAGAAGAAGATGGAAAAATGTAAACACAGAGTTAGGCAAAATGAAGTACAAAGAGTTAAACAATAAATTGAGAAGGGCCACAAATAAAGCAAAAGAAGAATGGTGGAAAACGCAATGCGAGGATATGGAAAGTTTACAGGAGAAGGGTGAAATTGGTGCTCTATACAGCAAGGTTAAGTTATTATCGGGAAGTAAGAAGGCAAGATCTGTGCTAACAGTTAAAGATAAATGGGGTAAGATAATAGTTGAACCAGGAAAAATCCAAGAGAGATGGAAGGAATATATAGAAACACTGTATGGTAAAGAACTTAGGCCGACAAGGTTAGACATAGAAAAGGAACATGACGTAGAAGAAGATAGCTTAGGTCCAGGCATACTCGACGATGAAATAGAAAGGGCATTAAAGGAGATGAAAGCAAATAAGGCTGTGGGGGTGGACAATATTCCTGTAGAAATGTTGAAATGGTTAGGGAAAGGTGGGAAGAAGGCCATATATGGACTGATTCGTAGTATCTATGAGGAAGGAATCTGGCCGGAAGATTTTTTGAGATCGGTGTTAGTTCCTATTCCAAAAAAGGCAAAGGCTTCGTCATGTGAGGATTTCAGAACAATAAGTTTGATATCCCACGCAGCTAAAGTTATTCTCAGGATCATCAACAAAAGGATAGAGAGTAAGGCAAATGATTACTTAGGGGATGATCAGTTTGGGTTCAGGGAAGGAAGAGGTACGCGTGAAGCCATTGCAGTAATGAGATCACTAGTCGAGAGAAATATAGAATACAATCAGGACGTTTTTGCCTGTTTTGTAGATTTCGAAAAAGCGTTTGATAGAGTGAATTGGGAAAAATTAATGCGTGTATTGCAGAAAATAGGAATGGATTGGAGGGACAGGAGACTGATCCGCAACCTGTACATGTCTCAGACTGCTCAGGTGCGAGTGGGGAACGGAGAGTCCGGATGGGCAGTGTTAGGAAGAGGTGTAAGGCAGGGTTGCCCATTTTCACTGGTACTGTTCAACGTATATGTAGAGGAAATGATTAAAGAGGCATGGGAAGAACTGGAGGTAGGAATGAAAGTCGGAGGGGAATTCGTAAAATCGGTTAGGTTTGCTGATGACCAAGCATTAGTTGCTCAGTCAGCCAAGGGGTTGCAAGCATATATATATATATATATATATATATATATATATATATATATATATATATATACATGCCACCGAGCAACCACAAGGAGGAAGAAGTCGATAGGATGTATGATGAGTTAGAGGATATCATCGCGAGTGTTCCTGCAGGGAAACATTTGATAGTGATGGGGGATTGGAATGCGACGGTAGGCGAAGGAAGAGATGGTGGTGAGGTGGGGGACTATGGGTTAGGCACGAGGAATGAACGCGGGGAGAAAGCAATTGAATTCTGCAGGAGACAGGGGTAAGTCATCCCTAACACATGGTTCAGACACCACAAAAAGCGTAGATATACATGGAAAATGCCAGGTGACTCAGAAAGGTATCAGTTAGATTATATTATGGTTAGGCACAGGTTTAGGAACAGTGTGATAAATTCGCACAGTTTCCCAGGAGCGGATGCGGACTCTGACCACAATTTAGTTGTTATGAAATGTAATGTTCGTTTCAAGAAGATAAGGCAAGGGCGGCGGGTTAAAAAATGGAATTTAGAAGCAGTAAATGAATTAACGAGGAAGGAGTATCAGGAGGCTGTAGAGAAAATGATGGATGACGGTAAAGAACTGAGTACTATCGAAGAAAAATGGGAATGTATCAAGAAAGGGATATTGGAAGCCGCTAAAGACACTATAGGAACCGTTAACGGGAAAAGGATAAGGAAACCATGGGTAACGGATGAGAGGATTGCAAAGATGGATGAGAGAAGAAGATGGAAAAATGTAAACACAGAGTTAGGCAAAATGAAGTACAAAGAGTTAAACAATAAATTGAGAAGGGCCACAAATAAAGCAAAAGAAGAATGGTGGAAAACGCAATGCGAGGATATGGAAAGTTTACAGGAGAAGGGTGAAATTGGTGCTCTATACAGCAAGGTTAAGTTATTATCGGGAAGTAAGAAGGCAAGATCTGTGCTAACATTTAAAGATAAATGGGGTAAGATAATAGTTGAACCAGGAAAAATCCAAGAGAGATGGAAGGAATATATAGAAACACTGTATGGTAAAGAACTTAGGCCGACAAGGTTAGACATAGAAAAGGAACATGACGTAGAAGAAGATAGCTTAGGTCCAGGCATACTCGACGATGAAATAGAAAGGGCATTAAAGGAGATGAAAGCAAATAAGGCTGTGGGGGTGGACAATATTCCTGTAGAAATGTTGAAATGGTTAGGGAAAGGTGGGAAGAAGGCCATATATGGACTGATTCGTAGTATCTATGAGGAAGGAATCTGGCCGGAAGATTTTTTGAGATCGGTGTTAGTTCCTATTCCAAAAAAGGCAAAGGCTTCGTCATGTGAGGATTTCAGAACAATAAGTTTGATATTCCACGCAGCTAAAGTTATTCTCAGGATCATCAACAAAAGGATAGAGAGTAAGGCAAATGATTACTTAGGGGATGATCAGTTTGGGTTCAGGGAAGGAAGAGGTACGCGTGAAGCCATTGCAGTAATGAGATCACTAGTCGAGAGAAATATAGAATACAATCAGGACGTTTTTGCCTGTTTTGTAGATTTCGAAAAAGCGTTTGATAGAGTGAATTGGGAAAAATTAATGCGTGTATTGCAGAAAATAGGAATGGATTGGAGGGACAGGAGACTGATCCGCAACCTGTACATGTCTCAGACTGCTCAGGTGCGAGTGGGGAACGGAGAGTCCGGATGGGCAGTGTTAGGAAGAGGTGTAAGGCAGGGTTGCCCATTTTCACTGGTACTGTTCAACGTATATGTAGAGGAAATGATTAAAGAGGCATGGGAAGAACTGGAGGTAGGAATGAAAGTCGGAGGGGAATTCGTAAAATCGGTTAGGTTTGCTGATGACCAAGCATTAGTTGCTCAGTCAGCCAAGGGGGTTGCAAGCATATATATATATATATATATATATATATATATATATATATATATATATATATATACATGCCACCGAGCAACCACAAGGAGGAAGAAGTCGATAGGATGTATGATGAGTTAGAGGATATCATCGCGAGTGTTCCTGCAGGGAAACATTTGATAGTGATGGGGGATTGGAATGCGACGGTAGGCGAAGGAAGAGATGGTGGTGAGGTGGGGGACTATGGGTTAGGCACGAGGAATGAACGCGGGGAGAAAGCAATTGAATTCTGCAGGAGACAGGGGTAAGTCATCCCTAACACATGGTTCAGACACCACAAAAAGCGTAGATATACATGGAAAATGCCAGGTGACTCAGAAAGGTATCAGTTAGATTATATTATGGTTAGGCACAGGTTTAGGAACAGTGTGATAAATTCGCACAGTTTCCCAGGAGCGGATGCGGACTGTGACCACAATTTAGTTGTTATGAAATGTAATGTTCCTTTCAAGAAGATAAGGCAAGGCCGGCGGGTTAGCCAAGCCATTAGTTGCTCAGTCAGCCAAGGGGTTGCAAGCATTGTTGAGTGAATTGGAGGTTCAGTGCGATAAATATGGGATGAGAATTAATATTAATAAAACAAAGGTTATGCGATTTTCCAGAAAGAAAAAGGCTAAGCTAAATATTAAAATAGGCGGGGAAAGAATAGAGCAGGTAGAACAGTTTACATATCTCGGAAGTGTGTTGGACCAATACGGTCAAAGTGGTAGGGACATAAGGAGAAGAATTGCGCTAGGCAAGGAGGCTTTCTCAAGGAGAAGGGAGTTGATGACGGGGACGTTGAGTAGGGATGTTAAGACAAGACTCGTAAAAACTCTGATATGGAGCGTAGCTATGTACGGCGCGGAAATGTGGTCGCTGAAGCAGGAGGAAAGACGTAGATTGGAGGTTAAAACCACAGGTATTGCAATTTTCCACTAGATATTTTATTTCGACACTACCGGTTTCGATGTTTTCACATCATCATCAGGTGTGGTGTGATGTTTGTGTGGTGTGGTGTGTGACACTACCGGTTTCGATGTGAAAACATCGAAACCGGTAGTGTCGAAATAAAATATCTAGTGGAAAATTGCAATACCTGTGGTTTTAATATGTTACGCTTCCACCACATCACGCCTGAGACCTCATCATTCGTAGATTGGAGGCTTTTGAAATGTGGGTGTGGAGAAGAATGGAGAAGGTGAAGTGGACCGAAAGGAAAACAAATGAGGAAGTACTAGAAATGGTGGGGGAGGAGAGGGGTTTGTTGAGAGAAATCCTATGGAGGCAGGAAAATGGATGAAAGGCGTATTGAGCGGTAGTGGAATGTTGAAGAGGGTAATAGAGGGGAGAATGTTGGGCAAGCGAGGTAAGGGTAGGAACAGGATAGGGATGTTGGACGGGATGAAGGGAGGAAAGAAGTACAACGAGATGAAGAGGGACCTGATATAGATTAGTTTGCTAGGTGGAGAGTCACAAAATGTTTATTTGATAGTTGTGTCCATCCAAAAACCTACCTTAACCGGTAGATTACCTAAAAAAAATATGTATGTATGTATGTATATATATATATATATATTTATATATAGATGATGCGGAAGTACTCATGAGAGCAATAACAAACACGTAAAAGGACACTCACACTGTAGATGATTTGAGCTTTCGGCCTACTCCGAGGCCTTCTTCAGGTCAGACTCTGCCCTAACCGGGTTCGATTCCCGGGCGAGGCACTCTGGGCACCTGCAGCTCCACCCAAGCTAGTTGATTTTTCGGTTACCAGATCTTCCTGGGAAACCATAACCGGCACAGGGAAAGGAACTGGCCCCCCTACCCTGAAATGTGAATATTCACATGCCGTCGGGCTTGGTACACGGGTGAGCTCTAGCATCACCTACTAAACCGACCTTCGGGTTGATTACTGTGTTTATGGTGTGTGTGTGTGTATATATATACACCCACAAATATATTTGTGCACCACATTTAATGTATATGATATAGATCGCGTAAAAAGGTATGTGTCATTTCGTTGGTCAGTTCCTAGTTAACCAAGGTTCTCAAAAATATAGGAGGGTTGAATTTAAGCCTTTACCTTTATTTTAAATGCGATTGGATTGATTTTCTTTGAATATATTTGCCCGTGTATTCATGCAATAATAATATTTATCCTTAAATAATTTTAATTAACCTAAAATTCTGCAATCGTTAAAAATTAACGATTACTCGAAATCAAATAGAATTTTAGGCATACTACATTGAGTCGTGAGTGGAGTCGCTGCGAGTGGTAAGATATTCTTCCTACCTCAGGAAGAGTTTCGAAAGTAATGCAAATGAATTTCCCGCGCCGCTTTTATTGGTCGGTTTGGGATTAAACCAATTGGAGTACGTGGGGATGCTAAACTTTGTCGAAAAATTTGTCTTAGTGCTCCCGAGGCTGTGCAAGTTGCAGGACGCCAGTTGTTGCAAATCTATGCACCACGACTGTATCAAGAAAAAAATGGAATTGACGATCAAGCACGCGATTACGTTTTGTGCTAAACTGAAAAAATCTTTAGATAACACTAGAAAAATCATTCTTGATTCTTATAGGAATTCCGCTTTGCCCTACTCACAAGTTCTGAGGTTGATAAAGCCTAAATGGTGGGCAAAGAAGAGTCACGACTAACAACTCTCTTTGCGGCAGTCAACCAGCAACACTGACAGCAATGTGGCTGATCTTCCACAATTGTTGGACTCTAGCCGTCGATTCAATTTCAAGATGGTTGCCAATGAACTGAACTTGTCGTTCACTGTTGTGTTCCGTAGTCCTACTGAAGATATAGCTATGAAGGAAGTGTGCACCAAGCTCGTGCCCAAGGTGTTGCCAGACAACCAAGACTAATTGAGCAGAAATTTCATGGAGGGTTTTGCGACATATTAAAAATGAACCTAATTATTTGGACAACGTCATAAATGGTAATGAAAACCTGGATTTTTTAATACGTCCCAGAAACATAACGCCAAAGCTCTGAGTGGTACAACGACCAGTCCCTCAAGAAAATCAAAAGTGAAAATAATGCTCATATTCTTTTTCTACTCTAAAGGAGTTATCTTTAAAGAGCTTATTATTCAAGGCCAAACCTTGAAGATGCTGTCTAGTTAACCCTGTCTACTAGGTGGATGTGCTGGAAAGACTCCGAAAAAGGGTCATCTGGATGAGAAAAGACACCTCCGCTACCTGGCAACTCCATCACGAACCCTCGCCTTGCCACTACGCGCTACGAGTCCGCGATGTCCTGGCCAAACACCAGGCATCAACGCTACTCCACCTCCCCTTTAGTCCTGACGTCGCCCCAGCAAACTTTTTTTGTTCCCTTGGATTAAGGCAGCCCTGAAAGGAACCCGCTTTTCGTCCATAGAAGAGATCCAATCAGCCGTGACGAAGACCTTGCGAGAGGTCCCCGAAGACACCTTCCAGGGCGCGTACAGATCATAGCAGAATCGCTGGAAAAAATGTGTGGAGGCCCAAGTAAAGTACTTTGAAGAATTTTGAGTGTTTTTGCAAATATTTTCAAAAAATTATTTGAAAAAAATAATTGCATTACTTTCATATCACATCCTGTATGATATCTAGCAAAATAATTTAAAATATTACTAGAATTAAGGGCGAATGCTATGTTATCTATCTCCCACGCGTAAATTAAAGTGTAAGTGTAAATTCAAGTCAATGAAAAAAGGAGTTAACACTTATCTTACCGTTTATAAAATAGCCCTTGTCTAATCCATCAACATCCGATCCCCGTCTTTGGAGCCCGGTAAGGAGTTGCTAACACGAACTCACCCTAGCGAGTCCCCCGTTGCTAGGTAATGTATTGTGAATGGCGAAGCAGTGCGGCCCTTGTTTCGGGGGGCCATCGTCGTCAGTGGCCTTAGCCAATCGAATAGTTTCGGCAGCCATGTTCGGAGAGCAGGGATTGTCTTATGTTGCTCTACACCCAAGCTATCATATTATTAAACCGATGGAAAACGCGCTCAATTTCAAATTTATCTCCCCTTACCCAAGGCAGCCGTTATCCTACAGTGTGCTTATTAAGGTTTGAATATTGTAAAAAAGTTATTGAATCGGAATCTATCCCTCGTGGTCGCAATGATGTCTTTTCGAATGCTACAGAATTGTCGCATTCTATCGGCCATGAGTTAAACGAGAACGTAATTTGCTTTTGGAAATAATTTTCTGTGATTTAAAAAAGACGGTATTCTTTGTTGTGGTTTTTGAATCGACCTATAATTCCATCTGTTACAACAACATGCAACCCGATGGATATGGACAATAGTTCTAAAAAAATTTAAGAAATTGATACTAAATTTTTTACTTATAATTATATCCTCAATTGATAGTTTTGCTATAATTTTGGTAATAATTGTACTTTGTATTGTTGATTGTAATGAATTCGTTGTACAACAGCAATCATGAATATCCTCATTTCATTGAGTGAAAAATACGAGTGTAAAGTCTTTGTAGGGTAGTTATATGTGGAGCGGAAACATGTTCACTGAATGAATAATTGATCGTAGAACTTTTCCAATGATAGAATTTATTTTACGACCGGTTTTCGATGCATGACATCATCATCAGGACCTGATGAAAATATAATATATCAAATCTCGGTCATAAAATACATTCTATTAGTGGATATGTGCTACGGTCAATGATTCATTATGTTCGACTTCCACCAGATAACGCCTGAAGCTACTCAATGTGGTCATTGAAGCAGGAAAAGGCTTTTGAAATGTGGGTGTGGAGAAGAATGGTGAAGGAAAATGGACCTAAAGGAAATCAAATAAGGAAATAGTAGGCATGGAGGGTGAGGAGAGGGAATTGTTGGGGGAACTCCTAAGGAGGCAGTAAAAATGGAAGAAAGGCGTATTGATAGGCATTGGGATGTTGAAGGCTGTAATGGAGGGGAGAATGTTAGATAAACCAGCGACGGTGGCGGCGGGGTAACTATCCCACACCAAAATAGCCATCCCCAAAATCCCACGCCAGTACTAGGGTTAGGGTATTTGTAGTCCTGTTATTGTTGTCCGATGTAAAGACCAAAAAGTGCTATTTTCGGACCAAAAAGAATAAATAAATAATTAAACGAGGAAAGGGAAGGAACAGGAAGTTGGGCGGGATGCAGGGAGGAAGGAAGTACACAAAGATAGACCTGATGTAAGGTAGGTCGCTGAGTTGTGTTTTCTTAGGAGTCGCCATATATTTATTGGGTAGTTGTGTCCATCTAAACATACCTTAATTGGTAGATTACTTAAAAATATATATCTAATTACTCACATCCAACATTTTCAATAAATCAAAATGGGAATCTAATACCCTGTCTCTAGGTATTAAGTTGAGGCATGTGGATATACAGGGTTCGTCCGGAAAATAAGTGTACTGAGCTCAGAAAAAAAAATTCATGACACTTTTACATATCTTAAGCTAATATTCCTTAAAATAGGACCCTTGTGAGTCGATACACTTGTTCCAGCGGCGTTCTCATTCCTGGAACACTCCCGCGAAGGCATCATCGGGAACCTCTCGAAGACACGTCGTCACTGCCTCTTTGACGGCGTCCAAACTCCCGTATCGCGTTCATTTCAAACTCCTCTTTATCTTCGGGAACATAAACGTTCTCTAAAAAATGTGGATCATTTTTGCAGTGATCCACAAGTTGTGTCGCGATTTACAAACGATTGAGTCTTTGATCATCACTGAGCACTTTCGGCACCAACTTTGCACAAATTTTTCGCATCTGTAATTGGTCCCTAATAATCTCGTGCACTATTGTTTTTGGCAAATTACACTGCTCTGCCATCATCCGAACAATTAGACGACGATCAGAGTTCAGTACATTGCAAACTTTTCGCACATTTTCGTCGGTGAGTGTCGTTGATGGGCGTCCAGGCCGTGGTTCGTCGTGGACGTCTTCTCTGCCCTCCACGAACATCTTGTGCCACCGAAGGATCATGTTTCTGGACATTGCTGACTCCCCGTAAGCCTGGTTAATCATACCGACAGTTTTGGTAGACGATTTCCCAAGCTTTACCGCAAATTTGATGGAATAACGCTGCTCCAAAAACTTCGGCATCGCGTTCCGTGACGTGAGTCGAGCGTGGAGGTTCGCGTTAAGAGAGCTCCTCACTACACCACAGCTCAGAGCCGATTGCCTTTTTCAGCGTCGCTTGCCAACATACCCCCCTCCAATCGCAGCCCGTCAGAGCGGTGCTGGGCACGCCTGGAGCGGCGGGAAAAAATCAGTACACTTATTTCCCGGACGAACCTTGTATATATTTTTCAAAAATCTACTTATTTTAAATTCTTTTTCAATTAATTATACCGTTGCGTAAATACAAGTAGTCCATTAAAGTACTCTCAATACGATTTTCACGACATTTTGCTTCTTCAAAAGATCAATAAAGAGTATAAACCGAAACAAAGTATCTTTCCACAAAATACTTTCTGAGGTACGACTTACTTCAACGTCTCGGCGTCATTCTTGGTGCTTTGAGACTAGTGATATTTTATAAAAAATTTGGCGGGAAAATAATAGTGTATTTCCTCAAAGTTAAGTCAGAATACATTGGCTTTAAAAAATTGTATTCCATGCAGAAAATCAATCAACGGATTCTCTGCATACTTATTTGATTTTTACGCGCAGGCATGGGTATTTGTCATTTTTTGTTATCTATTGCAATTTCCCATCTAATACGGTGTTCTAGATTTTATTGTCTCGTTTACATCCCAATCTGTGAAGTTAATACTTTAATCAAATGCAACACATGTTTAATTTTCCATCCAAAATTTTGCATGAAAATTTTCTCCTTAAAAAGAGCAGTCGTTAAAATCCCAAGAATTTATAACTCATAATGTTACCAAAACGTAAACGCGGAATTACGTGCAATGGTCTCTTCCTTCTTCTATTTATTTTTTCCTGTCACGGAAAAACTTTTCTCTTCAACATTAATACCTTTATTATGCATTAAATCTTCTAATTAATTGATGAGTCCTTCAATATAAGTCCTCACGTTTTCTGAAGACGAGCGCCACTTATTTGTTCAACGCATATGGGGACGCAACCGCTGCAGTGGCCAAGACAATAACGTCGGCCTTTGGAAACCTTTTGCCTTCCCCTTAAATGAAGTTACCAAGCGGGAAAAGGAAGGGGGGGAGGGCAAGATTGCCGAATGGGGTTCATGGGACGGGTGTGTTCTCCTTTGCTTGAAGGTGATTAGATGGATTTAATGGGCAAAGTTGGCTTTATTGAAATCACAAGCTCGTCGCTTGACTCGAAAACTTTGGTTTGTATTACCGCGATGAATGGCGAAAATCGTCCCGCTCTGCTCATCGTGGGTGAAAGTACGCGTTCTGAGTCTTGCTTTCATCAACAGTTCTTCCCAAAGTGTTCAGAAATTTTGGAAGGGAAACTCTTTGATAAGTGCATTAAATTTCAGCAAAGACGCTGGCGTTCAAGTTAGAGCCAATGTTGATAATCATAACATTTCAAAATTCATTCATTTATTCCAACATCGATTTTATTTTGTGTCCATGTACTCGCTTTCACATGCGAGCAATAATTCCATTTATCTTTCATAATGCAAGGTTTTATACAAGCATCGGTAGTAATATTTTCCTAACATGTTCGTGAAATGCTGGATTCGGATCGTCGGTTACGTATGCGCATGATCACAATTATATTTCTGGCATTGATACGATGACAGTGCACTCACCATTCTTACTGAAGCTATTTAGAACTGAAAATATATGCGCCAAACAAGGTATTTGGACGGACGACCAAGGGCAGAGTCAAGTGCCTGCTTTTGAAGACCTCCTGCAGCGGCATTGCTACGATTCCCCAACCCCTTTACAGTGCCGAATCGGCATTAGCAGATATTTTCTTATCCCTATTATGTAATACTCCCTCAAAGGAAACTAGTATCCATCCATCCATAGCAGTCATCAAAATAATGAAGTTTGAAAAAACACCAAACTTCGATATGTTATTATTTTATCTAGAATAGCCTAATTATAAAGGATTGATTTTTGTTATTCTCCATAAAAAATACGCACAATTTGCCGTTTTAATTCTAGTTTATCTATATTTTCAGATATTTTGCTTTCCACTAGTTACTGCAGCGCGTAAATAGGTATTTTTTTCTTTAACTTTTCTTACATTCCCAATGAAAAACTTTAACATTTTTTCTCAATCAATAAACTTCATATTCTCCATCCAATCAATACATTTCATTTTAAAATTTGTTTGTTATGTATATCCGTATAACCAACCGTTTGTATCGTATAACCAAATAAAAAGTACAGATTTTGGAACGTTGTTAATATCCACTCCACTTTTAAGATTGCATCACCTTCCTGTCAAATATCCCTACGTTAAAGGATAACGGTCAGCAATCACTAACAATCTCTGCATACGGTACCTTGCATCTATTTTATAAAATCTCTGCTGTACTGCACTTATTCTTTCACTTTTGCATGACACAGTACACCAAATGTGATTCAATGATTCTTATTTGACAAAAATCGAGGAATTATTGAAGGAAATGATTACAGAAGTTCATAAAAGAAAATAATGAAAGCAATTGGGGATTTAAATGAGACGAAGGGCGAATTGGTAAATGGTAGTAATGTATGGCACTACATTTTATGAACGATGAATGACCATATGGAGAAAGAAATATAACTCTGCAGGAGCCAGAGTTTAATCATAACAAGCCCTTGGTTTGAACAAACCACTTAACCGAAGTATTATAAGGAAATTCTTAGGAAATCAGTTAGACCGTCATTTAGACTACACTACGGTAAGACACTCATCAGGAGATTCGTGATTATATCACCCAATTTATTGTTATGAATGGTAATGTGAAATTCAAGAGGATAAAAGAGGGAAGTTGTGGAGAAAATCGGTTATAAAAGCATTATTGGTGCGATAATGAAGGGGTAACTTCAGCTTAAAAAAACATGAATTATGAAAGAAAGACGGGCACAGTTGAAGATAAATAGAAATAGGTCAAGATAGACACATGGTGTATTGCAGAAAAACCATAGCAAAGACAAATAGGAGAAAGAAAATAATTTGGCTGAATCGCGGAAGAGATCATTAAAAAGATATCATATTGAAGGAAATGGAAGAGAGTAAACGCAGAGCTATTTAGATATAAATTGAAAGAATTGAATTATGAATTGAGAAACAGAGAAACGAATGTTCGAAAGAATGGAGATTGAGGTTTTTGCAAAGGAAGGGTGGAATTGGTGCTCAATGAGGGAAAACTAAACCACTGTCATGGAGTAGGAAGGAAAAATTTGTACGCAGAGTCAAATTATTGAATGAGTGAAAGTTCAAGAGGGACGAAGGGAAATAATTGAATTAATAGATTGCAATGGTATTAGGCCAGGAAGCTTAACATTTAGCTATTTATTATGAATTAGTCCGAAAACAGTACTTTGTGCCTTTACATCGGACTTTGAACATTGGCATAACAATTTGACATTTGCATACATTCAAGCTCTAGGTGGAGGAAAAACCACGTAGGCGGGAATCGAACCCACAACCTCTGAGTTGGCAGACGAGGACGTTACCCTGCCGTCACCGGGATCGGCAAAGAATAGTTTGACCGGCCGAAATTTAAAGAGAAGATGACGTAGATGAGGGTAGCTTAGATCCGTGCTTAATCCATGCCAAGATGAAAAGAGCATTAAAGGAATCGAAACCAGATATGGCCGTGGCGATAAGAAAACAGTCGCGTAGAACTAGGTAAGATTTTGGAAATATAGGAGAAGGAGATTTTGTCGACTAATTTGTAGCATTTATGAATGAAAAAAATCGCCAAAATATTTCGTTAGTTTATTGGTAGTTCTCACCTCTAATATGGGAAAGGCACCCATGTGTGAGGATAATAGAACAATAGGTTTGATTTTGCATGCTACAAAGCTGGGTCTGGAGATAGTCAATAAAATAATGGGCTAATTATTACGTAGGAGTTAATCAGTTTGGGTTTATTAAGGGTAGAGGCATATGCGATACTATAATGAGGGCGTTAATAGAGAGAAACTTAAATAAAAACATTAGTATACTTATTTATTGCGTAGATTTTAAGAAGGCGTTAGATATCGTAAATTATGGAGAATTTATTCAGGTATTGCAGAAGACAGGAGTAGATTGGGAGATAGAAAATCTGTTTTCAACCTTACATGCTACAGACAGCTCAAGCGAGAGTGACTGATGATAGGTCAGGATGTGCAGATTTAGGAAGAGGAGTAAGACGGAGATTTCGATTTTCCCTTGTGATTTCCAACGGATATAACGAGGAACTATACAGCTGATGTGAATGAAGTTCAAAGGCATGGAAAGGATTTGAAATAGGCATGAAGGTCGGTGGGGAAATTGGGTAATTAGGTTTATGGAAGATCAAGCCTTATTGTTCCGGTCGGCCAAAAGTTTGCAAGTATTGTTAAAAACTATAAAAGGTTATTTCTATAGGTATGGGATGAGAATCAATATAAAAAACATGTATTAAGAAATTTATGAAAAAGATCAATGCTAATATATGTTTTGAAATAGAATTTCTTTAACAAGAGATGGTTAAATACTTCACTTGTTTCGAAAATGTATTGCCAAAATTGGATTAATAAACGAATGGGAATTTAGTACTTAACATAAGCCAATGGGTAATTCTGAAATTTTGAAGCAAAAAAGTGATGATCAGGACAAACTATGTAATAGAGGGCTCAGTGAACTACGAAATATCAAGTTAAATATCTGGGAGTAGTCATATCACTACGCCTCTCATGGAGAACACATTTCAAGAGAATATTTTGATACGCCTTTATGAAACTCAGCTTCATTGCACGGGTGGTGGGGAAATTTAATGCGTTGGTAGAGAGAGGTGTCTTTTCAGTCTAGAAGTCCACATTTGGAATACGCTGCTAAGAATCCTTGAAAGATAGCGTTGATTAAGAAATTATATCAAGTTCAGAGAAAATACGCCAGATTTTTCAAAAATTCTCGCGGTTAGAGGACAAGTGCAACAGCCTCTTCTGAAGAGGACTAAGGCTGATAGACGTTTTAGATGCAAATAGGGACACATAGACTTCTAGCAAGTTTCAGAACACAAGCGTTTAACTAAGACGCAAAGGGAATTTTTATTGCCCCACACTAATTGAGTGAGGTAGACCACGAAGTTTGGATAGTGGAGAAAGATATCAAACGACTGAAAGGCAAAAAACGAACGAGTGCTGGGTATGATGAGGGAGGAGAGGGGAGTTTTTAGAGATATCTCACGGAGACAGGAAAGATAGATGCAGATCATTTTGATGGGCAATGTGATGTTAAGGGCTGTAATAGAGTCAAAGTTCCCGACCGTCTAGCTATTGTACCGATGTCGAGAATAGTGTTATGCAATGAGATATCGACCATTTCTTTGACACTCGCTCATGCTTGTTTACTTAATATACCACAGGAAATACAAAAGCGCTTTATTTATTGCCTGAAAATTTTTATGTAATAATCCAGCGGTAATAGGTATTTTGAAGAACTAACACCGCAATATTAGATCAATAGGTATAGAATGACAGTTACGAGAGAGAGATTAAAAAAAATAGAATATTAGAAATACCAAATGCGCCAGGAAAAGGCATAAATTTAAGATACATGAAGCTTTCAACATAGTTCATAAGTCTGTATGCGTCCAAAGAATGATATTTGGTGACAAAGGCTGATAATAGATTTTGAGGGTAACGAGAGTTGAGTTTGGGTAATTGTGGACGAAATATTTTGGACAGTGGAGAAACCAAAACGAATAACTGATTTACATCAAAGTTAAATACTATTATGGCAGAAGTGGCAAATCTGATACTTATTTAGAGTTAGATGTTAAATAGCGAAATAGAAGGACAAGGAAAATAAAGGAAATTAATAACGTTTAGTTGGATTTGGTAGGAATTATATGGCCTAATGCAAATAAATAATAATTCAATCGAAAGGAGTTCCATGCAAAAATTATTCATGTAAAGCGGTTTCTAGAGGGCTTTAAAACTGCATTTTCAAAGTGTTAAAAATGATGATGCATAGAGTTGCTTCCCGGCGTGTTGTTCAAATTGGCATATCGCTCATTCTTCACGATTATCCCTAAACCTTGCAATCACCAACTAACCTCTTTTATAAGTCTCTCTAGGGAGAGAGGGATGCCCAGGTTCTCTCTCCCTTGCTTGCTGCCAACGGAACGAGGAGATTTAGTATGCGTCCATTATGCGTATTAGCGGGTGGCATATCGATGCAGAGAGGAGGGAGTGACAGAGTGGGAACGGAAATCGATTTGCAAATGGGCGAAGAGGGATATTATTTTTTTCTCTTTTTCCTTTAAGGTGTGTTGAGATGTAGATACGGAGGAATGGCTGCGTCGGAAGGTCTTGTGAACGTTTGTGTACCCGTGCCGTTTCTGCGTTTTTTTTACCTTTCCGCTCGGCGTGTGTTTTCCCATCCGGACCCTTATGTTTGTTTACGTGCGAAAAAAATTATCCTCTCCTTCCCCCCCTCTTCCAAACTGAATCCTCCCACCGCTTAGGTTTACCTCCGTAGGCATTTTGCGTAGCTTTTATTCGGCCCGCACAAACTTGGGAAGCGATTAAGAGAATGAAGATCAACACCGTCGCGGAGTCCGTTGCAAAAAGTGCTTTCGGCGATCGCTTAACTCCGGCACGTCGCCCTGCATAACTTTTTATGTCCTATGTACTTCTTTTCGTTCTAATCTCCTGTATTTTTCCGTTCCTTTCTAAAAAGTCCACTGTGACAATAATTTTTAGAAAGGATTAATCTAAAAAATCCAATGTGACAGTGGATTTTTTAGATTAACCACGCCGATGAAACCATGGAGATTTGATATTCATCTTTTTATGAAATGAAATAATAAATACAAAGGCAGTTATCCGAAGATAGTTTTAATGCAAGTTGATATGTTGCCTCTAATATTAACATTATTTTAGTAGACTTATTTCTAGCTAGGTATTAATCGTGGTTTTAAGCAAAATTAATTTCAACTTACTATAAATTATATCAGGTAAAGGATCAACGTGTGTGTACTCAGCATACAATGGGATTTCATAATTTAGCTTAAGTAAATGCTAAGCAAGAAAGCGGATAGTAAGCAGAAGAATTCTAGTGAAAAATAATATATATCATGTAACTATTTACGGCATGAGATAACCCTATCATTTATCAACACTATCATTTACCAATGAGACAAGGCATATCATTAGGAATATGTTTGGTGTTATTCGTAAAACTCCAAACACGCGTACTGCGGCTGTGAATCTTTTATGGACCTCCAGAATTTGAGACTGTTTACATTACTATATTAAATGATCGGACCTCATCATTAAATATGATAATTTCTAATTACCTCAGGTATAACGGATAAAGCAGCACTAGGAGATGCATATGCTCATCTTCAGGTCAGGGCAAACACAATGTCACGTCACCTTCCAGACAGCCCGCTAAGCGCCTTGTTCACTCATCTCCTCTGCATCAATTCCATCTCATCAAAAATCTTATCTTTCCACAACAAATCCTAGGGTTTCCTCTCACTACGAAGCCACTTGGTGGGAAGCATGACGCATAAGCTCTCCCATTCCCGCTCATCCATCGAGCATTAATCCCTTCAAATTAGCTATTATGACCCTCTCTTTAAAGAGCTATCCTCTTTCGATTTCATACACTCTTTCGAACAGCACTATTCCATCTGTCAGTTCTTACTGCGATTTAGGTGTATATTTTGACGCGAAGCTCACCTTTCGCAAGCACGTTCAAAGGATTCTCGGGAGAGTAATGGCAGTAGGTACGAGAGTACGTCTCGAGTACTACGAGAGTAGTCGTCCTACTATATCGCCACACATATTCGTGATCTCCTTGCCCTTAGGACGGTGTTTTTGGTTGTGTCCTCCCAATTTTAGAATACTGTTTACCAATCTGGTCGACCGCCTCACCAAATACTTTAGAGTTACTCAACAGACCTCTTAATTTCTTTATTGCCATTTCCCGTTATCGCACCCCTTCCCTCAAAAATACAACCCGGGAATTTACTCTCCCATCCCTTGGTATTTCCCATCCCCACCGCCGTCGATTGCTATGTGATATGAAATTTTTACATAGCATCTGTAACGGAATCTCCGTACAAATGACCTTCTTCCTCTTTTCTCAATTCGTGTTCTCGACCTCGACCATCACGTAACTTGAGTCTGTTGCAAATTCCAAATTTCCGTCTCCCGATCCCTCAACGTTCCCTATTCCATCGACTCCCCGCGACATTTAATTCCCTAAGCATCCAGTATCCTTCCCTGAACTTCTCTTCCTACCTCAACGCTTTCACCTCCTTCCCTAAACGCCAGATAGTAACTTAGCTCTCTCTGGTTGCATATGTGCTCTCCTGCCATCTGATATATTTTCTTCTTTATTTGTTAACTTTTTATTATTTTTTATTGCTTTTACCCGTTCTTTTTCTTAGTGTATATTATATGTATTGTATGCCAGCCAATGTAAAAGCCTCTTTGCCGTTTTTGGCTGCTTTGCAAAATAAATAAATATCTAAATTAGCTAATATTGTATCCCGGAGTAATATACGGACAATGCATGTTTCAAGATGGGCCAAAATATCTAAATTCTAGATACCAGAACTAATGGGAAACCGCAGGTGGTATAGAGAATAGAACTGAATTAACCTCCCAGTATTTAATAAAAGTATTGATGAATTTTAAGTCAGCTGTATCCCAAGTTATTATATCGAACTATGGGATGAGCACTACAGTTGATTTGGCTGTTTTTCATGATGGCAGGCATTGTAAGATGAATGACCAGACACCACGATAAAATACTTTGATGAGTTAGATTTAGTATTTCTAGATATCAGGGAGTCTCAGGAAAAGCTTGATGCCGGTAGCAGTTGGCTTCCAGTCTTTGCTAATCTTTTGTTAGGGAAACCTCGATGACGTGAAACCTTTGTTTGAAACTAGGCAAATTCGGTAAAGAGACTCCTGAGAGCTTATGGTGATAACGCCATAGGAAGACCGAGTGTTTTTGGGTGGCAAAAGTTGTTTTGGGTAGAGGGGATGTTGAGGACGTCCTTCAATCTCAAAACCGACAAAAATCTTGCATTAGTGAAGGATTTGTTGGACAGGATTAAGTATTGGCATAGTTTCTGACGAACTTAGGATCCCTAAAATGGATGTCGATTGACATGAGACCAAAAGCAAGACCATGAAAAAGATGTGTGCAAAGTTGGTGTCGCGAGTGCTCTCGGACGAACAAAATAAAAGTCACACGCGGATCTGCCAAGAACTTCTCAAAATGCCTCAATCACCCTACAGCCCTGACGTTGTCCCTCCGTACTTCTTACTTTTCCTCCTCCTCAATTCCATACTTAAAATACTATAGCTCGAAAAACTTAATCTGCTTTACGGTAACACGAAACTGTGTTGTCTCGTAAGTGGACCACTGGGTCGCAATTATACTATCCGGATGACTATAGCAAACTTTAAAGAAATGTGTAAAGAGTAATAAATATGTGCCTGTTAAGTCAAACCTGTTATGAAATTGCAATGAATAGGGCAAAAAAAATTCTTTCAAAGCAGCCATTGCTTGTTTAGCTGCATACGACTCGTACTAATTGTCATAAAATTCATCAATGGGTGATTTGCATCAGACTCGCTCCTATGAAATCAAATTCGTCAACCTAACCTTCTGCCAGTTAATCAGTTACAAGGTCTGTCTCAAACGTAATAGGACTGAAACGAGTAAACAAAGTAATTATTGAATTATTGCCAGAATTCATGTATATATATAAATATATATATACTATATTTCAATATTTTATTGTTTAATTGCTTTCCATGTTTCATCTCTCATGTTGGAAATAAAGAATTTACGCCATGCAGTTAATCAATTCTTACCTGTTTCGGTGTAGAATAATATCCTTAACTCATTAGCATTAATGTGCGTTTTCAAACCCTATTCCCTGTTCAAGATCATCAATGGTTAAAGCCGGAAAATCACAATCAATGTATCAATTGAAAATTGATGGTAGTTGACAACAGATATTGATAATAATCTTATCACTTAAGCATTGGCTGTACTTTTTCTATTATAATATAACCTTTCTACGTGAGGGTTATGCGAAATGTGGAACACTTATGGAATTATAGAATATCCTCCTTTATTTTTAATCATTATTAAAGATTTAATTTTTGTGTTAAGCAACTTACGAATCATATCAGACCATCTGGGAAGAGTTACTCATGAATTGCGATTCGGTTTAAGTGTTCTTACGCATGTTTACTATTGTAAAATTATTTCGTAAAATAAATTAAATATTTTACATTTCTTTTCTAAATTTCTCCAAACTATGGGATAAATTTCAAAGTCAGCCGGGGTATTCGAAAAGCTTTGAAGTACTTTACTAACAGTTGATTAATTCATATCGCTACATTGGTAAATATCCGAGGGTTTCATTACATTGGCGAAGCCATTACATCCACGAAATGGGGTAAAAAGCATTTTGCCATTTCCTGCATGTGGGTCAGAATACCAGTTCTCCGGGATGGTCCAAAACTTTTGCGGATATCCAGGCCGGTGGGGATCGATGTTGAAAGGGGTGTCTTTTTTTTAATGGCTCAGGACAATCGAAAAGACGCAAAAACGTACTCCGCTATTTGGTGTTTTGACCGGATGCATTAATATGTGCTCAAAGCTGCTTTTTTTCCATTGGTGAAGGTTATATTTCGATCTACAACGATGTGGAGTCGGCACAAAATCAATTTGTAAATAAAGCATATTTCAAAGTGTAAATAATAGGAATTGGTTTTTTAGTTCCTGCTCAAATGTTCATCTCCGTGTTATTGTGCACGGATGAGTTATATCCGTTTTTGAATGAGATTTCCGCCCGTTTATAAAGTCATGAAATACGAATTAGGAATCGTATGAGAAACGTTTTTGTCCGTATTATACAAACGAAGTATCGTATGTCACTCAACTTGAGTATTAATTGCCCAGCTAGCGTACTTAGTGGAAATCCTAATTTGGTGAGCGATTGTTTCTGGGCACAATTGCAGTTTTTTTAATTCCCTCTGAGTTTTAAAAATATTATTACGGACAGAGTGAAACAAGCATAGTATTTCAATTATAGGATTGGTTTACTACAGCCACTATACATGTATTTGAATGCAAGGTAAAGCTGCCCTATTCTAGGGAGAATAATGTGGTGGTTTCCCGTTGACTGCTGATGCAGACGCTGTAGCATCTGATGCCGGGCCTACCCACTCGGTCTGCGCCACCAGTGTCTAATGGTGAAGCTGCTGCATTTCGCCATGGGTTCAAAGTAGCTTTTTGATAGGAGTATAAAATTCTCCTTACCTCGTTCCGAAATACCATTGCTGGTTTTTCCTGCTAATGTGTGGTTCTCTCGTCCCGAAAAACCGTTAACAAATATCTTCTAAGCTGAAACATTTTCCTATCACAGATAACGAACCAGCGTCCTTAGGCTCAACTAGCAGAAAGAATCTTCCTGTCTGGTTTATCCTCGCCTCTAAACGTAAAAACAGTAATCAACCGCATGGTACAGCTCACCCAGCACTAAACACGATAACATGTGAAATTTCACCCTTCCTCTACAACCTTTCCATTTCCTCGTACTGCGTTTTCCACCTTGCTTCCTTTACGTTATTTGTTGCCCGACTCAATTTGTTATAACTGTATGTCTTAATTATTCCATTTTCTTCACTCATTCATCTCTGTATTAATCTTATCTTAGATCCATGATTTATTTATCCTTTTCCCGGATTCGTTTCGTATGGTGACTTTTGAGGATTTCGATATCACTTTCTTGCTACATTTTCATTTTTCTTTGATAGTACTCAGCTCTTTACTCGCATCCAATGATTTTTTCTCCAGCTTACTAGTTCTCCTTCCTTATCAATCCATTTTATGCTTCTACATTCCATATCATAACCAGCCGCCCCCGCCTTAATATTAGATTTCATGAAAACTAAACTATGGTCAGAGCCCGTATCTACTCCCAAGAAATTGTGCACATTATTGCTATATCACACTGTTGCTATACCTGTGCCAAACCATAATGAAATCTAACTGATAACTTTTGAGTCCCCTGGCATTTTACATTTATACCTACACCTTTTTTGGTGTCTAAATGATGTGTTGGTGATGACTTTCCTCTGTCTCCTGCAGAACTCAATTGCTTTCTCCCCGCGGTCCTTCCTCGTGCCTAAACTGTAGTTTCCCACCTTATCATCCTATCTTCCTTCGCCTACCGTCGCATTCCAATCCCCCATCACTATCAAATGTTTCCCTGCAGGAACACACGCGATGATATCCTCCAACTTATTGTGCATCCTATCGACTTCTTCCCCCTTGTGGTTGCTCGGTGGCATGTATACCTGAACAATAATCAAGTTAGTCGGTTCAGCTTTAATCTCTACTAGCAAAATTATATCCGTTGCTTGCTTTTTGAATACGCTTCTTCCTACCTCTTTGTTTGATATTACGGCAATCCCTCGTTGGCTCTCGTCCCAACCTCTGTATATTATTCTATAATTATCACTCCAGTATTCCCCATTTTTCCATCTCTCACTTGTTATCCTCTAACTTTCCTGTCTTCAAAATTGTCCTAAAATTTGAAGTTCCGATTCTAACTAAATTGGAATCCTTATTTTGCGTTTTCTGTTCTGCTGCTGTCGATTTTACCTTACAAATGTTTCGTAGAATTAGGACCGCGGAAGCTGCCGGGCACGGCACACGGTCCCATGGGACGAGCCCCTAAGTTGTCATGACTCATATTCTCTATAGTGTCCGTCATTAAAATCTTTGGAATGTTAATCGAGGTAGTTTCCCATTTCCTTCCCCAATAGTGTTTTTAACGTGAAAACATCACTCAATGGCCGCCCCACTGGGATCCGATGCCTTTGCAGCCGCCTCACTGAGGAACAGACGCTGCGTGGACTACCTTTCGCCTGGGTCTCAATCTTCGACCTGTTTGGCATGACTGACCCTATCAGGATTAATTATTACCACCAGCAAGCCTCTAGAGGTTATCGGATTGCATAAGTCCTTTCACCGCATCAAGATTGTAGTCCATTGGAGGGCCACTATACTTAAGTTATCGAGTAAAGGAGAGGTCGGTAATCTTAAAAGTGTCATTGAATATACGAGCATTTTGTCTCATATCTGTTTTTCTTGTGTGTGTATGCATGTGCATTGTAAGAGTGACCAGTGATCACACTGGACCGTTGCCACCAGGTAAATTGCCTAATTGCAACGAAGTATGTAAATAAATAAATAATAAATAATTACAACACCTTTTGAAACAATTTAAACCGTATGCGATATTCTGCAAAAATTAAGGAAGATTTCAAAAAAAATCCTACATCTGTTTTAGGTATTAATAGCGTAACAACCCACAATATTTCACCGGTTGGTTAAAAAAATCTGGTGTCATCTTTCAGCGTAAGACAGATAAAAGTGGTAGATCTAAGCTACAGAAAGTTTCTGATTAGGATCGGTCCACCTTTTGTATTGACGTACAATGCTACTAGAACCTCTTTCGTGCCATATAGCGAGTCAAACTCTTCCTTAAAGCGTTGCAAATGACCCTTTTTGTTAAATATGACTATGTCTAAGACCAAGAAGTTAGAAAACTTTAGAGAATACTCCTTAGAACGACTCTGGGATCCAGAACCCACGTTTTAATATTTTCTAAAATTTGGACCATAGGTAAATATTCACCATGTAGAGCAAACAGTTAACGATGTCGGGTTCCATCGACTTCTAGCGCTACCTTTTCAATGCCTTCTCGCAAATAACGGCGGGATCCGTTTTATGAATCCTTTTACTTGTATACATCGGGGAAGTTTATGAAGCGTTTACATTCATTTTTTATCAAAAATAAATAAATATCCCCTTAAACGAGGTTGCTTTGGGAATCGGCAAGTAGGTACCGTGAAGATCTCGAAGGAAAGCCCACATTCTCCCCCCTCTCCCCTCCATCTCCTTTCCACTAACCTAATTTTGACGGAAGGTGGGTTCTTTGAAGAAAAGAGATGGTTCTTTGAGAAGGATTCATGAGGTATGCAGAGTGTATTTTCTCAGAAGGATCGGAAATACCATGCATATATTTTAAAATATTTCACTTTTATTATGGGATGCAAGAGAGAATCTATAAGAGTGGCCTCATTTCCATGCTTGGTTTCTTCAACGATTCTCTCTTAAAGTGGAATATTCGATGAGGCAGCGAGCGGCCGTGTAACCATAACGTAAGCAGGGTTCTAAGGCCGTCCATTTAAGCAGCGTGCCGCCGGGAATACCTGATGACTTACCCTTCCATTCGAAAAAACTGGGCCAAAAGGTTTCTACAAACCTTGAACCAGTATCTGTAGGAGTATCTGAGCTCTCTTCATGGACTGCACATAAATATACGCTTCTATTATTTTTCTATATGAAATCGGCTTTCTTCCACCAGTATCGTGAACCTTGTGGTCATTGCCATTCACTCCTCCAGCATTTTCGTACATTCGAAAGTTCACTCTGTATTAACATAACATAAAAAAAGACTGTTTCCTTTAAATGCGTAGGACCCTGACGCCAACTAATCTAAACTATTCCTGCATTGAATACATTGTTCTAAAAGTAAAATTCAATTTCTGGTATTAACACCTACTGGAATAAATATTATACTTGATCTATATAAATTAGTGGAAAGTTTATCCGAAGGCGTCCTAAATATGGCAACACTAGAATAATTTAGTGACCAGAGGATAGTGTAAGTAACATTCAAGATGGTGGCTAAAAATATCAAAAACCCAAAGAAATATTGACTAGTCTGACCGATTACGACGGATTTAAACGTGAGTTACAGCAAGCAGCCTTACGGTTTGTGAGAGACAGTGAGAGTTTTTTGATTGCGTTTTTTGGAGTTATGAGTTCTGTAGTAGGAAAACATAACTCGTACATACCTACTAGTAGTAAATTGTAAAACGGCAGGTCGAGAGGTAGATGGTGCAATGTGAAATTTTGTAAAGCCTTTAAACTAAAATGTTAATTGAATCTCAATTAATTAATTGCATGATAAATGTAACTTCCTCAATACGTGGCAATGTATTTTGGGAATTGCGTAACCGAGTGAAATAAAGATAACCATTAACCTGATTGATTTTACTAAATTAATGAAACCGACGTGAACATTGTTCAGCATAATTATTAAGTTAATCCATATAAATATTGATAAATAATTCTCTGAATTTACCTAATATGATGAGTTAGAGTTAATAACAAACACTACATACTTATGAATGCTGCTAGATTATACATTCTAAAATTCTCAAAGATCAATGGAAAAAGAACAACAGAAGATGCCCACCTAGTGGTTGTACTCAAACATAAACTGATATCATTATTACTAGTTAGATAGTTTCATTAAGTATTTAATTCATTCACTCTACATTTATTTCAAAATGTGAACTTTTTGACCATAAAATTTTGTAAAGCTAACAGTTTCAGGCTTAAATTTTTGGAATTCCTTCATGGTGAGGGGAAAAGAAAGAGAAAAAAAACTTTGCACTTCCACACAATTTAAAGTGAGCGGAAGTGCAAAGTGTTTTTCTTTCTCTTTTACTCTCACTATAAAATATTATATTTAGTGGAAAAGATAGGAGAAAATCTGGCTCTGATGGTAGTTTACTGCCATATTCGGCATGTGAAAAGCGGCCGTAGGATGTGGATTAATTGAAGCCAAAATATTCTATGCTCAAACATATACTATGTATAACACTTTTCGGAATCAAACTGAACAACAAAAATCATAATCAACTTTTTTATATATTCGAAAAAGATGCTAAACTTTTTGAATCTGATGATTGTGACTAAGGAGGAGAGAAACGAGGAAAGGATGATGGAGGAAAGCAGTCTTATGTCCTAAACAGTCTTTTTTTCTCACTAGACAGGGTTCGTCCGAAAAATAAGTGTACTGAGTTTTTCCCGCCGCTCCAGGCGCGCCCAGCACCACTCTGACGGACTGCGATTGGAAGGGGGTATATTGGCAAGCGACGTTGAAAAAGGCAGTCGGCTCTGAGCTGTGGTGCAGTGAGGAGCTCTGTTAACGCGAACCTCCACGCTCGACCCACGTCACGGAACGCGATGCCGAAGTTTTTGGAGCAGCGTTATTCCATCAAATTTGCGGTAAAGCTTGGGAAATCGTCTACCGAAACTGTCGGTATGATTAACCAGGCTTACGGGGAGTCAGCCATGTCCAGAAACATGATCTTTCGGTGGCACAAGATGTTCGTGGAGGGCAGAGAAGAGGTCGACGACGAACCACGGCCTGGACGTCCATCAACGACACTCACCGACGAAAATGTGCGAAAAGTTCGCGATGTACTGAACTCTGATCGTCGTTTTAGTGTTCGGATGATAGCAGAGCAGTGTAATGTGCCAAAAACAATAGTGCACGAGATTATTAGGGAACAATTACAGATGCGAAAAATTTGTGCAAAGTTGGTGCCGAAAGTGCTCAGTGATGATCAAAGACTCAATCGTTTGTAAATCGCGACACAACTTGCGGATCACTGCAAAAATGATCCACATTTTTTAGAGAACGTTTATGTTCCCGAAGATAAAGAGGAGTTTGAAAGGAACGCGATACGGGACTTTGGACGCCGACAAAGAGGTCGTGACGACGTGTCTTCGAGAGGTTCCCGATGATGCCTTCGCGGGAGCGTTCCAGGAATGGGAACGGCGCTGGAACAAGTGTATCGACTCACAAGGGTCCTATTTTGAGGAATATTAGCTTAAGATATTGTAAAAGTGTCATGAATTTTTTTTCCTGAGCTCAGTACACCTATCTTCCGGACGAACCCTGTAGACACGAAGACCAAAGGGATATGTGACATTAAAAGCGACTGGTTGGTATGCTAAAAGTACACTGTTTTAGTATGCTAACTACTAGTTTAAGAAATCAGTATTTCTTTTTGCGACAAAAATTAAAAAACATTATAAACACAGTAATCGACGCGAGTGATAGTAGATGATGGTAGAGACTAAATAGTACAGTTTTACAATTGAAAAAATATACAAAATCTATTACTTTTCATTGCTGCGAGTTTCACTGATATTGCAAATTTATAATAATTACGGCTATGTCTTATATGTAGTTGCTATAAGCGCAGTAGCCTAGAGGTAGAGCTACTGACCCGGGTAAAAAGAGATGTGTCAGACGTGATATGGTGGAATAACATGATTAATTAAAATTAGCAATTTTCCACAAAAATAAAAAATTATTAATACGACCGGTTTCAATGCAACTACATTATCATCTGGTGATGATGCAGTTGCATTGAAACCGGTCGTATTAATAAATTTTTATTTTTGTGGAAAATTGCTAATTTTAATTAATATTGACTCGGGGCTCGGCCCGGGTTCGACTCCCGGGTACGCCTCTCTGAGCACCCTCAGCTCCACACAGGTTGTATGATTTTTAGGGCTCCAGACCTTCCTGAGAAGATCGGTCTGGAAAGGGATCTCGATCCGTTACCCTGCCGTGATCTGTGAATTCCATACGCCCACGTCCTTATTTGGGACTGGTTGAGCGGTATCATCACCGTTTAAACCAAACTTTAGTTGGATTACTATCGTTGTATGCTGTTCTAGTAACCGTTTAACATAAATAATACTAAAACGAGGAATTCGTTATTTAAGTCAGAGAGGAAGAAATAGACAGGGTGTACGATTAAAAATAGGAAATAATCGTTGGTGTTCCGGGAAAAAATATTTGATAGTGATTGGAACGCGTTGGTGGGAGAAGTTAAAGATGGGATTTAAATATTTTACTGCAGGGCATGACAATCTTATCAAACACTTTGAGCACCATATCCAGTTTGAAGCACCATGATGGGAGTAATTAGGCATAAAAAATATTGAGGGATTTAGAAAAAAACATCTGTCATACTGTATTATGATTGGGTATAGTTTTAGGGACAACTAGGTTAATGTGCTTCAGTCCCCGGGTAGCGAGTGTAGATTACCATCATAATTTAGCGAAAACGAGATAGCCGAGCCCGTAGACTTGATTGGCACATGTATTATATGGGAGGAATAAAACAAAGTTACAAGTAAGGGGAGAAATAGGGAACACGCACTAGATCACTTGGGTGTTTTTGGGAAACTGTGCCCCACGTAAACCTCAATCACACGCACACACACAAAAAAACAATAGTAATAGTAAAAAATAAGACAAGCAACCACTCGATCACTTGGGTGTGTTAAGGAATAACATTCAATTTCGTCATTCGCATTCACACACACACACACACTCAGGGTTTGCAAGGATTCCTCCTATGCCAGTGACCCGTCAATCACAAAGATGAATGCAAAATTATAAAACATTTTTTGTTGTCATTGCTTCACGCCCGTATTTCATTATCTGTTTTATAATTTAGTGTAACGTCAGATTCAAGATGGTTACACTGGTTGAAATTATGAAGAAATGCAATGTATTAGCACTTACAGATACCAAATGAAGGGACAAGGAAAAATATTCTGAACAAATAAATAAGCGTGATATTTTTCACATAGAAAACTTTATAATATTACCGGTATCGATTAATAGGCGATATGATCAGGTCTTGATGGTGTCGCATATGCATCGAAATCGGTAGTGATGTAATTCTTTTGTGCAAAAATGTAGCAAGTTTATTTATTCAGTGATCACGAATTATCACCAACTAGAGCCTCAAACAATCGAATACTTAAAAATTTATGAGTAAGGGAGGGAACGGAGACGTATTAAGTACAAGAAAAATGGAAAGGAAAAATTATCTTTCTACTTTTAAAGGGAAATAGCTAAAACCATGGACGAAACATTATAGATCAGGAATTATACATGCTAAAGAGACAAATGAAAACACTATCAGGGGACAAAAAGGAAAAAGCCATTCATGCGCTCAAATATCATGCAGGAAAATTTATTAACTCGCCCCGGCAGGATTCAAGAAAGATGGAGAGCATACGCTAAATCGACTTGGGTTAAAAATATAAAGCCAGCAGTTTCAATCTGAAAATTTCATGTAAATGGTTTCTGGCATACTTGATTGCATAAAAGAAAGAGCTCTTATGGAAGTGTAAGCAAAACAGTGCGTGTGGTAAAATAAAATATGTTCGCAGCGCTTAAGGGCTTCGGAAAACAGAGAGAGATAAATTTTCATGAATTATTTCGTATTATTACTGAAGCAGAAATTTGGCTGATTGATTGCACCAGTTCAAGGATACTTCAAATATAACATTTGGGCAGCCAGCCTCGCGTGAGAACTTTAGAATGATGCGCAAATGTATGAATTAGAGGATATAATCTGTGAAGACATGCATTTTTTTCACATTAACATTGACCATGAACACACTTGAAATAAAGTGGTGAAAATTTGAACCTTTTTAGCTGTAGTTTTAGAAAAGTGTATAATGCTGGAATGGAAAACGAGTAAACTACCATTTGAAGTAGGTGGAAGGAATTTTTGGATGTAATTTGTTAGAGGCGGTGTGGATGCTTAGATTTGGATTGGTGATTAGATGTTGAAAACTTATAAAATATGTACGATACACATATATCTTAAAATAGTTTTTTCTTAATACATGTCCACGCATGAGTGTGTGTGTATTGTGACGGAAAAGGTGGATGCATAGCGTTTTTATTAGCAATAGGATTTTGATTAATGTGATAGAGGAGAGAATATTGAGTAAATGAGGAAGGGGCAGGAATAGGAAAGGGTAATTGGTTGCGATGAAGAGAGGAAGGAAGTATTCGGAATTGAACTTAAAATGGCGTTGGAGGTGAGACTGCGTTTTGTGGGATTGTCGTTGCACTGTTGTGTAGCCTTGGGTCCATCCAAAACCTTCTCTAACCGGTAGATTCGTAATCAGTAAGCCCTTTCAGGTGCGAATAGAAATAATAACTATTGCATCTATGAATCAGTAATCTATTAAAACTTTTGAATGAAAAATGGAATGCTAATATTGCGTATGATGCAGCGGATCAACAATTTCACAGACAAATTTATGTGGGTTACCTTATTTACATTTGGAAAATCAAAGTTAGTTTTTGTATCCCCTATGTATTTATAAATTCATTTATAGAGACCAATTGTGAATGCCATCAAAATTTGACTAAAAATCCTAGGAGCTATTTCTTACATGAAACTAGTAAATTGAAACTTTTTCTATTTATGAAAATGTCTTCCTCCACTTTTTGAAAGGGTCAATATAAGATCATTTATGGTTGATTTTATGGGGGTGATATGTTTTCGAATTTTTTCTACCTCTTTATGATTCCTAAACATCGTCCTTTAGGGAAGCTATGGTAAAAAAAAATGAAGAAAGGAAACGGAGTTTGTGCGAGGTTTGACCTTTTAGCTCCTTGGTCTCCCACATTCCGCCAAATATTAGATAACATAGATTCTCCCGAGCAAGAATAAATGGTTTGTTGCCTCGATAATAACTGATTATGCACTGAATTTAATTTCGCATTCGTCAGGTTTTTTCACTTTTCGCACCAATTAACCATATAATAATAAAAAATAAAAGTTAACTTATTTTTAATCAATACTAAATGGATATATCTGCTCATATGTTTGCATTGAACATCATCGTGTCGAGTCGGTAAGTTTTAGTAGCATTTCATTAAAATAATTTACTTTTAGTTTTTTATGTGGTATCAATTAGACTTCAAATAAAAATAAGGATTCTCTTGTGAATGATTGCCGGTGTGAATTGTTTATAGTGTGAGAGCCATTTTTACTCGAAGGAAAGTTCATAATCACAATTTTGAATTTTTTCTGAAGAAAATTTACTTTTCCCCATTCAACAAACACAGTTTCCATGTTTTCTTTAGTAGAATGATGATAGTAACAGATTCACTTTTATCAACCGAATTTAGCCAATACAGTCCTTCTGCAAAGCATTTGAAGACTCAGGCCATCCATATTGTACCCTCGTTTTATATGTCTTTTGTCAAAATTTTCCTTGCAGTTTCATTGAGGCCGCTCCTTTTTTATGCTAGGAAATTCTTATGTGAGAATGCCGCCATTTTCCTAAAACTAATGTCCGTTTGTTTTCGGCGTCTATTCCATGTGTCTAGTTATACCAGTATATTTTAGTCAGCTATAACGATCTCTTTGAGATCGTTATAGCTGACTGGCATCGATTTATTGAGTTATTAGCTTATCGAATGTTTTCATTCTCATGAATTCTCATTAAAATGCGCGCTTTTTTTCTTCTTGAATAATTCTACACTGTTTGCTGATATTTTCTCAGTGCCGAGGATTCTTAAAGTTTCCGTTTAAGTTGTCCTACTCCCGATGGCAAGAGAAATTGTTTTCAAGAAAAGTCATTTGGGAGAAGAAACAAGGTTTCAAAAAAGAAAAAAAATAATATAAATATTTATTTTGCATAATAAATTTCAGAGTATCTTCATACATTATAAGTTGATTGCTATGTTTAAAATACATTAACAAGCAACCGTTAGTAAGCAGCCATTTTGGGATGAAAAAAGCTTATTCATACTATCGCGAGGGAATAAAAGGCGTTTTATTGAATAAAATCGCAGTAAATTTAAACGATAAAAACTCCAGTGACAAACAATTTTATTCATCTTTGGATAACAATAATACCATGTCAGTTGATAACAATGTAGCACCGTTTTACAATCTTTAATCATTTCATTTTCCTATTAAATGATTTTTTCCGATATGTTTTTTGGGGCAAGCGTACATTTTTCATTTATTCTCAGGAGTGATGTCTCTATTTATATCAATGATGGAAAATATTCTCCGAAAATTCTTTCTGATCCAATTGATTGGGCATGAGAAAGTTTTTTGACTTGGTTGAATCCAATGCCGTCTTAAAAATATCTATCAATTTGTTGCAATATTTTGTGTTTTTCATTCAACTTAATTGCAATTTGACGTAAATCAGTATAAAAAAGCATATATTCGTATATCGGTATGATAAGGAATTCTTTCGCCAAATGAACTTGAAGCTAGCTCGTTGTACTAGAAACATCTATGCTGACAAATGTAAAGCACACCGACCGTCGGTAGACAGAGTACCGTGTTCCGTCGACGATGAGGGCATGGGAAATCGCCAGCACGCGAAATTGGCAACGTCGCTTCCCTCGGGTGCACCTTCAGAAAGTTTTTTGCAACCTCCTCACGAAGACTCCTCGTCCATAAAACCCGAGTGGCAGCCTCTCACCCCCAACACCCCCTCCGTCCCCGCCCCCTCACATCAACTTGTGTTCGCCCCTGAAATGGCGAAAGCTCGCACCATGGCCTATTCTCCATCGCCAACATAACGGCAGCTAAGACAGGGGTTGAAAGTGGTGGAGGTTATTGGGGGCGTGCCTCCGGGTAGGGGTAAATTTGCACCCGGGAAAGGACGAAGTGACCCCGGTCGCCTGAAAAGGCAGGGCCGCGGGGAGGACGGGAAGCGTGGAAATGAAAGTAACATGTATCGAAGAATCGAACCTGGCCCATCTGTCGATAATAAACCAGAGCTAATTAAAATTTATGCCGAGTGCTTATTCTAAGCGCTGATTTTTGCGTTATTTTTTCCGATTTAATTGAAATTTGCTAAGAATTTTTTCCACCAAGCCAATGTTCCAACAAATTTGTAAATTTTCTGTGCGCCGTTGAATAAACTCCGAATTATGCCTTGAAAGAAAATAAATAAATATTTGGCGATGATTTACTTTCGAATATTTATGTCTCATTTGTTTATTTAGTGGATCAGCCAATTAATTTCTCCTCATTCACCGTTGCGAAAACACATTCAAGCGGAAAACTTCCAGAAAATATCGCGCTTAATTTACAGCGGGATTGTTAAAAATATTTTGTGGTTAATTTTAGAAAAGTCGATTCTATAATTTTCATTTTTGTAAGTGATAGAGAAATTTAAAATATTATTACTATACCACTTGATAGGAAGTTTAAAAATAGAATATAAGGACACGACACTAAATAATTTGACTTTTTAAATGAGGAAGATTCTGTAGCAGAAATTAAATAGTAATTGCCTTAAATTTTATTGATTTAATATCTGACAACTATTTATATTTCGGCCTAATTGTAATATTACCCTCTTTCATCGTAGAGCCTTAAGATTCACCTTATTCACCAGATTTAATGTAACTCACCCGGGATTTTATGTTATGTTACGAGTAACTTACTTCACTATTTATAATGTATGATCTCCTAAGTGATATGTTTCGCCTAGTATTTTCTACCTGCCAGTTTTATATTTTTGATAAATTATTTTATGTTTCTAATAATTACTCGAAATGATGAAATAACGATATGAATAGTTTTTATGCGCAGGGTTCTTTCATGCTCATTTAACGCACAATTTCCGAAGTTCGAATGTCTCCATTGATAAAGTACATATAAGATTACTTGCTCTCATAATTGTATGACCGCTATAGACTTTCTATGCATATATAGGTAATACATTTTTGGGAAAAGATTAATTCCCTCCCTTATCCCCAGTTACAAAGTGAAACAAACCGAAATCGCGAGGGTGGATTCCTTTAAATACTTGGGTGTAACAATTACTCACGATCTGTCCTGGGGAAAACACATACGAGAAATATGCGGTCGTGCTAATAAAAAATTGGGATTTGTGAAAAGAGTGCTAGGTAAATGCGACGAAAAGGTGAAAGAACGATGTTTCCTTGCCTTGGTCAGGCCCCACCTAGAGTATGCTGCCAGTATATGGGATCCTCACAACATAAATTTAGTTTCGGAATTAGATCGAGTTCAGCGGAGGGGGGCTAGATTTGTCAAATATTGTTATGACCAAGGCAGCAGCGTATCCACTTTGCTAGACGATTTAGGTTGGGATTCTCTTACGCAGTGGCGTTTACAATATAGATTAAACTTATGAAAACATTTAAAGATGGACCCTTTTCCGATGACATCAAGGATATAATACGAACCCGAACATATTACGGTCGAAGGGATCACGAATATAAGACTAGAGAGATTGACTGCAAGACTGACAGGTTTAAAATGTCATTTTTTCCAAGAAAGATAAAGGACCAGAATGCTTGTAGCCGAAATTTCCCAGGACTTAGTTCGTTACAATAAGTATTAACGTACAGGTTAGGGACATCGCGAGGATATATATATATATATTTTTTTTCTTACAGGGTCCCCCCTTCCCCTACCTATTTGAATAAACCACAACCCTCTCATCCATTACCCTTTCCTCCTGGTGTTCCACCCCCTACCAAACACCTTTTTTGGCGACTCGCAGGGTATTTATGTAGATGTAGATGTATGTACATAAATCTATAAGGTTATTTAAAACATGGTCTTTAGTATAGTACGATCTCATTGTGAACTCCGTTAAATTTATTTTACAAAATAATTTATCACATTTTCTACAAGATTCCCTTTTTACCGAGTTTTGATATTTTCCTGCGATTGGAAGAACGTTTATAAGGATCACCTGAACAACCTGATTTACCTAAATTAATTAAGGTTCTTCCTAAGGAAAATTTTAAAAAATATAAGCTTAGGTATCTTTATTTTTTATTTACAATTGACGTAACGGAATGATTCCAGCAGACAATTTACTTTATTGCGATTAAAAAACTATTTTGTATGTTTCATTTATTTGATACATTTGGAATATTACAAAAAACATTGAATGTTTCAGATAATGGTTCATTGAAAGTATCCCTATAGAATTTTCTGAATTATTATTAGTGTATGCCTTCAGTAAATGACAAAGCAGTATTTAGGCAGTACTGAAGCACTGAAAACATCAATCTCAGGTAAATTATTCCATTTTTAATTTTCATTAGACATAATCATGTCGGAACCTAATATGATACAGTTCGACTTAATTAAATATAGCCGTGTTTCTTGTAGCTACTTCAATTAAGATATCACTATAAATTACTTTTTCACCCATAATGCTCTCATGCTTTCTTTTCTTAATTGATGAGCCGTTAAGGTAGAATCATTGTTGTAGTTATAAAGTTTTCGATGAAACTTTGATCAATATTTTTCTTCATAAAATAACTTCGGTATTTTTTCTATATGTTCTACCCCTTGTTGTTAAAATTATTTTATCAAAACGAAACTATTGCGATTTACCAAAAATGGGTTCATGAAAATAACCTAAAAAAATGGAAATAATGGTACAATGGTAAATTAATACACATTCGAGGATAGAAAGAAAGCACTAAATAATTACAGAAATGAAATAAAAACAATCTGAAATGATGAGAAACACTGAGGCCTCTTCTCCGGGTTGCAAGATGGAGAGGGGGAGGGGGTGGTTTAGAAGTACGAGGCTGCGGGGCGCAAGCATTGAGTATCTTCCTCTCCACCGAGACTCCCGAACAGTAAACAAGTCGTAAAAAGTCCGTCTTATCCACATCGAAGAGAGCGCACTCCTTTCCTGCATAGTATTCCTCATCCCTTATCCCCTTTGCCCATTCCCACGCACCCTGTCCACCCTTTTTAGCCCTCGCCCCTCTATCGCCTACTCCTATACGTGGACATATTCCTGGAGTTTCCCGAATGCAGCCGTGGTGTGTGATAGAAGGAGGATCGTGTCTCCCTAGCAGCTTCTCATTCCATTGCCCGCCTCCCCTTCAATTCCTCCGCCCCGACAACCGCCATGGGATTGGTTCGGTGTTCGGTGGTTCTCCATTCGCCCCGAGATGCCTTCGTGGTCTCACTTTCTCCCTCCCCTTGGTCCACTTTTTCACGCCACTTTCTCGTCTTGAAGTACATACTGAGAATATATATACTTATGGATAGGATTACGATCTGCCGCTAGGGTCGGCGCCCGCCCGTGGCGATTTTTTCCACTCGTGTTGACCGGTCCTAACTCATTCGGTTTTCTCGGCGTTATTCGGCCAATCAGGTTTATTTTTTCCATTGCGGGCAACGGAGTCGAACGGATGTTTTCGATATCTTCTTCATCGTCAACCGCGGAAGTGTGTGCCGATCGACCAAAGGGGAAAAACGGAATAAAAAGGATCCTAGCTATTCGGTATCGATTTCCTTCCGACCGACTGGGCGGGAGTGACGTGTGAAACGACTGCCAATCACATATCGATGACCCACTCGTCCGTAAAGTTCGAAATGAAATGCTTTTCGAGAGGATGGGTCTTGATGGCCTCCGCATATTTCATCTAAATTTTTTTTTACATTTTCCAAGATCACCCTCGATTTTTTCGCGATCCCTTCCAGCGATTCTCTCATTGGGCTACTAATTGAAAAACTATCTTCCTCTTACTGGCATGGATTTGCGCAGGACGGGATATCAAATGGGATTAACGTAGATTTGTTAACATTAATTGCAGGTACTTTAAAGTGAAAATCTTTCTCTTTAATATTTCGGGTCTCTCAGCGAAAAGGAGATAATACGTTGAGATCGAAGAATTACTGATTTATTGATATTTTTTTTCTTGTCCGGATATTTTAGAAAATAAAGATTGTAGTCATTGTCTATCACGTCATCTATATGATTTAAGGAATGTTATAAGATTGCCACAGCTGTTTATATAATTCTAGTTCCTGCTAATGTCATTATTTTATTGTTTAGAACTTGCTGCTGTAATTATTTGATTCATGAAATTATTCTGCAGTCATCCTTATATATCTTTATCGTTGAATTCTACTAAATACTTGGATTCAGAAACCTATTTTGTATTAAAACTAACTTTTAGTCGTTGCTGTTTTATAGGGATTCCTCCCACTCATAGCGAATTTTATTCATTACTATTTCTAATTGTTAAAATGCTATTAATTTTTTATTCACCCTGCAATTTCAAACAGAACCATTATTTGTAATTATTTCTTATCTCTTCATACGACCCTATGTCCTAAGTCACAGCTTCACTTTTTTAGTGCATCAAAAATACCATATGAAGTTTTTTTAAAGACAGTTGCCCTTAGTGCTGTACAACGATGGTGCAAAATTTGGAAATTGGAACTAAACTTAAAAGACTGCGTATTAGTGAATTTTTGACAAAAGAGCAATTCCCTCCCGAACACCCTTTGCATCGGGAACACCAAAATGGAATGTTTAAACTCAATTGAATGATAATGAGTTACCCTCACTTGTGGGTGAAATATAATATATGTGGGAAATAAAATGTGGACTAACTAACAAAAAATAAGGCTTATCATAATACTACTAATTGTGCTGGAAATGTCAAAGAGAAATGTTATCTGTCGTTGGTTAGGCCTCATTTAGAATATGCTACAAGTATAAGGGATCTTCATAAAGATGGACTGATTGCAAAATTGGGTCGTGTGCAGCGTAGAGGAGCTGTGAATCATTCAGGAGCGAAGTTACAAAAACAGATTGGAGCGGTAAATTACGGATTGACGCTCTTGTATAAATTGGAATAGAATATTTTATTCAATGATGTTAAAAATATTTTTTACCCCCATCGTACTACGGTAGGCAAGATCATGTCAATAAAATTTGAGAAATTAACTCTAGAACGGATATTCTTTTGATGTCATTATTTCCAAGAACGGTAAGGTATCAGAATAACATTTTCTTACCGCGGTGGGGTCAGAGTTAAAATTAGTCTGCTGTATATTCACCCCCAGTCACACAACCTAGCGGTGGCTTGCACAGTACTAAATCAGATGTAAAATAAATAATATAAAACGATGATTGCTTGAGTTCACGGAATAGAATTGTAATAAGCTTTCAACTACGTACTAAGTAACAGAAAATCGTTTGGAAGCGACTTGATCAATATGAAAAGATCTAAGCTCAGGTTATTTAGGTGTTTTCCAAAAATTGTGGACCATACATGTATGATCAATAATGATATATTTAGAATCAATGAGTAAGGATTTGATGGCAATCTTGAGACTTTTTCTATTCTGTAGACCAGATATATTTGCCATTTGAAATCAATTTTTAAAAATATCGAAAAAAATTTAAAACTGTCCCTGGTGGGTGATGCTATAGAAATAAAAAATGAAAAATCAAAATGACCGTCGAGGAGTACAGGAGAAGTAAATATGCGGAAAGATGAGAAAAGAAGAATCAAAAGGATCGAGACACAATGGATTTCTAAATACGATGAATAGCCGGTAAGTAACTTACGTTTCTAGGACTAAAGCCACCATCTTGGAGTTTAAACGTCCCCACTTACAGTACGAATCCAGATGTGATAGTGTGAGAACTGTGGTTCTTATACTCTAATCATTGCGAACTGTTACCGTGCACGCTGGAATGGAAAATCCTGCTAGATCCGTGGTTTGGTTTTCACTGGCAAAAAATAACAAGCCAGTTGAAACTCACAGGCAACCTTGTAAAGTGTACGGAGGCTGAGTAATAAGTGAAGGCGGAGTGAGGCAAAGGTGCATTCAGTAAAAAATTGGCAGCGCCAATATTCACAACGAGCACCGAACAATGAATATATTCGTAAAAATCGCCTAATTACGATTACAAATCTCTCGCTAGACGTGACTTGCAAAACAGTGCTTTGACAGTAACGCAGAGTTCCATGCTGTTGTAAACAAGTGTTTGAAATGTGAGGTGGTATATGTATTGCTATGATAAAGGCGTCAATTTGAATGAAAACTATGTAGAAAATAGCTTGAGAATATGCCATTCCATATATGTAAATAAACTTTCTTTTGTTGCTAAGTTCATATTTTATTTCAAAACATAAGTTACCTTTTGAACATTTTCCGCACATTAGCAGGGAAAATCGAATCTCATGATCACGACCGAGGTGATTCCAATTTGAGATAAATGCTAGACGAAAGATCTTCCTGGACAAGCAAGGCATTTAGCATGGCAACAGAGGGAGTGAAGGTTGATAGTCTTCTCATTTTCAGATTGAAATATTGAAGGTAACGCTGAGGTTGATATCAGAGAGAATGACCCGTTGGCCATATCGAAGGTATATTCAACGTGGCCGCCGCCTCGGGAGGTGGGAATGCGTTTCCGAGTAATTCCTCCCGCATTCACGTTCCCTCTCGGCATTCGGGAGATCCCCAAAACTTCCCCATAGCTCCGTCCTCCCCCAGACGTTCGCATTCGTCTCCTCCCGGGCGGTTAAAAGTGGATCCCGTCCATACGTGCCAGGAATCTTCAGACTGTGATCCCCATATTGCCTTTTCTCACTTCTCCCGCTTCTCCACCCCATCTCAACCCGTTCCCCTTTGCACCCTCCCCCGCTCCACCCACTCCAGATGAGAGAGGAAGCGATTGAATGATTTGGTACCACGACCGAAGGAAGAGTCAGTCATTCGGGCTTTAGGGGTGACGAGGACGGACCCCAGGGGTGGATCAGGGGAGTATGGGAGGAGGAAGGGGTGGGGCGCGATGTAGTAGATTTACCTCCTTCGCACCCCCGTCTGCGTGGGGGGGGGGGTCGTCGTGGGAGGGTCAGTCGAGGGGACGAAGTCGATTTTGAATGCCCTACCCTGCCCGTGACACGTGATCACGTGAGCTTGATTGATCCCCCGGATGACTATTTCATGAGATGAGTTTAAAGTGTTGGTTTTGGATATGTTTTTCCTGGGAATCACAAGGGAATTCGATCATAACATGAATCCCTGGGTCTTCTAGGTCTCTTTACTCAAACGGCACTCTGGGCCCTCGTCCACCCATCAGTCATTCTTCCCTTTCCACAACCAAAGCGTTTTCGCCGCTAAAAGCCTACCCCCTTCCTCCTTCCTCGTTTCATTTTCATTTCACTGAAGTTAGCCCGCAGTCCATAAAGGAGAGTGACCATTGTATGTACAGCAATGGCGCCATACCTCATACTTTTCATAATAGGTACCCATTGCTTAATGTTGATAGCTTTTCCGACGGCTTTTTAAATTAGAACGCAAATGAGTGTACTTTGGGAACACTTCTCCAGGGATAGAACCCGTACAGCTTTCATTATATTTGCTCGTGTCAATTACTATCACGCACCATATTGTCTGTAAGACATGCCAATTCACCTCCTTAATCAGTCTGAATTCTTTCCCTGTATTACGAAAGACGATGCACTGGTGTCCCGTGATATCTGTTATCCCTAGGACGGCAACATTTATAGGCACATAGCATGTTAACATTATCAAATCGTCTTAATTCTACATGACATTGGTGCGACTCGTGGCAATTATAATTAAACTTAAAAAACTGCGCATTGATGAATTTTTCGAAAAGAGCAATTCCCTCCCCAAACGCTTGCTCAATCGGGAACACCGAAATTGAATGTTTTAACTCGGTTAAATACCTGGGCGTTACCCTCACTTACAACCTTCTCTGGTTGAAAAACTTACGGAGAATATGTGGACAAGCTTACAAAAAATTAGGGTTTATTAGAAGTTTTGTGATGAAAAGATCAGAGAGGAATGTTATCTTTCGTTGGCTAGGCATCATTTGGAATGTGCTATTAGTATATTGGATCCTCGCGAATTTGGATTAATTGCCAAATTGGATAGAGCGTAGAGAAGTTAGATTTTTAAAACGTTATGATAAATTTAGTAGCGCATCCAAAATATTAGAGGACCCAGACTATGAGTCACTCACGGAGCGTATGCTTGCAGAGTACTTTAATTATTATTATTAGGTAATCTACCGGTTAAGGTAGGTTTTTGGATGGACACAACTATCAAATAAACATTTTATAACTCCAAACGAAACCCAATCCAGCAACCTAATCTATATCAGGTCCCTCTTCATCTCCGTGTACCTCCTTCTTCCCTTCATCCCGTCCAACATCCCTATCCTGTTCCTACCCTTTCCTCGCTTGCCCAACATTCTCCCCTCTATTACCCTCTTCAACATTCCGCTACCGCTCAATACGCCTTTCATCCATTTTTCCTGCTTCCATAGGATTTCTCTCAATAAACCCCTCTCCTCCCCCACCATTTCTAGTACTTCCTCATTTGTTTTCCTTTCGGTCCAATTCACCTTCTCCATTCTTCTCTACACCCACATTTCAAAAGCCTCCAATCTACGTCTATCCTCCTGCTTCAGCGACCACGTTTCCGCGCCGTACATAGCTACGCTCCATATCAGAGTTTTTACGAGTCTTGTCTTAACATCTCTACTCAACGTCCCCGTCATCAACTCCCTCCTCCTTGAGAAAGCCTCCTTGCCCAGCGCAATTCTTCTCCTTACGTCCCTACCACTTTGACCTTAGTGGTCCAAAACACTTCCGAGATGTGTAAACTGTTCTACCTGCTCTATTTTTTCCCCGCCTATTTTAATATTTAGCTTAGCCTTTTTCTTTCTGGAAAATCGCATAACCTTTGTTTTATTAATATTGATTCTCATCCCATATTTATCGCACTGAATCTCCAATTCACTCAGCAATGCTTGCAACCCCTTGGCCGACTGAGCAACTAATGCTTGGTCATCAGCAAACCTAACCGATTTTACGAATTCCCCTCCGACTTTCATTCCTACCTTCAGTTCTTCCCATGCCTCTTTAATCATTTCCTCCACATATACGTTGAACAGTACCGGTGACAATGGGCAACCCTGCCTTACACCTCTTCCTAACGCTGCCCATCCGGACTCTCCGTTCCCCACTCGCACCTGAGCAGTCTGAGACATGTACAGGTTGCGGATCAGTCTCCCGTCCCTCCATTCCATAGTACTTTAATATCTATCCCAAAATAATTTATCTTTCTATCTAAAAATATCTATCTACTCAAATTTACGTCATGCTATCTCGAATCAGATTGACAGTCTTCATTGAGTCATCAAAATTTCCTGCATTCGGCTGTCATACAGTCATCATATTCTCATGTATATAGTTATATCAAAGACTTTCGCCCTTTTTTCATAAACATTTGAATACCATTGTTTCAGAAACAAGAAATATAAATTTCCATTTCCAATATTTGTTCTTATTGCTCCTTGAAACACGAAGCTATGGCATGTCATCGAAGAAAGCCATTTTATTCTCTATGATGAAAAACTCTTTGTCAAAGTTAACAATTTTCTATGAACTTTTTTCCCAAAACCACAATAAAATGTACTAATGAATCGTTCCAAACCTAAAGATTAAGATTGGTGTTCGTAAAATACTATTAATTTTCTATTTGTCAACTTTTTACGTTAAAAGTAATAGTTTTTGGCAAGCTTTTCATATCACATTCATGATATTGAATTAGAATGGCATTAATAAATGAACAATGAATTCATATTTTAAAAACTTTGCTAATACTAGTGAAGTATACGATGATCGGATAGTAAACCACTGGCAGTCTATGAGAATAGGTCTCCCCTCTAGCAAAAAAAGTAGTTAGTGACTGCGCAAAATCTTGCCACGGAGTCTCTGATTTTGTTTGGAACGTTTGTCTGCCTGGCCATTGCAACTGATTGATATAATTTGCAACAAGAAAAATAGGGTTCTTATCGTGTATTCCTTTTAGTTATGCAAGCATAATTTTACGCACGAGGATATACTACTTATGGTACCAATGTAATTACTTGTTTCCCTTTGTCGTTACCCCTTAGTTTATTATCCCTCAACTGATGATCCCGTAGCCGAACCTCAGATATGACGTGCGGGTGTCCGTCCGTGACAATGGGGTGGGATCCTCCGGCAGGCGACTTCCCATTCTCCTTCCCGAGTTCTCGTGTTCATCCGAGTGACAGTGGCGAGCCATCGTCCCACCGCCTGAGCGCCACTACGATCTCTCGCGGCGCGCAAGGTTGTTTGCAACCCGCGAGATCTCTTCAGCCGTGACCGCAAAGAGTGGTCCCGCAATTAGCCGAAGTAGAGAGGCTGCGCGTACCGTTGCCAAGTCAACACGCGACCTATCTCCCAGCCCCCGGCGATCCACCGTGAATGCACAGGTCGTGAATTGTTGCCCCTCCATCTCGGACCTCGTTCGTCTTTCGTAACGAACGGGCACTATTCAGCATAGGCAATGGCAAGTGGTCAGATATCGTACTTAACTGTAGTACTCAAGCAATGGCGGTGGATTCACGATTTTGTATAATATAATATAGCCAACTGTTCTTCATTTAAGTCGCTCTATTGCTGATTTTCTCAAGCACAACTCAAGGAAATAATTGGAAACATTGGCATATCAAATCATAATTTCATTTTTAAATTTTACTTCTATTCTCTTTAAAAATTGTTTTAGAGATTTATTGTAGTCCCTCGGAATGTATGGAACCTATAATGGGACAATCCGTTTGTTCTGAAATTTCATCCAGGCATCTCCTTAGTGAAATTGTTTTTTCTGTAATTTATCGAAAAGATTTTTTCCTTAATTTTCAGCTATTTTGCCGATGGTCTGAAGTAGTTTTAAATTCAATATTAAATACCACATGCGTAAATAATTTATAATGAAGTTCCACAGTAAAAAATCATGTAACATTTCTCTAAGTTTAATTCTGTTTGAGGAATCGGTAAAAATCTTTGAAAGCTTTCTGAAATCCTCAGAGTTGTTGTAATTAGATTACTCGACCTAACGGTGGCAATTAATCCAATCATGAGATATCAGGAGGATAAAATGTAACTGTGGAGAAGAGTTCGTTCTCGTTTCAATGATCTCGAAAAAAGAAAGTTATTTTTTCGCAGTCCATCGCTAATTTACTTTCATGGTCCTCCTGGAATGATTGGTAAGGTGACATTTGATTTGATAAAGTCTACCACGGTAAAGGGCCTTTAGATAGCGAGATGAAATGATTAAAGGTGTTGAATCTCAAAATGTTGTTTTATTTTTAAAGAATTTAGAATAAATCGATTTAATTGTTTGTTTCCTAGTAACATCGGCAAATCCTGTAGCTTCTCTGTTCAAGCAAATACATTTAAAAATGCAATGATGTACCCCCAGTTGTGGGCTCCTTTTAAGAAAAAGAACGAAGAGACATTTCGTTAATTAATAACAGATTATCGTGAATACGCGGAATTTTTTAAAATCATTATTTTAATTCTGTGAAATTCCTACATTACTGTAATTGTTAAAGAATATTTCGTTTATTTAACTGTCTCGAAATTTATCGTTTTTTTCTTTGTATTGGAATACTATGGCGATTGGCAAGAAAATAAGATTATCTATTTTAAATTTTGTGGAGAACCATACAATTAAAATGAGTTTACGACACTAGTTAAAACATATGATAATGGATAATTATTATTTCTTAGATTGCTTCGCTTCCATTACCCGAAAGTCAACTTTCAATAAAATAATGCAATTGCTATTGACAAATGTAATTAAAAATATTCATTGGAAAAATATTTAGTTAATTGGAGTATATATAGGCAAGATAACAGGCCTCTCGAGCTGCTTCAGCGCTTTTTGAGGTAAATACTATATGTGATCCGATTGATATAGAGCGAGGTGAGATTAACTTATTATCTCATTGTGTTATTCACATATTGATAAAATGATACGTTAAGCTCATACAAGTCTAAGTATGGTGATTGTTATTCACAAAAAATTAATATAATAGTCATGAAACAGGAGCCAAGCGTATTGCATTATTCATCAATTGCGTACGTTAATTCCAAAATTCTATGAAAAAGCAATTTTTTTAAGAGTAAAATTATGGTTTATAGTGTATAAGTGAGGATCACGACTGTTTCCGTACATTTTCAATAATGGAGCCAAAAATATTTAACCTTTCTTCTTGATGCATCTTCAAATGATTCCCATTTGCAAAATAGGGCCGCTAATAATGTTCACATAAAACTTTAAATGAAAAATAAGCTAATTAAGTTCTTCTGATAAGGTGTTTTAAAGTACTTATACTGAAATGTGAGAATGTCACGTGATCTGAAATCGTAATTTTTTCCATGCAAACGCCCTATTATATTATCACTAATTAGTTGTACTTCAATTTAATGTGAAAATTAAAAACTTACGGATAATATATCTTTTGAAGTTCCCTTACTTTATTAAGTATTCCCCGATTAACCCATCAGTAGATGAAAATTTATCGAAATATGCAAATATTTAATGCTTATCAAACAAATTTGAACGTTTACCTAAAACTAATTGACGAGCTAATTGGACTTAAAATTTAAATCGTGCTTATTTTCCTCACGCAAAGAAAAATGAATGTTATTTTCATCTTTTTTTCCCAGAAGTCAGGCTTCTGAAAACCAGAAGTACAAGGTTTGTCCCAAAAATAAGAAGAATAAATCTAGGGATTATATTTACGGCAGATTAAAATATAAATTGCTAACATTCTTCATAAGAGAACCCTTACGTATCGACATACAATGCTAGTGCCTCCGCCAGTTGTGGTGTACTTACAGGTCCTGTAAGGCATGAACAAGACCCTCGTTCAGGCACCCCTTCATCGCCTTCCAGACATAATCCAGCGGCCCAAAAGGGTACACAAAGGCATTATTTGTTTGTCCGTAATCAAATATCTAAGTCTCGTCACCAATAATCACCTATTCTAAATAAATCGTGTCTCTTTCATAGAGGTCCAAGACAAGATTGTTACTCGAGCAGTCATCTGAGAGCATTCTGGAGACCATATTAATCTACTGTAAGAATAAGATATTCTCTGATTTTCAAATATTGTACTCTTCCGCTAACCTGCTGATCTCAATCAGAATTGAGCATGTGTTTCACTCTTTGCACATCCTCTCCATCGTGTTGTTGGTGGATGCCCAGGGCATTCCTCATCGTCAACCTCCTCGTTACCCTCCCAGACAATCCTGTGCAAGCCAAAAACCTCCTGGGACAATTCTACATCTCCAAAAGCATTATTAATCATATCCATGGTCTCCAAACTCAATTTATTAGGCTTAATGCTCAATATGATCGCATTTCATTGTTCCATGGAAAGTAGCATCGTGAATTCGTGACACGACCGTCGAACAGGTGTTCAGCCTAGTAGCAATCCGCGCGCTGCCTGCCAAAAACTTTCCCATCAAAAGCCAATCTACCATGAAATTATTCTGATTTTTTGTGGGAGAGTCCCTGTATTTTCTTTTGCATGGCATTTGATTGCATGCGTAATTGTTTCATTAATTAAGAAAGAATGAATAAGGAGTTAATTAACTTTTTGCCTTTCGTATACATTGAGGGAAAAAATATGAAAGAAATTTGAAAATTAAAAAACTTTTGGACAAAATTATAGGAGTCAGAAAGCAAACGGAATTGAAGAAAATTCTACTTGAATGCCACGTCGTGTGGCGTCCGGTGAGACTTGGAAAAGTAGCTTTGGTTATTTATTTTAAACACATCAACAACCGAAATTAATGGCCAAACTATCTTAGCATTACATAATAATAAGAATAATCTATCGTATTGCATAAATAAAGGATTTAAAAAAATAATCATCTCAAAGAGGTCCCTTTGCAAATTTTAGTTCAATTAGTAATTTTAGCACAAAGAAGTGCTCAAGCATTATATTTAGAATGCCATATTTATATAAGCAACAGAAAGCAATCCATGAATATGCTCAAATTTAAATCATACATCTTTTCCAGAAACCTCCATGGAAAAAATGTTCATTTAAAATGTCTTCATAAGAGCAACGCAATTTCTTGTGGGAACACCGATTATAATGCGCACCGGATTTTATGGCTGTGCGACGCATAACCTGAGCATCGCGTTCCGATGTCAAGTGTTTTAATTTTTTTTCTTGCCACTTTATCTAATCTTTTTCATGTTATGATCGGCATAGTAATTTCTCACCCTGAAAGACATGAATTTGGAGAGCTCGGAGAAATAATGCATAGCGTCTTTAAAAATGCTTTTCGAAGGGCTTCATTCCTATTAAAACCGTTTGGGAAGAGTGGTGTGTGAGTATGGTTGTAGAGTGGAAATGGGTGCGGTGCAGGACGGGGGAGGGAGACGATTCCCTGCCGTGGGACGTGGGTGGAATTTACGTCTTTCCTCCTCTTCGAATAATAGATTGAAAGAGAGGAGCAAAAAGGGGGGACTCTCAAGGGATAGGCATGACTTGCAGAACGGAGAATAGCATCTCAAACCACAAGACACTGGTAAAGAAAGGAAATCTTCAATGGGAATACGACTGAAATTTTATGGTCCTTCTTCAATTTTGGTATAATGTTTCAATATTCAAGATTGGCATTTTTTACTAGTACCACAAAAAACTTCATTAAATAATGTTTAAAGAAGCATCATATTTGCAATAGGTTCCACTTTGTTAAAAAGTAACGATCAGATTAAACAGAATGGTGTGTAAAGTAAGCATAAAAAATCCAGAGAATATACCGCGAATTTCTAATGCGATTAACGCACAGAGAATAGACGATTTGAAATATTCGAATTTTGGAAGGAGATCCTAACTTGTAAAGCCAATACCTTGTCATAAGAAGCAGTCTTATGGTCTTGTCATAGGAAGCATTCCTAATAGTGATGCTCTTATTTCCTCTCCTCGTTGACTAAATATGGTTCTTGTGCGCTTCAGTGTTTCATTCAAATTCCAGACCAATGCCATATCATTAAGATTAAACCTTCCTGTGTGTCTATGGATGATAAGATACATTTAAGACAATCATGATCACATTAATCAATAACTTTTTAAATAGCCTTATTTATTGTTACTGTAATAAACAAAATTATTACCAAAGGAAATTAAATGAAATATTCACTGTTATCTGGATTAAACTTGGATTTAACGACTTTTTGCAATGCAATTGTTTGACCACACGGGAAAAAAATTGGCCTCCTTATAATATTTTAGGTAAAAATGATCGACCTGATTCAGGTTGACTACCTCCACTTTCCATTGCTTCGATAATAAGAAAGTGTTAAATATTCTAAATTTATTTTAAAATTTTAATGATATTTGTGATTATTAAATTTTAACCATGTTAATGCTAAGTTTCACGAAAAATTGGAAAAATATAAATGATTTTTGTACCGTAAAAATAATAAAACGGACCTAAGTATATTATTATCCATCTAGAAGGTTTGTTTTTAAATTCTCTTTTTGCAGATAGTGCCCAGAAAACTACTGCTAGGGTGTATGGCAAGGGGTTTTTACACATCAGGTAACTTTGACGCTTAACACTTCCCTAAGTAGCACGATCGGACCACGTTATTCTGATGTGTTGTCGTTTGTGGAAGAAATTAAACCTTAAATCTAGCTTTTCTAGACAAAATCTTACATTTTCTACACTAAATCTAAATTTTATCGACTTCTTCAAGAGCTTCTCAACCATGTCTCAACCACCCTACAACCTTGAGGTTGCTCCATCAGACTTCATTCTCTTCCCTCACCTCAAATCCATTCTGATATGACGTCACAGCACCATGATATCAGTGCTACAACAGGCCGTTACGAGTTATCTTAGCAGCATTCCGGGTTCCGCCTTTTAAATAGCGTACGAGACGTGAAAGTAGCAGCGAGTAGAAGCACAGGGGTGCTATTTCGAAGAGTTTTGAGTGAATGTATCAATTATGCCAATTAATTTATTTGGATCGAACCAGTCCTACTACTCTTGGGGCAGAGCTTGCATAATATCTGTCTATAATGAAATGGATGTTTGAAACCTCCATTTAATAAGCAGTAGGTACGCTTGAGCAACTATGGCAGTTTACACCTGATTTATTCCAACTGCTTAATTTAAACAGTGCTCTGGTGTAGAAAAAGCAGGCTGTCAGGTGGCTCATATCAAGCCAAGAAAACTTAATATTTAGGGATTCATGCTTGAAGTAGAATTGGGAAATTGTTTTTCTCCGATGGACACCCTTCCGCACTCGCATGGGATGCAATAGGTTTCTACGGTCTTGACTCCAAGATGGTCCTTCCCTCGGAAGAGATGGATTCTTCAATATAAACACTCTCCATCCATTTCCACCGCCTGTTATGGAATGCTCTCAAGCTAATCTACCATATCTTTTCTACCAAATCAGTCCTATTATCAGTCCTATCCTATAAATCAGTCCTATATTATCTTTCCTTTTCTACCAAATCAGTCCTACATCTACCCAATTTGGGAGGTTAACTTCATTGTTTTCCTCTCTGGTCATTCCTCCTCCATCCTTCTCTTCACCCATTTCTAAGAAGCCTTCCAATTTACGCCTATTATCCTGCTTCAATGACCGAAACTTTCATGCCGTACAAAACCACGATCCAAATGTATATCAAGATTTTGATGAGTCTTTAACCATCATTCTTGCTCAAACTTCATTTCATCAATTCCCTCCCCTTGTGAAATCTTTGGGATTAATTTAATCTTTTTCCATCATTTTTTCTGTGAGATATCTAAAAAAATTGTTCAAATTTAAAACGTCGATTTTCGATGGAGTGTGTCGTGGTCTTTTTTTGATATGGGGCGATTACTGTCGTTTTCGGATCACCAAAGGTTCGCTCCGGACTTTCTCTGTGGTGTTGACGGAATCAAATTTCGAAGGATACTTTTTTGTATGATCGACGAAACCTGTTACCTAGGAAATGACTCTTTGGAGTGGTTTTGAGGAGCATATATCAGACTAGTCTTGTGATAATCACCTTCTGGACTGCGGTCCACCTTGCTTTGCGGGTCTCGCTTCCCGAGGACGAGCAGATTTATTTTCACATTTCTTTCTCAACGCTTAAAAAAAACCAGAATCAGTTTCACACATTTCCTTAGCTTTTGTATGAACAGCAATAGGTATCCGCCGATTTAAATGTTGAATTATTCGAGATCTAAATAATTTCACGGGAATGCGTGGTGAATATGCTGACGCGTTCGGCAATTATTTTAAATAATTTATTTTAAAAGGAAGGAAGTTCTTCTCTCTTGTTATATGCTCTGACTCACAGGAATTAACGAGACGAGATTTAACCTTTATATCAGCAGGTAATAATATTACTGTGGTAAAACATCAAAGAGCCACCAACAATCCAATCGCAATTTTTTCTCGGAATATCGCCAGCTTCCAATTAGGATGTAAAGTCTTAAAGAGCGTAGGCTAACAAATCAGGGAATCTACATCTACATCTACTCAATACCCCGCCGCAAGGGCGTGTGGCGGGGGGTGTTAGGGCACCACCCGTAAATTAGGAAAAAAAACCCGCATGCAGTAGCCACAAATTTAGAGCCCACAAACCAAACATGGTAAACATTCATGCACGAACCCTTTCGCCCCAATCCTTTCACACACATGCAAACCCACAAACTACCGACAAACATGCGCATGCACAATCTTTGAATTTTTAATTTTGTTCCGACGTGTAACTTAAATGTTTTTAATATTTCTAAATCGACTTCGGATTCTTGCTATTATGATTTCTGATTGTTCTGGGGAAGAATTAGTATTTTAATCTATCTATATTGGAATCTATCTCCCTTATTTTATCTTTGTGGTCTGATCTACCTAAGTAGTGTGGGGCCATTGTTAGTCCTTTTGTGTCATCGCTAAACTCGCTGGTTCTGAATATTTCTAAAAGTTTAAGTCTCGCTTGTTCTCTTCGTATTTCAAGGGGCTCTCAGCCTAAATCCCCTAAGAGACCTTTTACACTTGTCTTCTTGTCACACATATTTTTCACGAATCTGGATGATTTTCTCTGGACTTTATCTAACTCTTTTTGCCAGATTTTCTCACAAGGATCCCAAATACTTGCGGCATATTCCAAATGTGGTCTAACTAGAGCAAAATAACACATCTCCTTAACTTTCTCATTAAATTTCCCCACCATCCGTTTAATGAAGCCCAGTTTCTTTAAAGCGGATCCGCATATTAACCTGATATGTGCTCCCCATAAAAGACGTGGTGTTAGAACTACCCCCAAATATTTGACTTGTTTGGCCGTAGTTAGTACTGAACCCTCTATTTCCTAGTTTATGTCCTGTTCGCCACTTCCTTTGTTCCAAAATTTCAAAACTGCGTATTTTTCTATATTTGTATATACTTAATACCTGTATTAAGTATTAATCCCCATTTCATGCACCAATCCGAGATTGTGTCTAAGTCTCTAGAGAGTAGCTCGCAATCTAGTTGGCTCCTTATTTTCCTGTATACCACCGTGTCATCAGCAAATAACCTGAGATTATTACTAACGTGTGCGCTTAAGTCATTAATGTATATTAAGAATAGAAGAGGCCCTATTACACTTACACTTCCCTGGAGGACGCCCGATGTTACGTCTCTTTCCTTTGAGCACAACTCATCGATGACTACTATTTGTTTGCGGTTTGAGAAGTAGTCCCTAATCAAATTAATAATTTTCTCATTGATTCCATCGCATCTAAGTTTGTGTAACAATTTTTTGTGTGGGACTTTATCGAAGGCTTTTTTGAAATCTAGGAATACTGCGTCGACTTGTGTGTTATTTTCCCCCGATCTAAATATATCGTGAATGAAAAGACCTAATTGTGTTTCGCAAGATCTGCTCTTCCTAAATCCATGCTGGTTGTGGCTTAGTATTTTCCTACTATCAAGAAACTTTATTATGTTACTGAAAATAATGTGTTCTCATATTTTACAACAGATGTATATCCATGAAATTGGTCGGTAATTGGTTGGTTTATCCCTATCCCCGTCTTTATAAATGGGAGTTATATGGGCTAGCTTCCAGTTACGAGGAACTGAGCCATCTTCTATCGATTTAAGGAAAACAATTTCTAAAAACGGGGCAATTTCTTCGGCCAATTCCTTTAATATTCTAGCAGGTATAATTTCTGAACCAGGTGATTTGTTTGGTTTGATGCTACGTAGTAGATGTTCTATTCCATTCTTGGTCAGTGTTATGTCGCTCATTTGCGTTCCCCGGGTGGGTGTGGAGGATCGTTTGGTGGGTTTGTGTCTTTATTGTAGACTCTCTGGAAAAACTTGTTGAAAATTTTTACTTTTTTCACGCTGTCTGTAATAATTTCTCCATTTTCCGTGTTCAAAGAATGTACAGTTGGACGTTTACCCTGTATTTCCCTAACATAGGACCAGAATGACTTTGGATTATTCTCCAGATATTCGCTTATCAGTTTAGATTTAAAAGAGCGTAGGGCTGTGCGCATGATACTTTTTGTTTTACTACGACATTGTTTAAGTTTCTGGTTTGATGTGTTCACATAAACAATATCATCACTTTTTAAACTTTTTTGAAAATTTGACTGTAGCCTTCTTTGCCTTCTTAATGCCGATATTACTTCCCCGTTGTATCATCTAGGTTCCCTATTGTCGACTATAAGTTGGTATGGGACGTACGTCTTCATTCCTTCGCGCAAAATATTTAAGAAATAACGCTCTCTGTATCGGTTGTCATTGTTTTTGCCTTGTATTCTGGCAATTCTTTTTTCAAATATTCTCGTAGTCCGTTAAAATTCGCCTTGTTGAATAGGTATATTTTACGCTTTTCTTTGTTACTTTTCACGAACTTAGTTTTTAACTCTACAAAAATTGCCTAATGGTCACTAATTCCGTCCATTATTTCAATGTTTGTTACGATTTCGGGCGTAGAAGTCACGAAGATATCAAGTATGCTGCAGCCCCGTGTGGGGGATTTAACAATTTGTTCTAAGGAGTGCTTTGTGAATATATAAAGGAGTTCTTGGCATGATTCTCTGTTTTTGGCGGATGTTCCTACGCAGTATTTGTCCCAGGCAATTGACGGTAGATTTGTGTCACCAGCGATTATGATACTACTGTTGCTAAAATGGAATTGTGGTCACCTTCTTGATCCCTCCAAATATTTTACACTCAACGCTTTCTGTCTGCCTTCATTTTTTTCCTTTTTTTGATTTTTGTCTCCTCTTTTATATTTTGCCGGACTGTGTCCTGAATTGAAATCCCATGCCGTGAAAACTCTGGACTGGGTCACTCCAGTCGCACTCACTAAGGTTTACTCCATCCATTCCTTGTTACTTCGAAGCATAAATGCTAACTCTTCCTTGGGGAAACTATTGTTGGATTAGTCTGCGTTTTATTTTGATATAACCAATGGTTGATGTTAAGTACTATCAACGTAATATTTGAATCTCCCTCAAATAAAACTAATCGAATCAATCAAATGAAGACACGTTCGGTTCAACTATGGTGACCGCAATAACATTTCACAAGGAATGATGATAAAGATCATAACTCAGTTCAATCAACTCCGAGGTTTGACCTTGTAAGAAGTTAAAATTATATAACACTCAATGAATTGCTCTCTGTGGTGTTTTTTTAATTTCTTGTTAATTTGTTATAATTTAATTGAAAATTTTGCAAGCAAAACAAGGAAAAACAAGTTTACTTTTATCGTATATTTCATTCATTCTGGCCATTCAATAGCGCAGTTAGCACCATGTGTTTATTTAAATCATTTAATTAAATTTAATAATAACATAAACACAGAATTACCAATAAATAAAAATATTAAAACAGTATTGAAATAGTGGACTGTTTATTATGCATAAAACATTAATTACCATAAATCTTTTGGCATAACTTTACCCTAAAGATAAGGTCACCATTATACCCAAATATATCAAAATGTTTTCAATATGTATTGTATTCCTTGATATTCGAATATGTACCGAATAATTATAATATTTGGTATTTGAAAAATATGCATGCCCGAAGGTCTGTTTGGTAGGTGATGATAGAGCTCACCCATGTACTAAGCCCGATGGCGTGTGAATATTCACACATCTGGATAGGGGCCAGTTCCTTTCCCTGTACCCGTTATGGCTTCCCAGAAAGACAGATAGAGGGCTTTATTTGGGCGCAATTGAGACCTAATGGTCCCTTCTTCCATTTAACCCATCGAAGGAAGATCTGGTACCCGAAAAATCAAAAACCTTTGGTGGAGCTGCAGGTACCCAGAGTGCCTTGCCCGGGAATCGAACCCGGGACCCTCCGGTCAGTAGTCCAAATCTAACTAGCTCTACCCCCTGGACTACATTAAAACAATAATATTAAATAAATATCTGTAAGATGCTTTTTCATGCAAAGGATAACGCTAATTCAAGTGCAATCTGCGTATCAGTCATTGTACTTTATTACAAAAAATTGGCCCAAAATTAAGGTTTTCCACAATTTCTTACAGCATGGTTTAATTGAGTAATTCACGTATAAAGTAATATAATACATCAAATGCTCCAGGCGCACTTAGTGTAATATATGCTGCATGCTTAGAGTATAGGGGGGGAATGCGAATCTTTAAGTGCTTCGTTTCTATCCTATGTTTATGAATAAATGAGAAACTAATTGAAAGCAATTTAGTACCTCAATTCTTCGTCCTCGGCGTGGCTCTCACAGTTGTACAATGATGTCACTTTCCCACCACGGCCCTCTTGCTCGTCATTACAATGTTGCCCCTTGTGACCTCTTAATGATATCGTGGCACGAACTCTCCTGCTCGCGGGCCCGGTCTAAGTACCCCTCCCCTCGAGGCGGTCAAAAGACCAAACACCCCATTACCGTACCTCGGAACGGCTTCAAATGTCACGTTGCCGTGCTGGCAGCAAGGAGGAACGGGTTTGGTCTAGGTCGAGGGGAAATGGAATAAAAGGGAGGTCCCCCAAGTAGCGATGCTACCGTAGGGTTGTTTTGCTACTGACGGTCAGACCAGTCCGGTCCCAAAAGTATTAAGAATTATTTTTTCGCGGATAGATGGACGGACGAGCGGCGGTTTCTCAGGTTTCGTTCGAGGAAGAGGAGTCTCAGGAAAGACTGGAGGTCAGTGGCAGTTGGCTCCCAGCCTTTGCGGAGGGCGGATCGTTCTTTCGTGAAACCTCTGTAACGGGACCTCGTTACGCTCTGTTGTAAATTGGTCATTGGAACAGCGCTACGCCATCAAATTTTGCGTGAAACTGGGATAAGCCGGGAAAGAGACAAATGACATTCTTGAGGCGGCTTATGGTGATAATGGAATTGGTATATCGGTGATTTTTTAGTGGTACAGGTTGTTTTGGGAGTGTAGAGAAGATGTCGAAGACGCCGATTATCAGAACCACCTTCAACCTCAAAAAGTCAAGAAAATCTTGATAAAGAGTGAAGGATTCTTTGAACATGGATCGCTGATTAAGTTTTGGTGTGCTTTCTGATGAACTTGGCATCCCTAAAAGTGATGTGCATCGACTTTTGACCGAAAACATGGGCATGAGATAGGTGCGTGCGAAGTTGGTACTGCGAGTGATCACGTGACCACGAATGAAAGGAAACTCGCACGCGAATCAACCAAGAGCTTATCGACCAGGTGAGTGGCGTTTTTTTATTCTTAACACTTAATAACTGGGTGAGTGAGGATCCAAATCCACCCCACTACCCAGAAGTTGCCCTACCAGGCTTCTTTCTCTTCCCGCGTCTCAAATCCGTGCTGAAAGGACGTCACTACGGATAGGTGGAATCATTAGAACAGCCGTGACGAGGGTGCCTAGCAGCCTTCTGGGCGCCGCCTTCCAGAAGGCGTACGAGTCATGAACACCCGCTGGCAGCTGTGTGGACGCACAAGGGTTCAACTTCAAAGACTTTTGAGTGAAAGAATAAGTTCTGGCATTAACTATTTTTTAATCAACATATTCCTACTACTTTTAGAAAAATCCTTGCATATCGAAAGAAGTACTCATTAAAGATAAAAATCTACAGATCATCATCGCGGAACTGGATTTACGGCAAAATATGAAATCCTTATGTTTTGTTAGGAGAGTCTATAAAACGTTTCCTAGTACCGTTGGAAATAATTTTTTTCATCGACTTGGTTCTACTACTTTTAGGCCGGACCTTATATACCAGTAAACCTGGTATGAGTTCACAAACACATGAGTATACTTGCTACCGCACCAAGTTTCCAACCTTATGGTCTTGGTACAGCAGAATGACGAAAAGAGATAGACGTGATTGATGGTAATATCGAAGTTATGCCTGAAAACAAGCATGAGCGTATGTAAAAAGAGTTTCTTCGGAAGAACTTGTTATCATTTATCGCGGCTCTTTAAAGAGTTTTCAAACTTTGGCTCCCGGCCAATGTCGCAGTTCCGTCACGAAACACTGAACGAAGAGGCTCATGAAAAATATCGACGGAGGAGATAGAAAAATGGTGGATAAAATATGGAGAAAATTAACAAAATAAAATAAAACCATAATAAGATCCAAGGATACGGAATCGAACGCAATAAGAATAAATGAGAAAAAATCAAAAGAAGGAATTAAGGAGAGAGAGCTCGTGAACTGGTGAATCGGAAGTTTGGGAAACAAAAGGAAACTCAGTACCACCAAAGATGAGGAAGTGTTGAAGGAAAGAATATAGACAAATATATATAGTGATAGATGGAGTTTTACATGTAGGAGTAATTGGTGTGAAGGAAGAATAGCGCATTAAAAGAAGCAGATTCTGATATTTTGGGTGCTAGGGTGCAAGTCATGGACTACAGAGAGAGCATATCGGAGGATAGAAGGCATCGATACCTGAGAATGGGGAAATATACGATATTTGAAGCCTTTCGATGAATGGATGGAAGGTATGGGTAATTAAGTTGATTTCAAAAATGGTTAATAGCAATGCTGCGTGCTATGGCGTTTTCCCTAGTGTAACACGGGAGTAGTGCTTAACACATAGTTTCATCAAAAAGCTATGTTTAATCATACTCTCTACATAGGATTGCCGATTCATCGATTTAATTCAAAACAGCTTTCTTTAAATGGTAGATTAACATATATCATGTCATTATCATTCTGATAAAAATTTGTATTAGGGTACTATGAACTAACTGCTGATGAGTAGTCAGAAATCACCAAAATACACCATTTTTTGTTTGATTAGCGTAATTAGTATAAACCTGACTTCTTCTAAAAACATTTCAAATCGCTGATAGTGTGTGCAAGTGGCCTTCCATTTTGGGCCATGCCTTTCAAAGAAATGCTTTCATTGATGCGGAGAAGTTCATTAACTTATCTGTCTGACGGATCAAACTTTAAATGAGACATAGTAAATTTCCGAGTGTTTCGGTGGATTTCCATCGCGAATTCTCGAATCCCTTCGCCATTCCTTAATTTCAGGAAAATTGAGGGAAATGGTGTTGTTACGGGTATTAGTCTTTTCTATGTCAACGACAAAAAAGCCTCTGGTATTTGTACATTTAGGGCGTGGCTGTTTATAGAACTGCCTTCCTCCACTGCTTCGAAGTTGGACTAATTCTTGATATAATTCTTATCAATAAATCGTTTCAATTAACAAAGGGCTTTGAAGAAAGTAAAAAAATATTTAATTTCTAAATAAAAGTGCGATATCAATGAAAAGCGCGTTTGTAAAATATTTGCTTGTCTAATATTTTTGAAAGGCTTTTTTCTCATCGCGGAGTGAATTGGTTTAGTCTGCGAATTTAATTATCATGTTTTCAATTAGCTTACGATCTCGTAAAACACGTACGGTCCAAAAGTTTTAAACTAAACATATTGGCTTCATTAAATTTTGTTTCATTCTGTAATTTCAATTCGATTTTTAATTAAAATTTCATGACTGTGGGCTGATATCACACTAATTACTAGATATGCAAATTTTAATAATTACACATATAAACATGATAAACAAATGTTATTTTTCATTTTCATAATGAGGAATATTGGCAGAATCATATTATTTGAGAATATTTTGCTCAAAGGCGTTCTGAGGTGTGATGACTAATTTGACTTCACGTAAAGATTTATAGCAAGTAATAACATGATTTTTGTTCCATTTATATAATGATAAATTAGGTTTCAATATATATATTTAATCCTCCCATGGACTAAAACCTTGTCGTGGTGGAAGGGCTTGAGTGTTCCGATGACCCCTAGAGCTGGGCTGGTGGGAGTAATATTAATTGCTCCTGGTAGGGTCACCCATGCCAGATAGGTCGAAGGTTAGGAACCAGACGAAAGGTAGTCCACGCAGCGTCTGTTCCTCAGTGAGGCGGCTGCAAAGGCGTCTGACCCCAGTGGGGCGGCCAATAAGTGATGGTGTCACGTTAAAAACACTATTGAGGAAGGCAACGGGAAACCACCTCAATTATGATTCCCAAGAATCAAAAACCACTCAAGAGTTAAAAACCACTCAATTAAGGGTCCTCATGGATATCTCGTGTTTATGCAGCCGTACACAATGGAATGTTACTGATTAAAAGCTTCGGAACCCATGATCCGGCATGAGAAGAAACTTGAATTGCTTGGAATAGAAATGCTACCGATATACGGGTATTTGTGAAGCAGACCTCATATATAAGACCTTTAGGGATGGCCACGATACAAAGCCTTAGGCTAACTTCACAGTAGGTACTTGAAAAAACATTTAATAACGAAATTCCAAATTAGCCCCAATGATTTCCAGCGATTACATTTTCCGTGTGCCCTTGTGACTTCTTGTGGAGCGTTGTATGCATGTTTAGTTGCAGATGAGAGTGCCGGATGTCCTAGCAGTGGAAGCAAGCACGTGTTATAAGAGCGAGGGAACGGAGAATGCATCTCGATAGCAAACTACCCAGGAATGCGTCCAGGGCTTCGGAGATTAAGAAAATGATTGTAAGGCACTCGCACACTACACATATATGCATTGAGTTAGCTGTATCACATTGCCCTACAGACTTTTAAATAATAATATGGATACAAATTTTACGGAAAAGGTTTTATGCCGTGAATCCTCTATATTTTACGGTCTGACAGGTGAACTGTGAGATATAATGTTAAATACTCTTATAAAGAATAAGAAAGAGAGAATTATAAAACAATACCGGCATTAAAAATTCAGCACATAATTAAAGTTGCGTATTTTACGAACAGGGACGAATGGTTGAGTTTTGTGAAACGCATTAAAGGAATACTTGAATATTCACGTAAATATAAGTTCATTTTTGAATGCATGGTAAATTTTCTGAATTAAATGGAGGCAACTAAGCATTGATATTCTAGTTTTTGAAGTTTCAAAACTGACTTTCTCTGACTTTTCTGAATTCGATACTTTTATATTTTACAAATGCCCATACATTTACGAGCTCATACATATACAAAACCTCGTGTTTGTGTATATGTACATATATTTCGTGTTTGAATGTGTATTTGGCCAATGTGGCTCGTCTCCTCTTCTGGCTATGCGTGCCATGAAACGCACCGTTTCTTTCCTTTATGATGTTGTATGCTTGCTAACCTACTGTCCATTCTCCTCTTCTGTTTGTATATTTCTCCTTTAATGGGTGTAACAGCTTCCTAACGCCATCTTCTGGCAATGTATCGGAGCACTTTGGCGCATTATAAGATCGCAAATTTCAATGTAAAGTACATTTTCTCGATAGATCGTGTTTAGAGCATCCACCCGGTAAGTGGAGAGATCCGATGTTCAAGTGCCGGTCGAGGAAAATATTTTTACATTTATGATCTGCTCGAGTCCGCCTCCCCACCTCTCTTGTGTTCGTCCTTTGTGTGTGTTCCTTTCCCATTTCCTTATCACTATTTCTATGTGAATGAATATATATATATATATATATATATATATATATATATATATATATATATATATATATATATATATATATATATATGTGTGATTTCTTCGAAGTAACATGCAAGTGTTAAATAGAAAAACTTAGTACAACTAAACATGAGAACACATAAAAGGAACATTCACACGTATTATCTTGATAATTTCGACGGACTCGAACTCCGTCTTCTTTGGAAGATTAGTTACGACTTAGTCCTTAGAGTCCTAAAGGAGTTCGAGTCCGTCGAAATTATCAAGATACAACGTGTGAGTGTTCCTTTAATGTGTTCTCATGTTGTGTGGTCCTGTCTAAGTTTATACATATTTTATATATATATGTATATTTATATATATAAATATATATATATATGTGTGTGTGTGTAATGACAAGCATTTGCATCATTTATAAGTAATTACCTAGCGTAAATAACTGCCGATCATTAAATGTAATAGTAGATATTTATAATTATTTAAAAGCGAAGAGCAATTGTTTGATTTATCTTTCAATAATTTGGCCATAATGACTTCCTACCATTTTTGGAAATCCACTTTTAAATCCATAATATCCATCTAATGATTAGTTTATGTACCATGATGCCGCAATCAAAACCGAAAAACATCCCGTCTTTGAGTACCGAAATGAGTAATTCTATAAATAATGTTTGAGCGATCAACATGGCATGTGAGGGAAAATTTTGGAACCCTTATTATGATTATCACAAAAAGGGAAAAGAGCTATTAGTTTTGAACGACTGTTGATGATGGACACTTGAAGAGGCTTTCGTATTCACCAGAGAGCTGTCGGCTCAAACAGTCATTCATCACCCGTCATTTCATATCTCAGATTATCTTCCGCGCCGTCAGTAAAGGGTCTGCTAATGAGACAATATGTATCGACGTAATGGGTCGTTAGCCAAAAAAAGAGTTATGAGTAGCGCCGCAGATATGGGGCGTTAATGATTCGAGTATTTTGTTAAAGTGGATAGGTCCAGGAAGTATTCAGTGCCAGGGAAATAATGGTAAAATACCATATCTATTAGAATTTGGAAATACGTGTTTAGAATTTATATACATTTTTGGACATAGTTATTTCAAATTAGATGGTTACATTTTGGAGTGGGCATTGAGCCTTAAGAATCGCAGAGTTTCAAGGGTTTTAAGGGCTTTCCCATATAGTACGTGTGGAATGACGGTGTACAAAGTTTAGAGAGAAGGTTGAAGCATCAAAGTCTAATTGGTGCAAAAAATGAGAAAGTAGAAAAAAATCAAGACTGCATTGAATAATTTCATAGGAGACAAATATTCTAAAACAAATATTTAAAACGCATTAAAAATAAGATAATCTCTTACATTATTTTACAATGGATAAGGCTTTTGGAGGTTCCTCCACGTCGGTATGTTTCTTTGCGATAATAGTTTCGAAAAAAACGACGCATCTCCATTCCTGACCAAAAGACGCCAGCAGCATGGCTGGAGTAACCGTGGTCACCAAGAGACACCATGAGGAGCGTCCGAAGCCATAGTAACCGTTCCTCTACATCTACATAAAACCGCGTAAGCCGCCGGAGTGGGGTGTAGCAGGGGGTGTTAGGTCACTACCATAAAACAGAATAAAATAACATGGAAAACCAATTCATGTTACCCCTACACGAATATTAATTTAATCAATCTCTCAGCAAGTTTTAATCACATGAGAGGAAGTATCTACACGAAACAATAACATGATACATTCATTCTAAACATGCTGTGGAGCTATATAAAAAGATGGTTCTAATAAATAAAAAGAATTACATTCACGATGTTGACAAAAATATACACTACCAATTTTAATGATTTCCTACGCATTTGCTATCACATCTATTTTGATCTCTCATGTTACGGGGAAAATCGACATTTCAAATGCAGTTTTTTTGCAATAAATTTTCCTTATTTTACTTTGGTAATATTATTTTAGATAAATGCACGAAGACCTGGGCTACCGCTTTTCACATACCTATTTAGTTTACATTGATTAATCAATACCTCATATGGCCAGTAAGAGTGGCGTAAAGCATGCAAGCACTTAAATCTATAATATATTTCCTTGGTGGTTTTCTTTGGTGCTGCATCAGCTAAAAATAAATGACCAATTGACACCCATCGCAACATTTGAAAGAAATGTGTGCTCATATCAACTAGCATATGCATGGGACCCTAACCTAGTAATTTATTGCAACAATTACCAACTCATTAAAAGAAGAAAAAACATTGCTTTTTCAAATTATCCTTTCATTATATTCTTCATTAAACGTTGGACTCACTGATTTTTAAAATAAAAATAATAAAAATAATTTCATCCAAAATACATACAAGGCATTATCTGAGTAGAATATTGTTAAAACACTAAATATCACGAAAAATTCCACACTACGTAGACAACCTAAATAAGAATTACAGTGTCTTGACTAAAACGTCATTTATATCGTACCTACATATATTTTGATTTTAATATTATATGTATGTAATTTCCTCAATTTACTTAGTGTTTACATCTACATCTACATAAATACCCTGCGAGCCACCAAAAAGGTGTGTGGCAGGGGGTGTAGCACCATGGGGGAAGTGTAAGGGTTGAGGGGGTTGGGCGTTAGGTGAGGAAAGGTGGGGGAACCTGTAAGAAAAAAAAAATATATATACACATATATACACATACACATACATACATGCACACATGTACACACATCCTCGCTAAGTCCATAACCTGTACGAAAATACTTATTGTAATGAACTAAGTCCTGGGGAATTTCGGCTACAAGCATTCTGGTCCCTTATCGTTCTTGGAAAAAATGACATTTAAACCTGTCAGTCTTGCAGTATATCTCTCTAGTCTTATATTCGTGATCCCTTCGACCGTAATACGTTGGGGTTCGTATTCTATCCTTGATGCCATCGGAAAAGGGCCAATCTTTAAATGTTTTTAATAAGTTTAATCTATATTGGAAACGCCGCTGTGTAAGAGAATCCCAACCTAATTGTCTAGCAAAGTGGATACGCTGCTGAGTTGGTCATAACAATGTTTGACAAATCTAGCCCCCCTCCGCTAAACTCGATCTAATTCCGAAACCAAATTTATGTTATGAGGATTCCATATACTGGCAGCATACTTTAGGTGGGGCCTGACCAAGGCAAGGAAACATCATTCTTTCACTTTTTCATCGCTTTTACCTAGCACTCTTTTCACAAATCCCAATTTTTTAATAGAACGACCGCATATTTCTCGTATGTTTTCCCCAGGACAGATCGTGAGTAATTGTTACACCCAAGTATTTAAAGGAATCTACCCTCGGGATATTGGTTTGTTTCACTTTGTAACTTTAAGGGAGGTAATTACTCTTTTCCCAAAAATGTATTACTCCGCATTTTTTTAAATTCAATTCCAATTGCCATGTATCGCACCAATGTTGAATTGCATCTAGATCGTTGGCTAACACGACTCTGTCTTCGTGACTTCGGGTGTCCCCATAAATTACTGCATCATCGGCGAAAAGACGGAGCTTGCTATTAACTACGGTACTGAGGTCATATATGTAATTAAGGAAAAGGAGGGGACCTATGACACTGCCTTGTGTTACATCCGACGTTACCTTGACAGTATCGGATGATACACCGTCCAGGACGACTGTTCGAACACGATCACTTAAAAATTGTTTAATCCAGTTAATAATACTTTCGTGTATTCCATAGGTTTCCAATTTCGCCAGTAATTTGCAATGAGGGACTTTATCGAAAGCTTTCTTAAAATCTAGGAATATCGCATCAACTGGAATATTACTTTCACCGGAGTTCAATATATCATGTACAAAAAGTGCGAGTTGAGTTTCGCAGGATCTACCCTTACGGAAGCCGTGTTGGTTATTAATTAATAAATCCTGGCTATCGAGGTGCCTCATCATGGAACTAACAATGATGTGTTCAAGAATTTTACAGGAAATGGAAGTCAGCGATATTGGCCTATAATTACTTGGGTCCTCCCTGTCTCCGTTTTTAAATATAGGTGTTACCGAAGCCACCATCCAGCCGTTTGGCACGCTTTCTTCTGCTAATGATTTCTTAAATATTATATCTAGATATGGGGCAATTTCAGCCGACAGTTCTTTATACACGCGTTTACAATATATCGCTGCAGTTACTAAGAATATTGCATTTCGTAGGGTAAAATAATTTATAACGTAAATACAATCTTGTTTTAATTTACTATAGTTTAAACTCCATTGGAATTAAAAATATGCAACATCTGTCCCCCAATAATACCATTTTTTTTAGTTTTCAAACACTCCGACCAAGAAATGTTGCGGAGGCTTACTGAGGATTGTGTAGATAAATGAGCGTGAATATGGGAAAATAAGCGGGAAGTTATTTGAAGAGATACGCAATCAATTATTTGTATTAAAATCAAATGTTTGAAGTGCCTCTATGAATTTCCTATGGAGAATTCTAATTTTCATGTTAATCAAATTGTCCCTTTATTTTTTAAAATAACTAATGCCTTAAAATAATGTTCAATTTCTATGTTAATCCCTTTGCTTGACTAATTTTCCTGAATGGGAGCGACCTCTTCCGGTCCCACTTCAGCCTGGTCGTGTTTATTTTTCAAAATATTTCCTCCAGTGGGGTTTAAGACTGGAACGTTAATTGAAAGGGATTGAATAATTCGTTTTCATTCCAAAACAAAGAAATTGAAGCCCATTTACTGGCAAGCCATGCGTAATAAACCTCTAGACAAGATTTTAAGTTAATTTAGAAATTATCCGAACCTCATTATATAGATTTTATTCGCGCCAGAGCAATTTCTTTGTTGTTGCAACTGAAGCAAATATAAATCAATTGATTTTAATTATAGCACGCGGTTTTTGGTTACATCTTACTCAATGGTTTGAATAAAATTTAAATGTCACATGTATGTATGTGTCAATTGTGAGACATTTGCATGTGACCTGTGTGAAAATATAACAATTTACACACATTTTTTTGCAGTTATGAAGTTTAAATGGTTGAAAGTTTGAGAGACGACTTGAACGGAAGGAAAGTATATTATTTCAGGTTAAGTTGATTTTAAAGTATCCAATCCAGTTTTGCATTTCCGAAGTGTGTGCTCCATCTTAATCTAAAATATGAACCAATGCCGAAGTAATTTGGAGGAAACAGCTCTTGATTGGGTTGAGATTTTTAAAAATATCGATTCTCCCGATTGTTATACCATTTATGTTTAATATGTGGTCAACAGCAGAAGCTAGCAATTTAGTCAAGAATCGAATGGACATCATTAGGGCCTTTTTGGAGAAGAACTGATGATGCGATAACCGGATTCCGACCAATGCAACGGCGGAAGGCACCGCTGGCCCAACGGGAAGCGGATCACGACCCCTCCCCTTCCTCTTCGCCTCACATTATACACGAGTTTGAGTTTTAGTGTTTCCCCTAAAACACTGACCGCGTAATGATCACCACATCAATTGAACCCCGAGGCGCGATATACAAAAAACAAACCGACCCCAGTAATTACTGGTTTCGGGCGATGTGTCGACACCAGTAATTGTTATCCGTGCTAATTCCTGCGTGCGTGGGTCCAGGAGTGTGCTTTTAAGTGCGCCCGGCGTCACGTAACATGAGGATAGGAGCGGGTTGGGGAATGGTGGGAGTTGCGCCATTAAATCCCATTTGTGAATCGATTGCGTGCCCCCGATGGCGGTCACCGGTCGGCCGCCACTTTAAGCGGCCGCAGCGCCCGATGGCCGCCTCCGAGGGTGGGAGGGACTTCTTTTGCGGCTCACGGCGCCCTTCCTCCCCTTTGCCCCTAGGACGTGCCATTACGTCTCCTCTCTCCCTACCTCTCCCCACGCTGCCATTTTAGGCGGCGGCAGAGCGTGCGGTCGACATCCTATGCATGTAACCTTGAGTTTCCCGGAATCCGATGACTAACACGCTAGCTACCACGCATCCGAAAATAAAGGAACTGCACCGATATTTGAATATAGGACACGGAAAAGGTCGCTAAATTTCAGTTTAGACGTTTTGAAATGAATTTAATTATTTGAATGAACGCATAGGAGTGACATTTGAGGTTGCCCTTCAGTTACGTACTTTGTTGGTGGTTACATGGTCCGTTTTTCCTCCAAGTAAGATATTATGCAATGATATTGTCCTTCTGTGATGCAATAATTGGCTATAATTAACTCTTCTTAGCTGTGGTTAACTTCTTCTACGTGTCTAAAATCGAACTGTTAACTTAGTTGTATCTATTGTTGATTCCTCAAAGACCCTTGCCATAGCTGAATTATGTTATCATTGATTTTTCAGTTCACAAATATCAGTATTTCATGGATCAGGGAACTTTTCTCTATAGGTTTTTAGATACTACATTCTAGGAGTTTTGGAATAGACCCCAAAAATCGCTACGCATACGGTATAGCATCTAACTAAAGTGAAATATCAAGTATTCTTCATTTTTTAACCAGAATTCTCCTCCGGAGGGTTTTAAAAATACTGGAATTTCACCAGAACTGCACCACAAGTACTTGTGCGCTTGCGTCCTCTCCTGTTTGGACCTATGTTAGTAGAAAGTCTGCATATTTTTACGTTGTTATCGACCCGTAACTGAATTCATATAAAACAGCACATAAAGGAAATTTCATCTGTTCTCCTTTATTAGAAATGGACACATATTCTGGGGGCGTTATTTAGTCTTTTATTATCAATCCATTTTTCATAATCCAATAAATGCGTCAATATTTTCTCTCTTAATCGATTGAAAATATTTCTGAATGCACCTAACTCAACGCTCCTGCATAAATTCACTCGTCAATGGTACTTTAAATGATATAATTTACCAGAATGGAAATCTCATTGATTGAGATTTGATATCATTTATCGGAGACTAAGAAACCGGGGTTTCTACGTTATTTCCGACGTTTTCTCAGAAATCACTCTACATTACTACTAAAGTTTACACAGATGGATGGTGATAAAAATGTACGAAGCTAAATAAAAGCATGGTCTCTCGTAATCCGTTTTTTTCAAAGACCTGTTTGTTATTAGATATTAACTGGATTCTGTCAATAAACTTTATTATTTTGATTACTGTGAGGTAATGATTTACTCAAACAGGAATATTTTTGAGACTCGATAGTACTTTCATCAAGAGTGTGTTGCCATTCTTGTAATTGGATTGTAGTGCATTCTGAATAAGTTTTTGGTAAACAATAAATTGCCATTAATGAGCTCTTTCAGAGCTGTAAATTCGAACTCCTGCTGCCCGTGAAATTTGTTTGTTTCAAAGGAAAGTAGTTGTTTGAGTTTATTGATTCGCTTCTCTGGTACGGGATGAATAATGTCGGACATTGAGAAATTTTCGTAGAAATTGTTTCAATTATCCAATTTCCCTTGCATTCTGGAAATACGAGTTGTGTTCAAACATTAACGAGAATTTTAATTTTTCGGACAATAATATTTATTTATCTGGCCGGAAGATTTTGTGAGATTGATGTTAGTTCCTATTCCAAAAAAGGCAAAGGCTTCGTCATGTGAGGATTACAGAACAATAAGTTTGATATCCCACGCAGCTAAAGTTATTCTCAGGATCATCAACAAAAGGATAGAGAGTAAGGCAAATGATTACTTAGGGGATGATCAGTTTGGGTTCAGGAAAGGAAGAGGTACGCGTGATGCCATTGCAGTAATGAGATCACTAGTCGAGAGGAATATAGAATACAATCAGGACGTTTTTGCATGTTTTGTAGATTTCGAAAAAGCGTTTGATAGAGTGAATTGGGAAAAATTAATGCGTGTATTGCAGAAAATAGGAATGGATTGGAGGGACAGGAGACTGATCCGCAACCTGTACATGTCTCAGACTGCTCAGGTGCGAGTGGGGAACGGAGAGTCCGGATGGGCAGTGTTAGGAAGAGGTGTAAGGCAGGGTTGCCCATTGTCACCGGTACTGTTCAACGTATATGTAGAGGAAATGATTAAAGAGGCATGGGAAGAACTGGAGGTAGGAATGAAAGTCGGAGGGGAATTCGTAAAATCGGTTAGGTTTGCTGATGACCAAGCATTAGTTGCTCAGTCAGCCAAGGGGTTGCAAGCATTGTTGAGTCAATTGGAGGTTCAGTGCGATAAATATGGGATGAGAATAAATATTAATAAAACAAAGGTTAAGCGATTTTCCAGAAAGAAAAAGGCTAAGCTAAATATTAAAATAGGCGGGGAAAAAATAGAGCAGGTAGAACAGTTTACATATCTCGGAAGTGTTTTGGACCAACACGGTCAAAGTGGTAGGGACGTAAGGAGAAGAATTGCGCTAGGCAAGGAGGTTTTCTCAAGGAGGAGGGAGTTGATGACGGGGACGTTGAGTAGGGATGTTAAGACAAGACTCGTAAAAACTCTGATATGGAGCGTAGCTATGTACGGCGCGGAAACGTGGTCACTGAAGCAGGAGAATAGACGTAGATTGGAGGCTTTTGAAATATGGGTGTGGAGAAGAATGGAGAAGGTGAAATGGACCGAAAGGAAAACAAATGAGGAAGTACTAGAAATGGTGGGGGAGGAGAGGGTTTTGTTGAGAGAAATCCTATGGAGGCAGGAAAAATGGATTAAAGGCGTATTGAACGGTTGTGGAATGTTGAATAGCGTAATAGAGGGGAGAATGTTGGGCAAGCGAGGTAAGGGTAGGAACAGGATAGGGATGTTGGACGGGATGAAGGGAGGAAAGAAGTACACCGAGATGAAGAGGGACCCGATATAGATTAGTTTGCTAGGTGGGGAGTCACAAAATGTTTATTTGATAGTTGTGTCCATCCAAAAACCTACCTTAACCGGTAGATTACCAAATAATAATATTTATTTATTCTTATACATTGATGTTATCACCTTCAAAGTAGTCCCCATTGGGGATTATGCGCTTGTTCCGGCGCTTCTTTCAATCCCCAAAACACTTCTCAAACTCGATCTTTGAGAAACCCTTTAGTTCTTTCAGCACTGCGCCTTTAATAACATCTACGGTTGTAAAACGACGGCCCTTCAAGGTTTTCTTAATTTTTGAAAATAGGAAAAAGTCACACGGAGCCATATCTGGCGAACATGGAGGCTATGGCATCGTTAAAGTATTGTTTTTGGCCAAAAATTGACGAACAGACAATGAAGTGTGAGCTGGTGCATTATCGTGGTGCAAAAGCCATTTTGGAACGAATTTTGCTGTCACGCGTTTCATACCAAAAAAATTGGAAAAAAATGTCATGGTATGATCCAATCGATATGCCAAAATTATCAGTGACCTCTCTAATTGTGATTCGGCGATCGTTCATAGCCATTTCTTTAACTTTTTCCACGTTTTCATGTATTGTTGGTGTGCTGGGGCGTCCAGGGCGTTCGTAATCTGCACGGCCTTCTTAGAATGGCTTATACCACTCGTAAACTCTTGATTTACTCATAGTAGACTTACCATAGGCCTTTGTTAACATTTCAAACACTTTGTTACACTTTATTTCGTTTTTTGCGCAAAATTTGACGCAAATTCTTTGATCTATTTCTTTTAACAAACGGAAATCACCGAGCTCATAAAACACTTCTAATCTTAGTAGCGTTCACAAAGCCCAACATGAAAACATTTGAAAGTTTTATCATACCTCAGGGGCATGTATACCAACAAAATAAAAAAAACATTTGACAATCGGACTCACCAAGCCCGCGAAAAAAAATTCCCGTTAATTTTTGATCACCCCTCGTACAAATACTGGTTTCAAGAAAACATTTAGCTGGTGAAATTCATTATGTAATTCTTTCACGTTGGGCTAAAAGGCATTTGGAAACGTTTTATGCAGTCGAATGAATGATTTTTCAATCCATCTTACATGTTTCGTGTATTTTTCTGGGCATTTTGTAACTAAGAATACTTATTTCGGGAGTAAATGTACTTATGTATTTTTAAACGTTTTCGGGTACCCTCAAGGTAATTGGCCAAAAACTATAGGGTTTTTCTATTGTTAGCTTTTAATGTTTATTCCATGGCATGCATATTTATTGCTTACGTTACTTTTATATGCTGGCTTTGTATAAGGAATCTTATGTTTTCACTTATGTTTTTCACAATATTATCGTGATGTAATCATGTTTTTATGGCCATTTTGTAATCATATATTTCTAGTTAGTCTTTGATAGTTGTTTAATCATCTAGGAGAGTTTCTCTTCTAGAACATACAGAAATTTTACATCATATAATTTTACCCCAGTTAAGGTATTTTTAATGGTTTAATGTAGAAATATAATATAAATTAACTTTTACTCGCATCGTAAGGCAAGTTGACTATGGTAGGACTCCTTATTTCCAGTTGTGCTAAGAATTCAGTTACGATTTCAATCAACTGATGAGGAATAGAAATCACATCCATTGAGGAAAACGCCCTTCGTCTCCTTGGGCTGAAGTCTAATGTATTAGTAATTATCACAAAGAATATCTTATTACAAAGAATATTTGCTATTTTTGTAACCTTATCCTTTCTCCCTGTAATCTTCTTTATTTAACGAGTGTCATAACTTACCTATGCATGCTTATCATGCCTCGTAAAGTTCACTACTTCAATTCTTTCCATCACACTACTTTTACGCTGTTTAATGGTAGAATGAGTAGCAATTTAACTATCTAAACATTCATTTACTAAAGTTACCGCTGCATTTTTAGTTAATAATGAGTTATCACCAAGAGTTGAGAAGTCATAATTTGCGCATGCCCGGTGTTCTATTGGTCGTGCGGGGTTAGGGAGTGTACAAATAGATAAAATGAATTCTTAACCCTAAATTTCGATTATTTATTTGTGTGTTCCACCGTAAACAAACCCAATCTTATTTAATTTAAGACTCCGTCATTTTGGATGCTTTGCAGTATACAAACATTGATGAACTACACACATTTTCCTCCGGCGCAGTCAAATTTGCATCGGAATCGTTAGCGCGAATTTCATTAAGCGTCTTGTTTGTTTAAAGTAGTAAACTGACTTCCCCATTTCCAGCTGTGCAATAAAAAAAGTCTCATAAAGGTTTGATAGATGCAATAGGTTTTTTCAACAATTAATTTCATGTCCGTTAAAAAATTTAACTCCCCTCTAAAATTGAGAAGAGCACTGCTAAAAACGTGCCCAACCATTACGCCTCTGGCATAATTTTTGCTACGTTTCCGCGTAATAGATAATGAATTAATTACGATTTTACGCGGCCCGTTACCCTTAGGGGACGTTTGGAAAAGAGGACGACTCCCCGAGCACTTTAACTTTATTACGATGATGGCTTTAAAACAGACAACATGCCTTGAATGTTCAAGTGTATATAAGCTTAGTTTATTATAATTTTTAACTAGTTTACTGGATAGAAACGTCTTCGCTGAGAGTTTTATTGAATATACCACCAATGATAATTCGATTCGAAGTGATCTTCTACAAAACTGACAGAGATTTATTTATTTACATTGTAATGTTAACGAGACCACATTACTCAGATTTAAAAGTAAAAAGAGAAAATGATAAAAAACAATATTTTTAGAAACATTTTATATATTTTTCTTCTACTTAATATTATTGCTCGAAAGAACTTTGCAAAATTCAATTGGCTTTTTTTCCATTTAAATTCAAAATAGAATTATTGAAACATTTATCTTTTTATTTAATACTGTAGTTAATATTCTTTGTGTTAAATCTGTCAATATGCATGTAACATTTTCATCGTTAGACCTGAATATCGTCTAAACCTTATTAGAACGACGTGGTTTAAGCTCACTATTATCCTTCGTGGCAATAGGAAATCGATAAGTCAATATATTTGTGACTATACGATAGGTAAGACTACAATCAGACATTCGCCATCGATGTCACGCCGCCGAACCGCGTAAGCTTGCTCTGACATGAGAGAGGAAGCGATTGAGGAGGACTAGTGTAACGATCAGTTCAGCATTGTAGGAAGAGTTTGTGAATTTTAATCTCCTTGCCTGTTCCATAGAAAGGAAGACTAGCTATTGTGTATGCTTAGCCCGTTTCCTTAGAGAGCGCGACACGATATCCCTTTCGTCCATAAGGAGAATGAATCACATTTCAGCAATATCTTTAAGGCAGTGAGCAATTTCCAGTGATTTCAAGCGGAAACGATTTCCCCTAGGTCTTGTTTGCTTTACTGAGCGTTCATATGGAGATAATTGTTTTGTACCAATGACATATTAAAAAGTAATTGGATAAATTCCTGACCAGCGATCTGTAAATCATCATGTCGTGAGGATCAGGTTAACGATTTTCATTTGCCATATTCAGAAAATATATCTAAAGAAAACTATGCTCGCATATACTTCGTATATTTATTTCCGATGTTTTAAACCAATTATAGCTTAATATTGTTAATAAAAGTTGATTTTTTCTAAAAGAAGCATTTTGCTAAAAGTAGATTACGTTTCGCCCAAGCGTGGTGGTGGATAGGGTAAAATTTTGCTGTCTAAATGACACTGCACTCTGTACTCATCTAACATTTGTAGGAAATAGACTGTGGTTATTCTTCTTTGCTAACTGCGGACCTTTAAAATGTGCACAGCAATTGAGAACTCAGCGAGTTCTGCAGTGAAAACATTGAATAGATTTTTACTGGCCAAAAACCGGAAGACAATTGAAATTCATAGGCAACCTTGTGAATTGTACGGAGACGGAATAACGAGTGAAAGCTAAGTGAGGCAGTAAGCCATTTAATTTTAAAATAGTAGATCAATATTCACGACGATTCCTACAGAAAGAAAACATTAGTTAAATTTGCCGAATTACCATTACAGATCTCTCGCTAACCGTGACTGGTGTAAAAAAATATGGTCCAAATATAAGACGGCAGGTTTCTTCAGAGATAAAATTGAAAAGTTTTTGTATCGTTACGATAAATGCGTCAATTTGAATGAAAAATATATGGAAAAATTGTTTTACAATTTGGCTTTAAATTAATATGATAACATTTTTTTTGTCATTGGGTTCTAATTTTATTTCTAACGTAAGTCACCTTCGGGCCAGGTTTCGAAAGTTTGTTACCAGAGAGATGGCTTCTAATTTTATAGTTTAGAACAAACCTAAACACAAACCTTGCATAAAAATGGTTTTTAAATAATTCTAGTAAAAGATTTTAATACTAAGAAAACAGGGCCCGTGGAAAGGAATAGTTCGAAAAAGAATCTAAATTACTCACTAACTAGTTCCGTTTGCCATTCTTTCAGAAAACACACTATTTCTTTTTACATTAAAATTACATTTTCTCGTATGTATATATATATATATATATATATATATATATATATATATATATACAAGCGGGTCGCAGTGGTCTAGTGGGTAGAGCGCTGGACTACTGACCGGAGGGTCCTGGTGTAAAGGCCCCGATTCCCGAGCAAGGCACTTTGTGAACCTGCAGCTCCACCAAAGATAGTTAATTTTTTCGGGTACCAGATCTTCCTGGGAAACCATAACCGACACAGAAAAAGGAACTGGCCCCCCTACCCTGATGTGTGAATATTCACTCGCCGTCGGGCTTAGTTCATGAGTGAGCTCTACCATAACCTACTAAACCGACCTTCGGGTTGATTACTGTGTTTATGGTGTTTATGTTAATATATAAATTTATATTTTTATTAGGTTATCTACCGGTTAAGGTAGGTTTTTGGATTGAGAAAACTATCAAATATATATTTCGTAACTCCAAATAAAACCCAATCCAGCAACCTAAACTACATCAGGTCCCTCTTCATCTCTGTGTACTTCTTTCCTCCCTTAATCCCATCCAACATCCCTATCCTGTTCCTACCCTTTCCTCGCTTGCCCAACATTTTCCACTCTATTACCTTCTTCAACAATCCACTACAGCTCAATACGCCTTTCATCCATTTTTCCTGCCTCAATAGGATTTCTCTCAACAAACCCCTCTTCTCACCCACCATCTCTAGTACTTCCTCATTTGTTCTCCTTTCGGTCCATTTCAGCTTCTCCATTCTTCTCCACACCCACATTTCAAAAGCCTCCAATCTACGTCTATCCTCCTGCTTCAATGACCATGTTTCCGCGCCGTACCCGTAAAAACTCTGATATGGAGCGTAGCTCTATATCAGAGTTTTTACGACTCTTGTCTTGACATCCCTAGTCAACGTCCCCGTCATCAACTCCCTACTCCTTGAGAAAGCCTCCTTGCCTAATGCAATTCTTCTCCTTACGTCCCTACCACTTTGACCGTGTTGGTCCAAAACACTTCCGAGATATGTAAACTGTTCTGCCTGCTCTATTCTTTCCCCGCCTATTTTAATATTTAGCTTAGCCTTTTTCTTTCTGGAAAATCGCATAACCATTGTTTTATTAATGTTGATCCTCATCCCATATTTATTGCACTGAACCTCAGATCGACCTCAGGCGCACTGATCAAATTCACTCAGCAATGCTTGCAAAGCCTTGGCTGACTGAGCAAATAATGCTTGGTCATTAGCAAACCTCACCAATTTTACGAATTCTTCCCATGCCTCTTTAACCATTTCCTCTACATATACGTTGAACAGTACCGGTGACAATGGGCGACCCTGCCTTACAACTCTTCCTAACACTGCCCATCCCGACTCTCCGTTCCACACTCGCAACTGAGCAGTCTGAGAAAGTACAGGTTGCGGATCAGTCTCCTGTCCCTCCAATCCATTCCTATTTTCTGCAATACACGCATTAATTTTTCCCAATTCACTCTATCAAACGCTTTTTCGAAATGTACAAAACAGGCAAAAACGTCTAGGTTGTATTCTAGATTCCTCTCAATTAGTGATCTAATTACTGCAATGGCATCACGCGTACCTCTTCCCTTCAAAAACCCAAACCGATCATCCCCTAAGTAATCGTTTGCCTTACTGTCTATCCTTTTGTTAATTATCCTGAGAATAACTATAGCTGCGTGGGATATCAAACTTATTGTTCTGTAATCCTCACATGACGTAGCCTTTGCCTTTTTTGGAATAGGAACTAACACCCATCTCACAAAATCTTCCGGCAAGATTCCTTCCTCATAGATTCTACGAATCAGTCCATACAGAGCCTTCTTCCCGCTTTTTCCTATACCTTTCAACAGTTCTATAGGAATATTTAGGGATATATATATATATATCCCTCTCATGGACTACAACTTTGACGTGGTGGAAGGGCTTGTGTGTTCCGATGACCCCTAGAGCTGTGCTGGCGGGAGTAATAATTATTACTCCTGGAACGGTCACCCATGCCAGATAGGTCGAAGGTTAGGAGCCAGACGAAAGGTAGTCCACGCAGCGTCTGTTCCTCAGTGAGGCGGCTGCAATGGCGTCTGACACCAGTGGGGCGGCCATTAAGTGATGATGTCACGTTAAAAACACTATTGAGGAAGGCAACGGGAAACCACCTCTATTATCATTCCCAAGAAAATATGATGGACGCAAAACAGAAATTGAGTCCTGGCAACTGCGGGACTCGGCCAAAGTGGCCGTGTGTCGTGCCCGGCAGCGGGAGAGGCAAGGCTTCTGCGGTCGTCATCCCACGAAACCCTTTCATGGAAGAAATAACTGCAGCAGGACAGAAGACTCACGTTCAGCACAATGTTGAGGAGAGGCAAATTAGAAAATATCAAGCGAGATATGGAAAGAGGTAAAATAAATGTTTTAGGTCTCTGGGAGGTGAGATGGAAGGATAGCGGGGATTACTGGAGTGACAATTATAGAGTGATGTACAGCGGAGCGGACGAGAGCCAACGAGGGGTTGCCGTAATCTTAATTAAAGGGGTATAAAGAAGAGTAATCAACATAGAGCAAGCAACTGATAGAGTTTTACTCATAGAGATTATAGCAGAGCCGACGAACTTGGACATTGTTCATTGTTTACATGCCACCGAGAAACCACAAGGAGGAAGAAGTCGATAGGATGTACGATGAGTTAGAGGATATAATCACGTGTGTTCCTGCAGTGAAACATTTGATAGTGATGAGGGATTGGAATGCACGGTAGGCGAAGGAAGAGATGGGGGTGAGGTGGGAGACTGGGTTACGCACGAGGAATTAACGCGGGGAGAAAGCAATTGAATTCTGCAGGAGACAGGGGTTAGTCATCAAGAACACATGGTTTAGACACCACAAAATGTGAAAATATACATGAAAAATGGCAGGTGACTCAAAAAGGTATCAGTTAGATTATATTATGGTTAGGCACAGGTTTAGGAACAGTGTGATAAATTCGCACAGTTTCCTAGGAGCGGATGCGGACTCTGACCACAATTTAGTTTTTATGAAATGTAACGTTCGTTTCAAGGAGATATGGCAAGGGCGGCGGGTTAGGAAATGGAATTTAGAAGCAATAAAAGGATTAACGAGGAAGGAGTATCAGCAGGCTGTAGAGAAAATGATGGATGACGGTAAAGAACTGAGTACAATTGAAGAAAAATGGGAATGTATTAAGAAAGGGTTATTAAAAGCCGCAAAAGACACTATAGCAACCGTTAACGGGAAAAGGATAAGAAAACCATGGGTAACGGATGAGATGATTGCAAAGATGGACGAGACAAGAAGATGGAAAAATGTAAACACAGAGTTAAGCAAAAGGAAGTACGAAGAGTTAAACAATAAATTGAGAAGGGCCACAAATAAAGCAAAAGAAGAATGGTGGAAAACGCAATGCGAGGATATGGAAAGTCTACAGAAGAAGGGTGAAATTGGTGCTTTATACAGCAGGGTTAAGTTATTGTCGGGAAGTAAGAAGGCAGGATCTGTGCTAACAGTTAAAGATAAATGGGGTAAGATAATAGTTGAACCAGGAAAAATCCAAGAGAGATGGAAGGAATATATAGAAACACTCTATGGTAAAGAACTTAGGCAAACGAGGTTAGACATAGAAAGGGAACATGACGTAGAAGAAGATAGCTTAGGTCCAGGCATACTCGACGATGAAATAGAAAGGGCATTAAAGGAGATGAAAGCAAATAAGGCTGTGGGGGTGGACAATATTCCTGTAGAAATGTTGAAATGTTTAGGGAGAGGTGGGAAGAAGGCCATATATGGACTGATAATGAGCTTAGGTCCAGGCATACTCGACGATGAAATAGAAAGGGCATTAAAGGAGATGAAAGCAAATAAGGCTGTGGGGGTGGAAAATATTCCTGTAGAACTGTTGAAAGGTATAGGAAAAAGCGGGAAGAAGAGAGTGATAGAGAGTGTCAGAGTGAGAGGCCAAAAGGATAGAGAGTAAGGCAAATGATTACTTAGGGGATGATCAGTTTGGGTTCAGGAAAGGAAGAGGTACGCGTGATGCCATTGCAGTAATGAGATCACTAGTCGAGAGGAATATAGAATACAATCAGGACGTTTTTGCCTGTTTTTCTAGATTTCGAAAAAGCGTTTGATAGAGTGAATTGGGAAATATTAATGCGTGTATTGCAGAAAATAGGAATGGATTGGAGGGACAGGAGACTGATCCTGCAACCTCTACATGTCTCAGACTGCTCAGGTGCGAGTGGGGAACGGAGAGTCCGGATAAGCAGTGTTAGGCAGGGTTGCCCATTGTCACCGGTACTGTTCAACGTATATGTAGAGGAAATGATTAAAGAGGCATGGGAAGAACTGGAGGTAGGAATGAAAGTCGGAGGGGAATTCGTAAAATCGGTTAGGTTTGCTGATGACCAAGCATTAGTTGCTCCGAGTTGCTCAGTCAGCCAAGGGGTTGCAAGCATTGTTGAGTGAATTGGAGGTTCAGTGTGATAAATATGGGATGAGAATCAATATTAATAAAACAAAGGTTATGCGATTATCCAGAAAGAAAAAGGCTAAGCTAAATATTAAAATAGGCGGGGATAAAATAGAGCAGGTGGAGCAGTTTACATATCTCGGAAGTGTTTTGGACCAATACGGTCAAAGTGGTAGGGACGTAAGGAGAAGAATTGCGCTAGGCAAGGAGGCTTTCTCAAGGAGGAGGGAGTTGATGACGGGGACGTTGAGTAGGGATGTTAAAACAAGACTCGTAGAAAGAAGAAACTCGTCAAGAAACGTGGTCGCTGAAGCAGGAGGATAGACGTAGATTGGAGGCTTTTGAAATGTGGGTGTGGAGAAGAATGGAGAAGGTGAAATGGACCGAAAGGAAAACAAATGAGGAAGTACTAGAAATGGTGGGGGAGGAGAGGGGTTTGTTGAGAGAAATCCTATGGAGGCAGGAAAAATGGATGAAAGGCGTATTGAGCGGTAGTGGAATGTTGAAGAGGGTAATAGAGGGGAGAATGTTGGGCAAGCGAGGTAAGGGTAGGAACAGGATAGGGTTGTTGGACGGGATGAAGGGAGGAAAGAAGTACACCGAGATGAAGAGGGACCTGATATAGATTAGTTTGCTAGGTGGGGAGTCACAAAATATTTATTTGATAGTTGTGGCCATCCTAAAACCCACCTTAACCGGTAGATTACCTATATATATATATATATATATATATATATATATATATATATATATATATATATATATATATATATATATATCGATGATGCGGAAGTACTCACGAGAGCAATATAACTTTTGGACGGCACAATAGAACACAGAATAAAACAGATAACACGTAAAAGAACACTCACACTGTAGATGATTTAAGCTTTCGGCCTACTCCGAGGCCTTCTTTAGGTCGGGCTCGATATATATATATATATATATATATATATATATATATATATATATATATATATATATATATATATATATATAATTAACATGTTAAAGAATTTTCATTAATTGTATTCATCTGAAGCATTTATTGCTTCAAGTGCATTCAGCCCTTGTCCTCATTGCTTGGAGGTTTCTGTACGGTTGTCGCGCGCAGGAATCGCATGTCTTGCCTCGAGGTAAACAAGCAGCCACAACCGTTTCGCTCAAAACGTCCGTCAGTTTTATCGCCGTCACCCATACCATGCACTCTTACTCACCGCCACCAATCTACCCATCCCCCCTCACTACTCGTCCGTCTACCTGGGGTGAAAATTAGTGACCCCGTATATCATGCAGTAAGCTGGCGTGCCAACTGTGCGTTTTCCATTCACATTCTCACCTCTGATACGCTATAAATAAACGCCGAAGCGCGGCCTCTTATCAACGTTTAATTTAACTATTGTTATAGAGGACGAGGAAAATTATTCTTCACTGTCTCTTTATTACCTTTGCGATACCCATCTCAGCAACGCTCTTGCGTGAGAAATTCTTGAATTCTAATTCAGTATGTGAATTAATCGAATTATTTTAACTTTAGCGTAATCTCCCTAATCTTGAGAGAACTTATCATTATGAAGTCCTTCAGAAAAAATTATAAAAAATTTTATATTCCAAATTGAAATGACATATTGCAAAGTAGGCTATTATCAAATTAATAGAGAGTCTGGGATTGCTTTCTGGTTTTTTAGGCTGCCTCATAATAATGAGACGTAGTGATGTTATGAATCTAAATCTGTAATACTTTGCATTCCTTTTAGTGGCATTCTGGTAAATAAATCATTTCCCTATATCCAATTTAGTAGTATATCTAAAATATTATACTGAGCTAGCCTGCCATCATTCTCTAAGTTTTCAAATTCATGTCGGGAAAAGGTATTGCGAATGTTATATTACTTCAAAACCCCAGAAGCCATCACAAATGCATGTGGATATTTAGGGACGCTTAAGCTATAAAACATTTCCTGAAAATTTAATTTCTAAAACGACTGCCACACTATCTTGGTAAAATATGTTCTCTAGGGTATTTGTTGGGTTGATTTTTTCAATATTTTCAACGAAACTCTAAGATCCACTTAAAAGATTTTGGCAAATTAAGTTATCCCAAGAGTTTATCCATCCCCAAATGTTCATTGGAGAAAGTAGGTAATACACCACATTGTACTTTCTAGTCCTGTAAAAAATTCTTATTCCCGACTTTCGGTTAATATCCTTTAGGGAGACCAATGTACTAGCATTAGGGTCATTCTTTCAATTTTATAATTTTAAATCAGCTACTACAGTCAATTAGCTACTAATATGTTGTTTTGTAATGTGTCTAATTTATGATCGATGATTCCTTCGGAAATATTTAAATGATATTAATATTAAATTATAATATTATTAATAATTATTTAAGTGAAGTTATTTTTCACATGATATGGTTGTTACATATAAATAGAAAATAAATTTCGTGGTGCCAGAAAATTCGATACAGTCTGGTCATTACTCGAAAGAAATGAATGGCAAGGAATTGAAAAGTGACGATCTTAAAATACACTAAATTGCGTTTAGCTTCAATGCAAGATTCTGAGTAAGCACCTTATTTTTAGCGGTGCAATATATCAGTATAATCTGTTAGACCGGTCGTTACTGCTCCGTCGCCATTCATCAACGTGTGTCATTCTTCTCTTCATGCGCACAAAGCAAGTCCCCTTCACAAACCCTACAAACGTAATTTCTCTCCTCACGATACCCACGACCGCTACTACCTCGACATCCTTCATCGAGTAATTTCTTCTCCGAACAAAGCTAACCCTGCTTACGAGGTGTGTTAAAAAATTAATGAGAATTTTAATTTTTCGGGCAATAATATTTATTTATTCTTATACATTGATGTTTTCACCTTCAAAGTAGTCCCCATTCGAGATTATGCACTTGTGACAGCGCTTCATCCAATCCGCGAAACACTTCTCAAACCCGATCTTTGAGATGGCCTTTAGTTCTTTCAGCGATGTGCCTTTAATGTCATCTACGGCTGTGAAACGAGGGCCCTTTAAAGGTTTTCTTAATTTTTGGAAATAGGAAAAAGTCACACGGAGCCATATATGGTGAATACAGAGGCTGGGCATCGTTACAATTTCTTGTGGTGGTGGTATTTCTAGCTACTTACTAAAATCTAGCTTGCACGTTCCTGATAAATTTCTTGCTGCATCCTGTGGTACAATTATTTGTTGTAGTTTAGCGTATGTACTTGCATGCTTGTGGAGTGAAGGGATGTGTATGTGTGTTTGCATGCACGTGGAATGATGGGATATTTCTATGAATGTGTGCACTGCTGTGGATTGGGGTCTGCGTGTGTGTGTTGGTTTTGAATGCGGTATTTCTTTTTTCCTTTTTTGGGTGGTGACCTAACACCCCCCGCCACACGCCCTTGCGGCGGCTTGCGGGGTATTATGTAGATATAGATCTACAGTATTGTTTTTGGCCAAAAATTCACAAACAAGCAATGAGGTATGAGCTAGTGCATCATCGTGGTGGAAAAGCCATGAATTGGTTTTCCACTGATCCGGGCGTTTTTTTCGGATTGCTTCACTCAAACGGTGTTGAACTTGTAGGTAGTAATTCATATTGACCGTTTGACCTGGCGATAGGATTTCATGATGCACTATGCCGTTAAAATCGAAGAACACGGTGAGCATAACCTTCACGTTTGACCGCACTTGTCGATCCTTTTTCGGTCTTGGCGAGTCAGAGTGCCTCCACTGGGATGATTGAGCCTTAGTTTCTGCGTCATATCCAATAACCCATGTTTCGTCACCTGTTCGTATAAGACGTTTTAGTAGTTTTGCATCGTCGTTTTCTTCATTCAGTGACTCTTGAGCAACTTCCATTCGCCGCTGTTTTTTATCAAAATTCAACCATTTTGGAACGCATTTTGCTGCCACGCATTTCATGCCCAAAAAATTGGAAAAAACGTCATGACATGATTCAATCGATATGCCAACATCATCAGCAACCTCTCTAATTGTGATTCTACGTTTTTATCGATTTTTTTATGTGCTGGGGCGTCCAGGGTGCTCGTTATCTTCAAGATCTTCACGGCCTTCTTGGAAACGTGTATACCACTCGAAAACTCTTTCTTTACTCATAGCAGACTCATCATAGGCCTTTGTTAACATTTCACACACTTTGTTACACTTTATTTCATATTTTACGAAAAATTTGATACAAATTATTTAATGAATTCCTTTTAACAAACGAAAATCGCCGAACTCATAAACACGTCTAACCTTAGTTGCTGTCACACACAAAGTCTACAATGAAAACAGCTGAGAATTTTATCATACTTCAGGGGCAGGTATTTCAACATAATAAACAAAAATTTGGCAATCGGACTCTCCAAGCCCGCGAAATAAAAAAATTCTCGTTATATTTTCAACCCACCCTTCGTACTTCCTCTTTGTGAAGACATCATCGTCTTTGATTCTCCCGAGCACCCCCTCATTCTTTGCCCTTACCTATCTTACGCAGTTGGTCAGCAATATCATTTTCCTAAGCTCCATATCGAAGGCTTCCATTCTTTTTACATTACCTCCCCTGAAAATCCATGCCATACATCCTAGTCGCAGTACCATTTCTCTACTCCAAACTTATCCTGTAAGTTAATAAGCTGCTTCACTTCATGTATACCACTTTAACCTTTGGTTAAACTTACACCTATATCCCTTGGAAATGTTTATGCATCCATTTTCTTTGTTTATAAATACGCTAACGTCCGAGACCAACTTCAGAAAAAGCACAGGCATACGAAAAGAGCCTGGTTTGGCAAGGTAGAAAGTCATCTTTTATCAAGCCACACAAGTGTCGTTGTCATGATAAAAATACGTCAACTTATTCCCGGTCAAGGCGAATGATTTTTACTCTCTGAAATTGTTGCATTATATATCAGAATTGTTGCCGCACCCACTTTATTCCCTGATTTGGCTTCATCAGATTTTCATCTCTTCCCCTAGCTCAAAGTTTACTTCAGTGGACGGAAATTTTATTCAAACAAAGAAACAACAGCCAAAATACACCGAAATGGCATTTTGCAGCCTTAAAAAATCTAATTTTTTAGATGAAATCAAGAATTTGCTGGACCTCGTGCATTATTTTACATGGAGACTGCGAGTATATTGACAAATAAAAAAGTATCAAGGAGGTAAATAGTTTTTTCCATACCACTTCGATAACTTTTGTAATTATCCTCGTACTTTCACCGTCTCATACTTCCTAGAATGTTTCCTCTATGTATATCATGAAAGTATCCTTGAATATTTTATAAATGCGATTTCCATAAATTTGGTGTCCTCACCATGAGTTCGGTGGCATAAGATGTTAGGTGTTCCTTACCTTTTGTTCCAATTCTTATTCGCTCCGCTTGGTTGGAGTGGGATCGAACCATAGTACAGACGTTGTCCCAGCAGCCTTCCTTTCGTTCTATTGGATTAAGTCAGCCCTGAAAAGAACCCATTTTTCGTCCATAGAAGAGATCCAATCAGCCGTGGCGAAGACCTTGCGAAAGGTCGCCGAAGACGCCTTTCAGGGCGCGTCCCGGTCATGGCAGCGTCGCTGGAAAAATATGTAGAGGCCCAAGGATAGTACTTTGAAGAACTTTAAGTGTCTGTGCAAATATGTTCAATTATTTGAATAAAAAAATTAATTTCCGTACTTTTGGAACACACCCTGTAGAATGGTATCCGTCCTCAAGACGCTTTTTGGCCGCTTATCCATCTCATATATTAATTCACAGTGTGAAATAACTTCTCTCTTAGGTCCCTCTTTCGTAGGCATTTGATTAGCCCCATAGGGGATACCATCCACACTTGGGAAGGACTTGCTCTTCATATCTTTGATTGCTGTTAGAATGTTATCCATGAAATTATATTTTGTTCCTTTTCGATCATTGTCCGCATCACCTTCAATCTCAAGATCTAGAGGGTTTACTTTGGCTCAGCTTCCAGGGTTCCTTGTTCATTTATCTTTAATCTCTTTTGTTTCTAAATTACTTTCTTGAACATCCTTCCTCAAACCACTCTCCAATCTCGGGATGTCACCGTGTAGGTTGGTATCCCGAGAATGGAAAATCAATCATCTGAACACCACGGAAATCTACGATCTAATACTCGTTATTCCTCTTTTAAGAAGGTGTATATATATATATATATATATATATATATATATATATATATATATATATGTATATATATCGTTTTCTCATTTGGTTATGGCTATGTGTTTCTCATACCTAGGAAATTGTGAAAAAACGTTTTGAACTCCCTTAATGATATAATAATACTACGCCTTCGTCTTCTCATAATAATATTTCAGGTACCGAGACTAAACAAAATGCAACAAACCAAAAGCTGTTCCAACACGTTTGAAAGTCCATTGAATTAAGTCTTTTCATACCTACGTGTTGGATAACTTCCGCGAAATAAAATTTTAAACCGTTTTCTCTGTTGAGAGAAATTTCTTCAAGTATTTGCCTTCAACTTTATTTTATAGCTATTGTAATTGCTTTCATTCCTCCTGTAATCAAAGCTCTGGCTTTCTCTGTTTTCCTTTTCTGAATATCATTGAATCAATGTTTTTGCCTACTTAAAGTTTTTTCTCTTAAATTTTATTTTTTTTACATTCTCAACACCTTGTTTTTGGTACATATGGTCTCTTCTGCCAAACTGCCTTCACATACCCTATTCTATACTTCTTATCAACGAAAAATCCATTCTATACAGAGCCCAATGTGTTTTTTACATTAATATACATAAAATCGATTGATAAACCTGGTGAGGGGTTTTCCCTTCAAACGTAACCGGTCACCAGTTGCTGTGGGCTTTCTGAGCGGAAAGACGTGCCTCCACGTGAAGTGTGTTTTTAGAGTGTGTAACGCGTTGGAGCGTTCGCTTGAACAGTAATACTCCATCAGGTTTTGCGATCAGCTTGGAAAGAATGCCCCGGAAAACATTCCAGATGCTTCAAGAGGCCTTCAAGGACGATTGCATTTCATGGTAACCGTCCGGGAGGTGGCGCAAGGCGTTCAAGGAGGGAGGAGGACGGCGACGAACCCCAATCTGGAGACCTAACAACGTCCGGAACTGAAAAAGCGATGGTGTTTGTGAAGTTTTGCATTCAAAATTGCTGACGCTCTAAAAATGTCCACATATGCGGTACATTGGATAGTAACCGAGGATCTGAAAATGCGCACGGCATTGAGCGAAGCTTGTGCCGAAGTGTTGACGGAAGACAGAGAGAACTTCGAGTTTCGCGCTGTCGAGAGTTGCTTTCCCCGGATTTATTTTCCAAATAAACTGTGGTTTCCCAGACTCCTTACAGTCCCGACTTGATTCCGTGCGACTTTGTTGTTCCCCTGACTGAATAGAGAGAGCTGAAAGGATAGAATTGAGAGACCGTGGAAAATATCCAAAAGCATTTTACAACGTTCCTTGGAGACAATCTCATCGTGGAGTTTGAGGATGCCTTGGAGGCGTGGTAAACACGTCTCTACAAGTGTATTAATGCAGGATAAAAGCAATGTGAAGAGTTTTTTACTAGTAAAATCAATAAATAAACGGTCTTTCATGAAAGTAATGCACATATTAATTTCATGAAGGACCGTACAGATAATAGAAGTGTAATATTGAAGAGCCAAAAAACATTTCCCATATAAAAGTGGCTCAAAGTGGACTTGAAAAATATCCGATTGCACCAGAACAAATATCTCCACGTATACGAGGCATGCATCGTATGAGAGCATAGTTTAAATCATTGATTTTTTGATAAAGTAAAATAGAGAAGAGTTTAATGGCTCTGGAAAAATGTTTTGGTTAATCGGTCAGGGATATAAATATGTATGACAGATTTTTGAATGGAAGATTTGCAAATTATTTCTGCATTCGTATATCAGGTGTGAAAAAGGATATTAATTCTCCATTCTAAAATGTGAGTTTTACACTCCATTAGGCTTAGTATAGTATAGATGAACCCCACCATCACCTACGAAAACTGACTTTTGCTTTTGTTACTGTGTCTATGGTTTTGTAACTGGTACCTTTCACTGTTACTTGACATAAACTACCTCTTAATTAAAAATTTTTCCCAGATTTATGTGCTCTCAAATCCAAGTCAGTAATAGCCAAGTTATTTGCACTGGAGTTGTACGCACGTATACATGTATATTTGCACACGATCTGCATGTTTATAATTAGTTTTTTAATATTTATAGAAGAATTATCACGCTCTATGGCTTCCATCAAAAACTTTGTTTGTGGTTCATTTAAACGATTAAGGTACTTCTGGTTGCCTTATAGAGCTTTTGAGCTATAGAGCTTTTGCATCCCTTGAACCGTTCCGGGGTTCACTACACCCCTGAGGCGTCGGTTCGGGTGGCTCATAGGATCTTCGAGCACTGTAGATATTTTTTAGGCAAATTCGTAGGTTAGGTAGTGGAGCAGATTGCCTAAATAACGATATGATAAGGTGTAGGTCAATTAGTGGGTCTAACAATACTAGGTTGCCAGAAGAGATTCTTCCAAGTACTTGCACTGCTAATGAGACAAAAGATAAAATTGCTAATCAGAATATAGGCCGATCGCATACTAAGACATCAAAGAGATTAAATAACATCCCCAGAAAGCAGACCGCAGAGAAGGTTTTAGACGAGGATATAATTTCCGTAGTAGTAGTTAACTGCCGAAGTTTAAAAAATAAAATACCGGAATTTCACCATCTCATTCATAGCACAGAGTCGGATATCATTATAGGAACTGAAAGTTGGTTAACAGATGACATCGCAGATTGCGAAATATTTCCCAAGTCCTTCATAGTTTATAGAAACGACAGAAAAAATAGAGCCGGAGGAGGAGTGTTTATTGCGGTTAAGAACTCTAACGTCAGTAGAGCCGAGTTATTTCCTGATAGCTGTGTAGAAAGTGTATGTTGCTCAGTGAAAACACCCAGATCGAAAAGAATATATATCTGTGCGTATTATAGACCACCCCACGTTAGCATTAACTCAATACCAGACCTAGAAAAACAGATACAAAGCTTTACATCCCACAACAGTGAGCATAGCCTAATTATCGGAGGTGATTTTAATATTCCCACAATAGATTGGGATTCGTACAGTTTTATAAATGGAGGTAAAGACAAGGATCTATGCGAGTCCCTCTTATTCGCGTTCACCTCGAATTCCCTACATCAATTAGTCACTTCACCAACAAGGGGAAAGAACATTCTTGATCTGTTAGGCACAAATATACCCGAAAAGGTCTTAAATATAGAAGTTGTTGACGGAATCAGTGATCACAGGGCTGTAAACGCTAAATTTTCTCTAAGTGTAGATAAAGCCAATAAACCTAAGAGAAAGGTGTATTTGTTCAATAAAGCGGACTATGATGGCTTAAAATGTGAATTAATAAGTTCTTTTTTTATATTTGACGAATTAAGCAAAACTAGTAGTGTCGAGGATACTTGGAATAATTTTCTTAGGATAACACGTTCAGCAATACAGAGGTTCATGCCTAGTAAATATATAAAAGAGAATAAGGAACCCCGATGGTACAACTCTGAAGTACGGAAATCTCTTAGGCGGCAAAGGGTGTGCCATGCCAGAATGAAAAACGCAGTTAAAGATTCCTCCCCTGATAAAATCAACGAAACCATACAGAACTACAAAGCATCTAGGTCCACTGCCAAGAAGGCCTTCCGGAAGGCGCTAGCGGAATTCAAAAGGAAAAAATAAGGCGAACATTTGAACGATAACCCAAAGATGTTTTGGTCCTACGTCAGGGAAGTGCAGGGAAACGAGTCCACCGTAAACTTATTGAATATCGAAAAGGGGGATAAAGTAACGAGTAGTTTAGATAAAGCCAACACATTAAACTATTTCTTCCAGAGTGTTTTCAACATATCCTCACAAAATACACCCGACAACCTTCCGAAAATATTTCAGCATTCAATGGAAGCAATCAATATTTCCACCCGCGGAATAGAATTACTCCTTAAAAACATAGACCCCAACAAATCTCCGGGACCTGATGAGATACCGGCACGCGTGTATAAAGAACTGTCGGCTGAAATTGCCCCATATCTAGATATAATATTTAAGAAATTATTAGCAGAAGAAAGCGTGCCAAACGGCTGGAAGGTAGCTTCGGTAACACCCATATTTAAAAACGGAGACAGGGAGGACCCCAGTAATTATAGGCCAATATCGCTGACTTCCATTTCCTGTAAGATTCTTGAACACATCATTGTTAGTTCCATGATGAGGCACCTCGATAGCCAAGATTTATTAATTAATAACCAACATGGCTTCCGTAAGGGTAGATCCTGCGAAACTCAACTCGCACTTTTTGTACATGATGTATTAAACTCCGGTGAAAGTAATATTCCAGTTGATGCGATATTCCTAGATTTTAAGAAAGCTTTCGATAAAGTCCCTCATTGCAAATAACTGGCGAAATTGGAAACCTATGGAATACACGAAAGTATAATTAACTGGATTAAACAATTTTTAAGTGATCGTGTCCAAACAGTCGTCCTGGACGGTGTATCATCCGATACTGTCAAGGTCACGTCGGATGTAACACAAGGAAGTGTCATAGGTCCCCTCCTTTTCCTTATTTACATAAATGACCTCAGTACCGTAGTTAATAGCAAGCTCCGTCTTTTCGCCGATGATGCAGTAATTTACGGGGACATCCGAAGTCACGAAGACAGAGTCGTGTTAGCCAACGACCTAGATGCAATTCAAAATTGGTGCGATACATGGCAATTGGAATTGAATTTTAAAAAATGCGTAGTAATACATTTTTGGGAAAAGAGTAATTCCCTCCCTTATAGTTACAAAGTGAAACAAACCAATATCGAGAGGGTAGATTCCTTTAAATACTTGGGTGTAACAATTACTCACGATCTGTCCTGGGGAAAACACATACGAGAAATATGCGGTCGTGCTAATAAAAAATTGGGATTTGTGAAAAGAGTGCTAGGTAAATGCGACGAAAAGGTGAAAGAACGATGTTTCCTTGCCTTGGTCAGGCCCCACCTAGAGTATGCTGCCAGTATATGGGATCCTCACAACATAAATTTGGTTTCGGAATTAGATCGAGTTCAGCGGAGGGGGGCTAGATTTGTCAAACATTGTTATGACCAACTCAGCAGCGTATCCACTTTGCTAGACAATTTAGGTTGGGATTCTCTTACACAGCGGCGTTTCCAATATAGATTAAACTTATTAAAAACATTTAAAGATGGGCCCTTTTCCGATGACATCAAGGATATAATACGAACCCCAACGTATTACGGTCGAAGGGATCACGAATATAAGACTAGAGAGATAGACTGCAAGACTGACAGGTTTAAAATGTCATTTTTTCCAAGAACGATAAGGGACCAGAATGCTCGTAGTCGAAATTCCCCAGGACTTAGTTCATTACAATAAGTATTAACGTACAGGTTAGGGACTTCGCGAGGATGTGTATACAAGTGTGTATGTATGCATGTATATATATGTATGTGTGTATATATATATTTTTTTTTCCCTACAGGTTCCCCCCACCTTTCCTCACCTAACTCCCAACCCCCTCAACCCTTACCCTTCCCTCATGGTGCTACACCCCCTGCCACACACCTTTTTGGTGGCTCGCAGGGTACTTATGTAGATGTAGATGTAGAGCTTGATAGGCTTGACTCCTGATCAAATTTGAATTTTTTCAACGCTCAGTTATGTTAACCTCGTATATTACAAATACGTATATTTACAATATATTAAACTTGAAAACATGCAATTTTTTTCATTTGGTCAAGTGAACAATTTGCAAATAATATAATTATAGATAAGCCCTTTTTATGGACCACAGTTTTGACATGGTGGAAGGGATTAGCGTTCTGATGACTCTCAAAACCCTGCTGGTGGGAGCATTGATAATTGCTCCTGGTAGGGTCACCCATACAAGATAGGTCAAAGATAAGGAGCAGAGGCTAAAAGTAGTCTGAGCTCATCTTTTCCTCCGGTGTGGTGGCTGCAAAGGCGTCTGACCGCAGTAGGGCGGCCATTACCGTGGTACCGTCACATTATAATAGTATTTTTACAAACGCAGCTGGACAAAATTTTGCGTGAAAATAGTTTTTTATGAAAACATTTTATCCAATCTGGCGAAATTTTTGTTGCTACGACACCTCGTAAGTGAGGTATCCTATGGTTCAGGAATCTGGTTGTTGAAGTAACATTTTCGGGGTGGATTTAAAGTTTTTGAGATGCGAGGTGTGGAAAGGGATGTGTGGAAATGTGGATAGTGGTAAATAAATCAGACGGCGTAGAACTAAACGCATTGGGGGAGGATGTGTGGCTGTTGGGTAAAATCCAAAAGAAAGTATGGAAGATTGAAGCAGAACGTTTTCAGTGGCGATGGGGTGCTGAGGACGGATAAATGTGACAGGTGGGGAAGTGCTGAGAAAGGTTTAGTCGAGGTATTGGATAGGCAAGTTGGGCAGAGTAAAAGGAGGAGGAAAGTATGCGAATTTAAAAACTTGCTATTCGTGCGGTTTCATTTTGTGTGCTGTTAAGGCAGTCTTTGAAATGTAGGGCTGTTAAGTGTGTGTCCTTGGACAACCCACCATAAGCGGTAGTCAAGCATTACGGAATAATCAAATATTACCCGGTATAGATAACATAGTTTCAGATGTAAAATGGTGAAAATCTTTCATGATGAAATAAGACAACTGACTTTTCTGCATAGTGTATTTGCATTTCGACCTAGTTGTTATTATAGCGTTACATCTTCTGGACCTGAAGATGTTACGTTGCTACGACACCTAGATTATAATAAAATACGCCATGTGGAATTGCAAAGTGCTTCATTTCATCCTCCACTGTTTTCTACCCTAATTATTATCAATATTTTACAATTCACAAGCGTATAACCAATTTTTCTGCATGCTATAATTGGGAGAAAAGTAATTATTGATGGTGTATATAGCCCATATCTTTACAAAAGAATTGTTATAGTGCATTGTATGCAATGAAAACATACCAGTAATTGTGTATTTAAACAGGCCAAAAATATCAATTTTACACCAAAGACAGAATAACATGCTCCATGAAATAGAGATCAATTCCACCGGATGCACTCGGATTCTGTGTAATGCACGAGTGTCTCCCACGCCTCGTCCCGACGCGATGCTCACGTATGCCGTCGCACGGTACTCCGTCGAGGACGTCTGACGGGGACGCCGACCGCCGCGGCGGCCTTCTGGGTGGCTCGCTCCAGCGAGAGGGTATGTCGAACGGCGGATCGAGAGAGAGGTAGTGCCGAATAACAAAAAGCGGCAGCGTGATCCGCCCACAACTCACCAGTACCGGTGAGTGGGAAGTCCCCGCGTGGGAGAGATTGCGGTGGGATAGGCCGACGAACGCTCTTCTCGGCGCTCAGAAGAAATGAACAGCTCCCCCACGTTGCCATTCCAACTCGCGTCTCAAAATCGATGGAAACGGGAACGGCTTGTGTGTCAACGGGGTACTATCGCGGGCGTGAATTCCTGGACCGGCATTACACCACTGCGGATGGTGGATGATTCGAGCGTGAAGGGAAGTCACTCTCGGGGCGTTAAAAATTCAGCAATTCCTTGCATAATGCACACAATGCCATTCGAAGAGCGCGCTCAGAGGGTATTTGATTTTATTATTCAGTGTGAGTGCAGGTGCCATTGCAGTTGGAGAGCAATTTTCACTCCGGAGCGCGGTCCATTCCGCGTTATTAGGACAAAAAGGGCGCTTGAAAGGGATGCCATGTAAATAGTATTATGCCACTTTAATTTAAGGCTCTCAGAGAACTAAATATTTAAAATAACTTCATTAAATCCACCTTTAGGATTTAAACCAAATGACCTGTCTTTGAGGTCAAATTTAACTCCGAATTTGTTATGTACAGATATATATATGTGTCCTGCGTAATCTTGTAGTTTTTACTATATAGCCTAACCAAAACTAAGTCAGTAAATTAAACTTTTATCATTAGATATTTTGCTTTACATTTACTTACTGAGGTAACGTATCATTACTAATTTAAATCAATACTTTTGACATTTATGATGCTAATGAATGCGAGGTACTAATTTATTGTTTTAAAGTAGTACAATTACGTTCTTTTTTAACATAAATACTTTATTTTCATATCGTTAATCAGGCATGGCATGGCTTATCAATGCCATTTATGAAAAGTTAAGAAAATTATGATGTATACATGCTCGTTCTTCGGAACACCGATGCTGGCTCAAAAGCTATAGTATTTCTGCAATTTTGGTACCCGAATTCTGTGTTTGTGTGAAATGGAAACGTTTGTGCGTTCAAATTGTCACCGAATTCGAGATTGGAAATCATTAAAATGATTCCAAAATGAGTTTTAGCCATTAAACAACGAAATAGCTGAATGTATTTTTCATGGCCTGACGTTTTGACAGTAAATACGATTTAATTGGTGACATGAAATGAGATGAAAAGGTAGACTAAGAAAGAAAAATATTGGCTCAAATGTCAGAAAAATGTACGCAGGTGAACTACTTCCCATATTGTTATTAAAAGGATTACACCTTAGGCTAACCGAGTATACTAACTACATATTTGGAGTAAAGTCGGTAGAAATGGTTTGGTAAGGAGATCATTTTTATTCTTTTTGAAAAAATGTTTGAAGGACCTCATCTGTGAATGTGGCCGTTAGGTCTTTGACTCTAGGTTTGCTAAAAGAAAGTAATAATTGAAGAAATTTGTGAGCCTTAAAAATGAAAAAGAAATAGTCAAGGTTAGTGGAGAACTTACATTAATTGCGAAACACGGCTCTCAATTGAGAAACACGGCTCCCAATTGAGAAACACGGCTATTCCGTGAATTGCAACCACGATGATTTCGATCATGTGTGTGGACACCGACAAAAATCAACATACTTATTATATTTACTCAGCGTAGTATTGCCAGAAAATAAAACTACGACCTCAAAGCCAATTTCTTCATAATATTCATATTTTCCTGAAAGTATCACAGATGATTAATTATTTTCATCGTATACTAATGAACAGGAATAAATTAAGGAAATGAACCCATCCTAAAAAAAATTACTAGTTCAAGGTTCTTTGAAGAAGGCAATTTCCAAAGCAATAACAACAGAGGCGCATGATTTACTGATATGTACCTGTTACCATTTTGAAAGAATCAACTTTTCTCTGTTATCGGAAAATATTTTCTAATGTAAATGTCTTACAGTTCATTGAGAGCTTGATGTTTTTTTCATCTTCCATTCAAAATTTTTTGGAATGACGATTCCATTAGTAATTTTTAACTGCATGATTTCTGTCCTCCTCTACTTCAATAATTTACTAATTTTTTATGTAGATTTATTTCCATATAAATTTTACAGCATTTTGTACGTTAATAAATCTGCATCAAAGTCAAAGTACTTGATATATTTTGCGCTAATTTTCACTGTAAAATAAATTAAGACTTTGATAAGCTGAAAAATTAATATCCCTCTGGATTTTTCTGCATTAAATATTTACTTTTTCTACTAAATTCACCGTTTCACCCTGAACTTTTCAATTAATTTTCCCTTCAGAGTGTCATCAGCCAGTTCATGCCATTCAAGAAGTAACGGATTTGACCCACGGTGATATACAAAGCCTTGTTTAAAATATGAAATATTAGTTTAGTTGCGCTCCAAAAATCCATTACAGTGGAATGTAAAAAGTTCGACCTTGGGTGAATTAACTGTCGGTGAGGAATTTCATCGATGGCTTTGAACATAGAATATATATTTTTCAAAAGTCCCAACATTATAAATTAGGATTCATGTTACCCTTAATGTTGGATTGTTATAAAACTGAGGTGTTGACACCAATATGTGAAAAGCCTAGACTGACTCAGATTTAATTCCTACTAATTGCTATATTTCAAATATAAAGAGAATTTACCCAAGAATATATGACCATTAAAATAAAATATTATGATGCCCTCGCATTACCTCAATATGACTTCCTAAGGGTTCCCAAGGTTCGATATGTAAATTGAAATATTGGCAATATATCTTTTATTACGTTATTAGTATCTCGTTTGAATTCTTAATTACATTACATTCCTTAATTATCAACATTCTACTTTAATAACTAATTTTTGACCGACTGAAATCTAGGAAAGCATGTTGTGCAGATGTGGGCAGGTGAAAGGGTCGAAGAATTTTTTTTTTATGGAGATGGGGCTCTGGGTAATCGCGACAGAGGGGTGAGTTTTGTAGATTGTAACAGAATGTGTCCAGGGAGTTAAGGTTATTACAGGTACGTTTACCATGGGTGAGTGGAGTGCGTATGGGTGAGTGGATTTGGTGTGTAGTGTGTTGCAGCTGGTTCAGGGGAGATTTTGCTGTTTGTTGGCGGGTTTAACGTGGAGGTAGGTGTGAAACTTTCATTAGTACGAGAAATTTTGACATCTAAGACAGATTTCCTAGTAGATTAGATGAAAGTGAAGAAGAATAAAGAAAGCATTGAAAGAGGAAATGAATGCTTCAAGGGAATCCATGCTATGTGGCTAAAGAAGGAAGTTATCATCGATATACGAGGTGTGTTCAAAGCGTAACGAGAATTTTTTCATTTCGCGGGCTTGGAGAGTCCGTTTGTCAAACTTTTTTTTGTTGGTATGCAATCCGCTGAAGTATGATAAAACTCTCAGTTGATTTCATTGTGGACTTTGCCTGTGACAGCCACTAAGGTTAGACGTTTTTAATGAGCTCGGCGATATTCGTTTGGAAAAAAAATCGATCAAAGCATTTGTGTACAATTTTGGACAAAAAATGAAATAAATTTTAACAAAGTGTGTAAAATATTAACAAATGCCTATGGTGAGTCTGCAAATGGTAAAGCAAGGTTTTACGAGCGGTAAAGTGTTTCCAAGAAGGCCGTGAAGACCTTGAAGATGACGAACGCCCTGGACGCCCCAGCACATCAACAATCCATGAAAACGTAAAAAATTGAAAGAAATGGATATGAACGATCGCCGAATCACAATAAGAGAGGTTGCTGATGATGTTAGCTTATCGATTGGATCATCTCATGACATTTTTTTCAATGTTTTGGGCATGAAATGCTTGACAGCAAAATTCGTTCCAAAATGGTTGAATTTTGATAAAAAACAGCGGCGAATGGAAGTTGCTCAGGAGTCACTAAATAAAGAAAACGACGATGCAAAACTACTAAAACGTCTTATACGAACAGGTGACGAAACATGGGTTTATGGATATGACGCAGAAACTAAGGCTCAATCATCCCAGTGGAGGAATTCTGGCTCGCCAAGACCGAAAAAGGATCGACTAGTGCGGTCAAACGTGAAGGTTATGCTCACCGTGTTCTTCGATTTTAACGGCATAGTGCATCATGAATTCCTATCGCCAGGTCAAACGGTCAATATGAATTACTTCCTACAAGTTCAACGCCGTTTGCGTGAAGCTATCCGAAAAAAACGCCCGGATCAGTGGAAAACCAATTTATGGCTTTTTCGCCACGATGATGCACCAGCTCACACTTCATGGTTTTTCGTGAATTTTTGGCCAAAAACAATACTGTAACGATATGTCAGCCTCTATATTTGCCAGATATCACTCCGTGTGACTTTTTCCTATTTCTAAAAATTAAAAAAACCTTTAAGGGCCCTCGTTCCACAGCCGTAAACGTTATGAAATCGCATCACTGAAAGAACTAAAGGCTATCTCAAAGATCAAGTTTGAGAAGTGTTTCGGGGATTGGAAGAAGCGCTGGAACAAGTATATAATCTCCAATGTGGACTACTTTGAAGGTGAAAACATCAATGTATAAGAATAAAAAAATATTTTTGTCCGAAAAATTAAAATACTCATTATGTTTTTAACACACCTCGTATCTGGCTTACAGAAGAGGTTTCAGGGGTAACCGGGAAGGAGGTTTCTTTCAAGGAGACATACGTATGACCGACTAAAACTACCGCAATTTGAACAGCCTTTGAACTTAAGGTAATTTTTACTTGTAGAGGGAGAAGGCGTCGTGAGTTAGGATGAGATGAGAAAGATTCAGAAAAATTTGTGGTTTTGATAGTATTTATGCGGTGTGGGGTGTCCGGATAAATAGAGATGAGAGATCGTCAGTATGGGGGATTGAGGTGTTAAGGGATATGACTTCTATGGTGATATATATATATATATATATATATATATATATATATATATATATATATATATATATAACTTTTGGACTATATATATATATATATATATAACTTTTGGACGGCACAATAGAACACAGAATAAAACAGATAACACGTAAAAGGACACTCACACTGTAGATGATTTAAGCTTTCGGCCTACTTCGGGGCCTTCTTCAGGTCAGACTGAGAGGTTTTGAGGGAAGAGTGCCTGGGGAGGGGAGGGGGGGCTAAAGGTTGAGGGACTGTTTGGAAGGAAATTAAAGATGGCGGTTAAGGGTGAGAATTTTAAATGATCGTAAAGATAGGATGTATGCGGATTCGCGAGTTCTCACCTCTATGTTGGTGACTGAATCGGGTAGGGATTCTAGAACTGATACGGAAAAGCATTCGTCAAATGATAGGTTGTGTGAACTTGCATGTAAAGGGATAGGAAGAGAAGAGAGTGAAGCAGAATTACATGAGTAACGGTGATTGTTCATTCGGATGGATAAGGGGGTAATGCATTCGCCTATGTAGAATGAGGTGCATTGTTTGCACGACAAAAGATAGATAATATTTTTTGAGAGGCAATTAGCGTGGGAACTGGGTGAAGGGACAATGAGGGGATATGGGGAGAGGGGAGCAGATCTGATTAGCAGACATGTTTTACATCGGAGGTGATTGCAGGTAGGGGAAATATGTGGAAATTTGTCAGGGCGGGGTGTTAAAGGGTTGGTGGATCTCTGAAGGTTTCTGAGATTGGCTGGTCGTCTGTAAGCGACAGAGGGGCATTGGGGCAGCAAGGATGTGGTCGCGTCATTGTCATGTAATATAGGATAAAGTTCTTTGAGAAGGCAATTCAGTCTGTGGGATCCGGGGAAATAGGTTGTGCAAAGGTTGAGTCCAGCGTCAGATGTGGGGTTGTCATTCTGTGGTGTGTGTGGTCGGGTGGAGCGGTAGATTTTATCCTGTAGGAGCTTTTCTGGGTACCCGCGTTTGTATATATATATATATATATATATATATATATATATATATATATATATATATATATATACATAGATGATTTCTTCGAAGTAACACGGAAGTGTTGAATAAAAAAGTTAGACAGTAACACACAGCACGAGAACACATAAAAAGAACACTCACAATAATATCTTGATAATTTCGACAGACTCGAGCTCCGTCTACTTCGGAAGATAAGATAGAACAGTATATAGATAGAATAGGATAGAACAGTAATCAACCCGAAGGTCGGTTTAGTAGGTGATGGTAGAGCTCACCCATGTACCAAGCCCGACGGCGTGTGAATAATCACACATCAGGGTAGGGGGGCCAGTTCCTTTCCCTGTGCCGGCTTATGGTTTCCCAGGAAGATCTGGTACCCGAAAAATCAACTAGCTTGGGTGAATCTGCAGGTGCCCAAAGTGCCTTGCCCGGGAATCGAACCCGGGACCCTCCGGTCAGTAGTCCAACGCCTACCGTAGTCCTACCCGCTAGACCACCGCGACCCGAAAGATAAGATATGACTGAGGAAAAGGGTGCGTGGTGCAGAGAGAGTAGGGGGCGAGGGAGAGGGGAAAAACAGGTAGTGGGGGAGGGGTGAAGGAGGAGGTTATGAAGGGGTAAAGGGAGGCCAGAGGGGAGCGGAGATGGAATAAGGAGGATGCGGAAATGGTAACAAGCGACACAGAAAACTAACAATTCATCCACAGATACCACAACACCCATGACCAAGGCATCAACTCACCAAGTCATCATAAGGGCTTGACAAGTCAAAACACAGGACAAAGATGACAAAATGTATGCGGATGAATAAATTGTACCACCACCTCGCAAGAAAAAAATCCACCTCCATCCATCCCAGCTATATACACGTATATTTATATACATATTCAAACACGAAATCCCGCCATACGGCGAACAAATATTCATGCACATAGAACTGCGGACTTGAACACCGGATCTCTCCACTTGCTGAGCGGATGCTCTAACCACCTGAGCTATCGAGAAATTCTATTTTTACACTGAGATCTGCAATCTTATAAAGCGCTCAAGTCCTCCGATTACTTGGGCAACAGATGGCGTTAGGGAGCTGTTTCATCCACAAAAGGAGAAATAGAAAACACACAAGAAGAAGAAAGGACAGTAGGTTAGCAAGCATACAACATCATAAAGGATTGGAACGGTGCGTTTCATGACATGCATAGCCAGAAGGAGAGACGAGCCTAAAACGACGAACACTAAATCCCGCCATACGGTGAACAACAACAACATCCGCCCGGCAAGTGGAGAGATCCGGTGTTCAAGTCCCGGTCGAGGAAGATATGTTTACATTAGATGATTATTTATCCTATGTTTCAGGGATGTGGAGCACTGGCCTATGTAAAATTCCGGACAGAGTTTGTGTGTCAGAAGATAGTTACATTCTTAGATGTGCATGAGGAGTGGATATATATATATTGAGTACTACAGTTTCTTCTGGTGAAGACGGAGCTAAATTCTGTCGAGATTATTAAAAAATAACGTATGAGTGTTCTTTTTATGTTACCTTATAGTGTTACTTTGATTTTCTATAATCCCACGTTTCTTTAGGAATTGATTCTAAAAAGCGTGTTTGAAGGACTATTAATGTCAAAGGAAATAGAGTTCATACTCCATTTTGTTGCATTAAAAGTTGCATGTATTTATATCTACGGGGAACCTGTGTTGCAAACGCAATAAATTTAACGTACCCACTTCAATCTTGAGTTATTTCAAGAATGACTAATTCTTTACGCCTTAGTGGGTTGCAAGTGGATCTGATGAGATATTTCAAGGCCTGTAAGGATTACAAAGCGTATTATTTTTTAAATAATTTTTATTCCACAAGGGGAGAAAATGACAAAGAAGATTACGGATACGAGGAAATTGACGGATAACTGATTTTAGCAATTTCCTTTGCTCTTTTAAATAAAGAAAAAAATTCTTAACCAACGACAAAGCCTCCGACTTTTACCGCTCCGTCTGTGGCACATTATTGCCATATATTGCCACGCTTGAGAGTTCAATAACGAGCACAACCATTTATTTTTTCATGCTTGAATACTATTTCTCTGAAACAAGAACATCGATCAATATGTAACGAAAAATATCATGCGGTCACTATCGTTTAGACGCCAATAATGATTGAAAAAATATAATTCTTTAACCTGTTTATCCATTGTCGATACATGGGGCCCTTCCTCCTCCTTGTCTCTTGCTTCATTTCACTCCCCTTTCATAATATAGTCATGAGAACGTGCGCTATGTTCCCATTATTTTCAATCTCAGGCATTTCGTCCACCATCTCCCCACGTCGGCCGCTCCCCCCAAACCAGCCGCCTCTTCCCTTCGCTTCCCCTTAATATCCACCCTCGGCCCTCACTGCCCCAAACCACGCGACGTCATTTCACGCACGAACCAATCCGTAAGATAACCGCGCCCACGTCCCTTCCCTCACTTCCACCCACACACTTAACCCTCTCTCCTCCTACCCAACCCACCCGGCCCAAGATCCAACTATCTGAAATTATGTGAATTCTTTCCCAAGAACACACGGCCCGGGTATCCAACGGTTTTACATGCAACGAAGTAGGCTCGCCACCGACAAAGAATGAGGAAGAGGATTGAATTATTCCAAAATTACTCTACCGTTGTGCGCGCTTGAATCATTTCTAACACGGCGTCGCTTAGTTGTGAGTGCCACGAAAGGCATTGTGAAAAAACACAAATCCAAACGCACAAACAAATGGGGAACGTATTCCGTAGTGAAACTTGTGCTGCTGCTGATGGGTTGGTATAATTTTTATTAATATATTCACAATTACGTTCCCTTATATGAATGAGATTTTTAAAAAAAATAGAGTATAGGGTGTTGTGATAGACATTCTTAAGCGAGGATTTAAAAAATACGACGGACTAGCTTGGGTTTTCCTTGAATTGTTTAAGTTTCAGTATTATAAGATTTATCATGATTTTTTTAATTCTACCAAATAAGAACCCGTAATTTCCTTGATTTTATTGATCGTATATCTTTGATGTTCATTTATCATACCACTAAGATTATTAGTTTAGAAAAAATCAAAGATTCCATTCAATATTTACAGTTAGATTAAAAGAGGCGGGGAAAAAATAGAAGGTGTATATTATATATATATATATATATATATATATATATATATATATATATATATATATATATATTAATAAATACCTAGACAGTAACACAGAGCACGAGAACATATAAAAAGAACACTCAAAATAATATCTTGATAATTTCGACGGACTCGAACTCCGTCTTCTTCGGGAGATAAGATATGACTCATATACTTAGATCGTATGAATGCTTGTCTACTATCTTTCCCCTTCTTGTGTCCCGTCTATTTCTCCTTTGGTGGGTGAAACAGCTCCATAACGCCATCTCTCGGGCAACATCTATCGAAACACTTTGGCGCTTTATAAGATCGCAGATCTCAATGTACATCAGGTTTCCTTATTAGCTCAACTGGTAGAGAATCCGCCCGGAAAGTGGAAGGTGGAAGGTCCGTGGTTCAAATCCTGGATAAGGAAATATTTTTACTTTCGTGATCTGCTCAAAAACCGCCTTCCCCACATGTCCTGTGTTCGCCTTTTATGTGTTTTTCTATCCCCTTTCCTTATGTACCTATTTCTATGTTTGAATGAATATTTGTGCGCCGTGTGGCGGGATTTTCTAGTTTGAATATGTATATGTATATGTATATATATATATATATATATATATATATATATATATATATATATATATATATATATATATATATATATATGACTCTGACCACAATTTAGTTGTTATGAAATGTAATGTTCGTTTCAAGAAGATAAGGCAAGGGCGGCGGGTTAAAAAATGGAATTTAGAAGCAGTAAATGAATTAACGAGGAAGGAGTATCAGGAGGCTGTAGAGAAAATGATGGATGACGGTAAAGAACTGAGTGCTATCGAAAAAAAATGGGAATGTATCAAGAAAGGGATATTGGAAGCCGCTAAAGACACTATAGGAACCGTTAACGGGAAAAGGATAAGGAAACCATGGGTAACGGATGAGATGATTGCGAAGATGGATGAGAGAAGAAGATGGAAAAATGTAAACACAGAGTTAGGCAAAATGAAGTACAAAGAGTTAAACAATAAATTGAGAAGGGCCACAAATAAAGCAAAAGAAGAATGGTGGAGAACGCAATGCGAGGATATGGAAAGTTTACAGAAGAAGGGTGAAATTGGTGCTCTATACAGCAAGGTTAAGTTATTATCGGGAAGTAAGAAGGCAAGATCTGTGCTAACAGTTAAAGATAAGTGGGGTAGGGTAATAGTTGAACCAGGAAAAATCCAAGAGAGATGGAAGGAATATATAGAAACACTGTATGGTAAAGAACTTAGGCCGACAAGGTTAGACATAGAAAAGGAACATGACGTAGAAGAAGATAGCTTAGGTCCAGGCATACTCGACGATGAAATAGAAAGGGCATTAAAGGAGATGAAAGCAAATAAGGCTGTGGGGGTGGACAATATTCCTGTAGAAATGTTGAAATGGTTAGGGAAAGGTGGGAAGAAGGCCATATATGGACTGATTCGTAGTATCTATGAGGAAGGAATCTGGCCGGAAGATTTTGTGAGATCGGTGTTAGTTCCTATTCCAAAAAAGGCAAAGGCTTCGTCATGTGAGGATTACAGAACAATAAGTTTGATATCCCACGCAGCTAAAGTTATTCTCAGGATCATCAACAAAAGGATAGAGAGTAAGGCAAATGATTACTTAGGGGATGATCAGTTTGGGTTCAGGAAAGGAAGAGGTACGCGTGATGCCATTGCAGTAATGAGATCACTAGTCGAGAGGAATATAGAATACAATCAGGACGTTTTTGCCTGTTTTGTAGATTTCGAAAAAGCGTTTGATAGAGTGAATTGGGAAAAATTAATGCGTGTATTGCAGAAAATAGGAATGGATTGGAGGGACAGGAGACTGATCCGCAACCTGTACATGTCTCAGACTGCTCAGGTGCGAGTGGGGAACGGAGAGTCTGGATGGGCAGTGTTAGGAAGAGGTGTAAGGCAGGGTTGCCCATTGTCACCGGTACTGTTCAACGTATATGTAGAGGAAATGATTAAAGAGGCATGGGAAGAACTGGAGGTAGGAATGAAAGTCGGAGGGGAACTCGTAAAATCGGTTAGGTTTGCTGATGACCAAGCATTAGTTGCTCAGTCAGCCAAGGGGTTGCAAGCATTGTTGAGTGAATTGGAGGTTCAGTGCGATAAATATGGGATGAGAATCAATATTAATAAAACAAAGGTTATGCGATTTTCCAGAAAGAAAAAGGCTAAGCTAAATATTAAAATAGGCGGGGAAAGAATAGAGCAGGTAGAGCAGTTTACATATCTCGGAAGTGTTTTGGACCAATACGGTCAAAGTGGTAGGGACGTAAGGAGAAGAATTGCGCTAGGCAAGGAGGCTTTCTCAAGGAGGAGGGAGTTGATGACGGGGACGTTGAGTAGGGATGTTAAGACAAGACTCGTAAAAACTCTGATATGGAGCGTAGCTATGTACGGCGCGGAAACGTGGTCGCTGAAGCAGGAGGATAGACGTAGATTGGAGGCTTTTGAAATGTGGGTGTGGAGAAGAATGGAGAAGGTGAAATGGACCGAAAGGAAAACAAATGAGGAAGTACTGGAAATGGTGGGGGAGGAGAGGGGTTTGTTGAGAGAAATCCTATGGAGGCAGGAAAAATGGATGAAAGGCGTATTGAGCGGTAGTGGAATGTTGAAGAGGGTAATAGAGGGGAGAATGTTGGGCAAGCGAGGTAAGGGTAGGAACAGGATAAGGATGTTGGACGGGATGAAGGGAGGAAAGAAGTACACCGAGATGAAGAGGGACCTGATATAGATGGGTTTGCTAGGTGGGGAGTCACAAAATGTTTATTTGATAGTTGTGTCCATCCAAAAACCTACCTTAACCGGTAGATTACCTAATAATAATAATATATATATATATATATATATATAGATTAAAATTGGCAGGAAAAAAATAGAGCCAGTAGGAGAGTTCACGTATCTCGGAAGTATTTTGGACCAACACGTTCAAAGTAGCAGGGACGTAATGAGAAGAATTTCGCTATGCAACGAGGCTTTCAAATGGTGGGGGGAGCTAATGTGGGGGACGTTGTGTGGGGATGTTAATAAAAGACTCGTTAAAACATTGATATGGAGCGTAGCTATGCACGGTGCGGAAACGTTGTCACTGAAGCAGAAACATACGTAGATTGGAGGCTTTTGAAATGTGGTTGTGGAGAAGAATGGAGAAAGTAAACCGGCCCAAAAAGAAAACAAATGAGGAAGTACTAGAAATGGTGGGTGAGGAGAGGGATTTGTTGAGAGAAATCCTATGGAGGTAGGAAAAATGAATGAAAGGGGCATTGAGCGGCGGTGGAAGAAGGTAATACGGGAGAGAAAGTTAGGCAAACGGGGAAAGGGTAAAAACAGGATAGGGATGTTGGAGGGGATGAAGATAGAGATGAAGTGGTACCTGATGTAAAATAGGTTACTGGATTGGCTTTTATTTGGAGACTAATGATATTTATTTATTATTTGGGTACATCCGAAAATCTATCTTAGACGGTAAATTACTATATAATAATTATATATATATATATATATATATATGTATGTATATATATATATATATATATATATATATATATATATATATATATATATATATATATACTACCTTGATCACAAAGATCCCGGAATTTATTCAGAAAATTAAAAATACAATTTTATTCATCTAAATCTGTATTGTACCCTTCAAAGTAATCCCCATCGACTGCAACACACTTATGCCAGCGCTTGATCCAATCCTCGAAACATTTTTTATATTCGGTTTTCGGTATGTCCATCAGTGCTTCCTGCGATTTTTCCATTACTTCCTCTCGGCTGCTAAAACGCGTTCCTCGTAATGGTTTTTTAACTCAATTGAACAGAAAGAAGTCACAGGGAGCCAAATTAGGTGAATTCGGTGGCTGTTGGATGGTATTTGTTGCATTTTTCGTCAAAAAATTACGAATAATGATAGCACTGTGCGACGGTCTCGACGCACTGTGCGAGGATTTCTGGTCTCTTTCGGCGAATTGCTTCACGCAAACGTCTCATAACGCCCAAATAATACTCTTTGTTTACTGTCTGGCCTTCTGACAAAAATTCATGATGCACTACACCGTTGTAATCCATGAAAACCGTCAGCATTGCCTTCTTTTTTGACTGAAAACGACGTAATTTTTTTGGTCTCGGCTCATTTGGTGAACGCCATTCACTTGCCTGATGTCTGGATTGCGTTTCGTACTCATAAACCCACGTCTTGTCTCCAGTAATGATCCTTTTGATGAATGTGGGATCGGATTCAGCCTCGCAAATCATGTCTTTTGCGACGTCAACACGGTCTCTTTTTTGCATGAAATTGAGGTCTTTTGGCACCAACTTTGCTGCTACACGACGGAAACCCAAATCATTAACCACAATGTCTTAGGCGGATCCATAGGCAATGTTCAAGTCCTCCGCTATTTCTCTGATGGTTAATTTGCGGTTATTGACCAACATTTCTTTTACTTTATCAATTTTTTCATCATGAAATATCTTATAAATGAATATCATATAAAAATATATATCTATATTGAAATAAAGTATATATACATAATATAGGTCGCGGTTGTCCAAGGGGTAGAGCGTTGAACTTCTCACCGGAGGGCAGCGGGTTCGATTCCCGGACAAGGAAATTTGAGCACCTGCAACTCAACACAAGCTAGAGGATGTTTTGGGGTGCCAAATATTCCTGTGAACTAGTAACCGGTTCATACATACATATATATATGCTGCTATTTAAGGTTCGTTTAAACTTAAAGTTGCCAATTAAGTACTGCAATCTCAACGTCATCCATGCTTGGAAAACTGCACATCTACAGCTACATTGCCTTAAGAGTTGCTATAACCATGCGAGTGTAATTCATAAACAACCAACCTATCAAATGAAACCAGAGTACTCATCTTGCTTGTCGTTTCAAATTGAATGTAATACCAGATAATTTAATTCCCATGTATTTATTTAAGACAGGAACTTGAAATTATCCTTACGCCAATTTAAATGCATTCAAACTGATCGAATTACAAAAAAACTTTTCAAATTAATGAAAAAGGAAATCACCAAATTAAATAATTCCATTATGAAGACGAGGTGCCAAAATAAAATGGGATTATCTTGTACTACATATAGTTCGTCAAAATACTAACGTTATGAATGCGTAAGAATGACAAAAAGTTAGCCGCTACGTGAGGCGAGAAAGAATTTCCTTATCTTTCGCTAAAATAAGTTTTTCATTCGGCATTTATGTTAAAATAATGTTGCATGAGACGCGTCGAAATATTTTTCAACACACTTTCACCTAAGAATCTGCTCTTCCTCGTGGGCCAACGATACGTTCAGAGAGTGGCCCGTGTTTTTTGAAGAATTAGTTAACTTTTAACTTTCTACGCATCCTTTCCCCTTGGTTTCCCTTATCTTTCATCTGTTTCTAAGTCCTTATTTCTCCCTTCCATTCAGCGTAGCTCGCTCGCTGGAGATTTCGCTCGAGAGTGGCATGATGGGTAGGTTTCGAAGGGAGGTGAGGCGGAGGAGAGATCTGCGTCCCCTCCGTTACCCTCACCCCCGAATGACCGAACTGATTTATGTCCGCTTTTGCAGACTGGCAGTTCTGGTCTCCCGCGGGATATTCCGCCTCGGCCGCCGCCGTGTTCGCCTCCGGCCGCCTCGGCGGGCGCGGTGTTTGAGCAGCGTGGGCCACGGACCATTGAGATCGGCTATTCTTCTTCCCCCCGGGAGCGAGGGGCAGTGGGTTGTGGGGCTGGGGAGGGCAGGAGGAGAGGTGTATCGGGTAAAAGGGCCGTGGACAGGAGCGGCTGGCAGCGAAGGAGCGGGGAAGAACCGGCCCCCGACGTCCGACTCTATTCATTTGTTTTGCTTCTCAGAATGTGCTGCGAAAACTACCTCGTCGCAACCCCTTCCCACCGGCCGTGAAAATGGCCAAAATAAGATTTTCGCAGCGTTGGCCGTGCTGTTTTCCGCGCTGGAATGCAATTGCAGTGTAACAAATGGCATTTCGGACGGAGATGGAGCTTATCGCTTAGCCCGCTTCGCCATAGCTCTTCCAGCCGAGGCTGAATTGAAAAAGCAAATGGCTCCGGAGCGTGCGCGACTGTTTTTCTCGACAAATGGGCTTCCGTTTACAGTGAAGGACTCCGACCCCATCGATTAACCCAAAAATCAGTTTCCTACCTTCTGATTTTTATTTTTTAAGAATAAATAGGGTTTGTGTACAAGATTTCACCGAAGATATTGCGTCAGTAATCGTAGGGACATTGTACGGTAATACCACATCTGTCCAATCACACGAAGACCAAAATCACGAATTGTCCAACATCAAATCCCGACCAAAATCACAGTGACCAACATCACGTTAAATATTAACATCGAAAATATATTCACTCGCTAAATATCCCTTATTTTCTTTGTATTTTCCTTTTTCATGATTATTCCTGCTTAGTATACGATTCCTGGGTTCGACATTCTTGTAAATTTGGGAAGCAAAATTCAATCCTTGTCCTTAATCTAAATTAAGGACAAGGATTGATAATTTACTTTTCGACTTAGTGCAATGTAAGTCAAAAGTACTGACATTGATGGAACATATATAGAAAAGAGATTCATTATTCTTCTTTCTTTAACACTGCTTACTCTTCGTTAAATTTTATGAAATATTTCCTTAACTATTTCTTTAATATTTCTTTCGATTGACTCCTTTTGATTTCGTGGCCATTGTGCAATTGGATTTGCGTTAGTACTTCTTAATTTGAATTTTAAAATTCATTCCCCATCCAAGGATTTGACTATCTTTAGGTGATTCCAACTATATTTATTTTATGACTTTCCTAATTTCATTCAGTTAGATTACAAATTTTCAGCCACGGCTTGTGTTGTAGGCAGTTATACAGTTTCAATGATCTTCATTGCGTTTTTTCGAAAAAAATTATATTTATTTGTGGAAGCGTTCTTTATCATATACCATGCATCTTATAGTGCTGATTAGGTCTACGCTGCAATCCCAAAAAACCCACTGCGCAATAATCATGTTTAACGTGTTACTTAAATTAAGTTTCTTTCGACCAAAATTGCCAACTGTTTCAGTAAAAAGTTCTCGTTCTATCCTGGGTAAATATTCGTTTTTACTGACCGTATCACTTGTCTTTTGGCAAATTTATTTATGTTGTTAAACTTTTCTCAATTTTAGCACCTTCCAAGGATAGTTATTCTTTTTTGATAATGAATAAATTCTGGCTGATTATTTAAATTTTCAATATAAGGTTAAGTTGGCGGGGAGAGGGGAATGTTGGAGGAAGTCATGAGGAGATAGGAAACAATGGATGCAAGTCATGTTGATTGGCAGTGGAAAGTTGAAGACTGCAATAGAGGGGAGAATAATAGGCAAATGAGGTAGGGGTAGGAACAGAATAGGGGTGTTGGATGGAATGAAATGGGGAAGAAAATATACATAGGGTTGTAGAGTAAGATTTTGGCTTAGGTTTTGTAAAGGAGATACACATTTGGTAGTGATGCCCATCCAAAACTTACCTTAACCGGTAGATTATCTAATCTACATCTACATGAATACCCTGCGAACAACCAAAAAAGTATGTGGCAGGGTGTTCAGCACCAGGAGGAAAGGGTAATTTATGAATTAATCCATTCATTAACTAATTGATTAATCAATCTTATTCTTAGCCTCTCAGGATTGCAATGATAATATGCCAATTGTGTCTTATCAAGGATAGTCAATCTGTAAGAATTACAATTTAAATTTGTAATAATGCTCAGGGCACTCATTCTAGTTTAAATTTCAAGAAACTGCGAGAGATGCCGCAAGAGTAACTTTTAACGGAGTCATCCGCTAACTTGCATTTCATTGCAACAATTTTTAGAGTGCAAAAATCATTGTCCTCCCTCTCAAGGCCAATGATTTTTACACTCTAAAATTGCTGCATTGAAACACATTCTAGTCATTGCTCCAACCGCTTTATATGAGAAATTGTTTCAAACATCGGACTTCCTGGAAGAGCTTTTTTTAAAATACCTAAAAATCATTCAAACTCTGTACATTCTAAAATATAAATTCCATATTAAAACTTTATTAGCAATTTGTATGGCCGGGTTCGAGAAAGGGGAGTCTTCAGGAAAGGCTGGAGGCCGGTGATCGTTGACATCCAGCCTTTGCTGCAGTTGTTATATAACGTAGCGTAACGAGGTTTCGCAAACGAGGTTATGTTCATGATGTGCTGAAAAAATGACGAAAATCTTGAAAGAGTAAAGTTTTTTTTAACAGAGATCAAAGATTCAGTGTTCGATTTGTTTTAAATGAACATGGAATCCCTAAACGTGATACACATCGATTTGTGACCGAAAGCATAGGCAACAAAAAGGTCTGTGCGAAGTTGGTGCCGTGAGTGCTCTCAGACGAGTACAAGGAAACTCGCACGCGGACCTGCCAAGAGCTTCTCCACCATGTCAGTAAGGAACCAAATGTTTTAAGCAATGCCTCGCCTGACTTTTTTCTCTTCCCCAAATTCAAGTCTGTGCAGAAAGGATGTCACAACGACTCGGTGGAAGTGTTACAACGGGCCGTGACGAAGGAGCCGTTATGCAGTATTCCGGACGCCGCCTTCCAGAAGGCGGACGATGCCTGGAAAACACGCTGGCAGCCGTTCAGGGAGGGAAGGGTGCTTCCTACTTTGAAAACTTTTGAGTGAATCAATTATGGCAATACATTTTTTTGATCAAACAGTAGTGCTACTACTTTTAAGATGGTCCTTGTGTTCACTTGAGGGTTAACGTCTGCGACTTACCTGAAGATATTGCCTAGGCAGTGCAACGAATATTTTTATGTGGAATCACCAATGGTAATTCGTATTTCTAAAAACTTCCATAGTTCATGTTTATTTCTTTCGTGAATATATTTGTTTTGGTAAATCCCTAATACTAAAAAATAGTCATTTACATTCCAAAAAAGAAAGCTTGGTACAGCGTAGAGTTCGCTCATTTGCTCTCCTGGATGTTGTGCGTTAGTGGACCACAACGGGCAGTAGCGTCGTGTGAACCCTATGAAACGAGTCTACACCTGTAGGCGGTGGGATGAATGCAACAGATGTGGACGAATATGAGAAGAAAGAGCGAGAAAAATATTTTTGGAATGAATATTTTGACTATGTGAGAGATGACTTCACATTAAACTTTGCAGCACATTGACTTACCAAATTTTGGAAAAGGGAGATAATTCCAGTGACTAGATCTAGCCACGTTGTTTGAGTGCTCACTTTTCATTTTGCCATTTATGCACGTGGAAATACACCACCAGAGGATGTTTTCTGCTTTTAGCTGAGTGAGCTAATTCTTATGCGAGTTAACTTTGGCCGCAGGAACTTCTAAAACACAAACATTTCGGTTACTCGTATTACTTGTGCCACGCTGCTTCAAAAAAAAACTAAGAATATTCCTCCGGCTTAGTTATATTCCATCGACTGAATTACGGTGAAGATCAAACGGATACCCACTCAGGGCACACTGCAAATGGGCACAATGTTTTGTTGACTGTCACAATAAAAAAATCCACGCATTGAGAGTCATTGCATTCATTCCTGTTGTGTTAAATTGCTGTCCGTATTGACATAGCACTGTGGGAGCTCTTTGATGGAATAATGTCTGCCAGTTCACGTAGGTTCACCACACCGAATAGAAAGTACGACTAATGAAGTCTTACAAAACAGCTTTGAGAATACCTCTGCTGATGTTAATGCTTTCATTGTTACCAAAATAAAGGCAAGCATGGAGTGTTAACAGGGTGCATTGAGTAACACAATACATTGAGTACCTTTTGGTGGAGAACGTTGGGAAATTTCCACTTCGCTCCGACTCAACTCCTCTACAAAATGCAGTTCGCAGATAAATGTCAGTATTATAAAAAAATATTGATTATGTTTTAAAAATAATGCAAAACTTAACTACAAAACTTCACACAATATATTATGTAAAACATAAATACAGTAATCAACCCGAAATCATTATTTGTATATACATATATACACTTACTATATACTGTTTCTATTACATGTTACTATCTGTATAGTAACATTATATATATATATATATATATATATATATATATATATATATATATATATATATATATATATATATATATATAATACATATAAAAACACAGTAATCAACCCGAAGGTCGGTTTAGTAGGTGATGGTAGAGCTCACCCATGTACCAAGCCCTATACGGCGTGTGAATATTCACACATCAGGGTAGGGGGGCCAGTTCCTTTCCCTGTGCCGGTTATGGTTTCCCAGGAAGATCTGGTACCCGAAAAATCAACTAGCTTGGGTGGAGCTGCAGGTGCCCAAAGTGCCTTGCCCGGGAATCGAACCCGGGACCCTCCGGTCAGCAGTCCAACGCTCTACCCGCTAGACCACCGCGACCATAATACATATATATATACATATATAAAAAACTTAGACAGTACCACACGGCACGAGAACACAAAAAGAACACTCACAATAGTATTGATATTATTGTGAGTGTTCTTTTTATGTGTTCTCGTGCTGTGTGTTACTGTCTAAGTTTTTTTATTCAACACTTCCGTGTTACTTCAAAGAAATCATATATACAAATATATATACATATATCAAAAATACTATATATATATATATATATATATATATATATATATATATATATATATATATATATATATATATATATATATATATATATATATATAGTAACACCTAAGTGTTGGATAATAAAGTTTGGACAGCAACAAGCAATATAAGAATACATAAAAAGAAATAACAGTCACGCGTTACTTCTTAATAATTTCGACGGAATTCAGCTCCGCCGTATACATGGCGAAACGGTAGTACTCCCTTGATTATTACTATTCCTTCTACAGGAGGAATATGTTATTCTCTTCTAAAATTGTCTCTTCACTTTTTGAGTTCACAATTCTGTGGATAGACTTCTAAAAACGAATGATCGAATCTGAAGCGTCGCTTTACTGATTATATCTCTTGTTGTTAAATTTTCCAAAAAACTGCACCTCGAAGTTTTTAAAAATGCCTCATCTCCTCCCTCTTCAGTGTAATCAGAAAATCATTACTTCAGTTATATAACTCAATAATGCATAATTACTTCTTGGGGTATCCGCAAGTCGGCCTCGGTAGCTGAGGGGAAACGTCCTCGTCTGCTAACTTGAAGGACGCAGTTTTAATTCCCACATAAATGGGTATTCCTTCTTCCAGGGCTTGAGTGTTTGCAATAATATGTAGAGGCATAATGTGGAAGAAAGGACTTACACCTAGGGAATGGAAGTCTCCAATTTGCCCCAATAAAATCATTAAATTAAACAAAATAAGTTTTTTTAAATTTTTCCTATGTTATGCTTTCTTCTATTTATCCTAAACGCCATCTCTCCTTCCTTTGGCCTCATATTTCCTTTTCCTGTCTCCCATTCTATCTATCTCAATTCACGCAACAACATCCGAACGTAAATATCGGCTTAGCAAAACTTCTCAAAACCTGTTTCCTAAGCGTTAAAGATTATCAGAAGTTGAACCCTAACGCAACATTCATTAATGCTTACGTGCCATCTGCTCAATCAGCGTCGCTTCTCTCCAACATTTGATGACCAAATGCCGATTTCATCCGCACGTTGAACACTTTTTTCTTGGCTCTTTCTTTTTCTTGACAAACAGAAGATTTTAAATCTCGCATTAAATGTGTATTTAAATATTCTTTATGGCTTTCAAACTTTTCTAATTCTCAATTATCAATTGCAGCTAGAGATATATTAATGGCAACTGATATTATTTTTTGTTTACCATTTGTTTTCTTTATAAGGAATCCAAGTGTGAACCTTCAAAAAAAATAATGTCAAAATATCACCAGGTGACTACGCTTTGTTCTAAAGACAAATGTCTCAAAATACATTTTTTGGGTGGGACATTTAAAATATATTATTATTTTTGGTATCATGGGACGTTGCAGTTCACGGGTAGACCGTTGGAAACCTTACCGGATTCCCTGGCATACATCTGGGGATCCTCAGTTTCACGGAAAAACTGTGAGATTATTCGCGTAACAAAATTTCCTGGGAAACCCTAGGTGGCACAGGGAAACGAATTGGCCCTTCTACCCTAAATACCTTCTGATTTCACACGCCGTTGGACTTGGTGTAGGGTGAAGCCAGAGAGTACTGGGTGACCTCTACCATCACCAATCAAACCGACCTTCAGTTTGGTTACTATTTTTATGGTTTATTATTGATATTCTGCCGGTAAAGGTAATATTTGGATGAACACTCCCTATAAAACGGTACAATGATATATTTACTCGTCTCTTTTAAAAAAATACAACCTGACATCAGACACTACAATAAACCTTCCTTCAATTCCGAGTAATTCATTTGCCCAATCATGCATGTGTTCTTCAACGTAACTCTTCCTCGCTGTCCTTACGTTATTTCCTCTATCAAAGCCTTCAACGACCCATTGCCAATAGATATTTTATTGAATCAATATTTTCTGCTTCCATTAGATTTCTCCGAACAACTCCTAGTCTTTCCCAACATTGCTAGCAAATCCATGTATATTAAACACGTAATAAAAGGGTAAACGACGTCTGTCCATAACATAACCTCCGTTATGCTATAAAATATATGCGGAAATGTGTAAAGAAAATTTGTTATCTTCATCTAAAATTTAGATATCTCTACTATTTTATGCACATATTCTGTCCACATTTAAACATTTCTTATATCTCTGATTTAGTTGTGAATTCTTTCATCATAAATAACTACGGCTCGAAATAGCCGCCAATCGATGACGGTATCTTGAAGTTTCTCATCGAGACGAGCACAAAACATGAAGACGCCTAACATTCCGTTTATGTAGCATATCCGTAAAACTGAGGATGACATCCTAAAGATTTCAGATATCATAAAATACCGATTTTCACGAACTTTTCGTCAATTTTTGTCCTTCTTCCATGAAACAGAGTCGTAGAAACCTGTGAAACACTTTCTAAAGATTTCAGTTTACTGTTCACCAGAGATGGGTGACCATTTCTGACATTTTTATGGGCATTTATGCTCGCTCTTAAACGAACGACAACACTAACTCACCACTCTTGTCACTCATCACTTATGGACCGTACAGAGCAATAATTTTCCGATGAATTTCAGCCGCTTTGAATTGTTTTTATCATTAATAACCTCATTACTGGTAAATTACTCATGACTTCACATTTGGAGGGAGTTTCAATTGTACGGTTCATTTTGACTCGACATTTTAAACAAACGACAAGCGGCGCGACTTTCCAACCACTGCAGTTTGAAGCGTACTGACCGACTGTGTGCGACAATACAGCGACCATTCGGCCCTCTTCACTAGTTCTCACCCTACACGAAAACGGAGATTACTGTCTGAACAGCCCTCGTATATTATCAGCTAGAAAGATTACTTATTAAATCACTGATTAAATTAAATGTCAAATATTGCATTTCACCTTAAAGGTCTCTTTGAGAATTGCAGTTACCCAGAATATGTATAGCCAAACAAGCCACTGCATACATCGGTTATTCAAATCATGGGTTTTGCACGGTGCTCTTTTAAGTGAAAGATTCAGTATGAGAAAGTATCGGCTGCACATAGCACAACGGAACTAAATTGATGAATTTTTTTGGATTTTGCGAGAGAGGTGGTCCATTTAATTCTTATTCATTTTTTGTAATTATTTACTGCAATTACTCAACTAACTGTCCTGCCGCTTTGAAATATAATTTCACGCGAGTGTATTCTATCAACTATTTACATTTTATGGTAACCGATGAACTTCATCGTATATTTTGTATATCTGAGGTACGGTATTCCATTATAGTCACGTACCAAATTTTACCTCCGAGTAAGGGTTTTCACGAGCAACTGCCTATTTCATTCACTTTAAATATGTCGACTAAAACCTGTCAATCATTATTTAAAAAGTTTTCTCAGTTTTAAGCTATTTTTACCACATTATTTAACAAAAGTACCCCTCAGTTCCATTTATGACTAAAGATTGAAATCCTCTGCGAAAGTTTGTAACTATTTTGCTTTCAAAATCTCGAAAAAATTTCAAATGTGTCGTTTCGCCATAGATGGATGGCGAAAAGTCCCTGGGGAATCTGTATGGGCCAAAGAGCCGACTTTCGGACGATCCTCAACAGCTATTTAGTTATTCCCGAGCCTCCATTTACTCGTCAAACACATTCCTTTCCGCTGCGGACGACGGACGATCTCGAGGGAAAAAAGCTCTGGTCGTTCATTTCCTCGAAGCGTTGCAAGCGTGCTTAGTTTCTTTTTTTTGGAGTTTCCATCTCCCCCGCCCACTCTCCTCTTCACCACCCCCAATTACTTGCAAAATCAATTACCGCCTTTCAATTATCCAGGAGGTAAACAAATGACGGTCATTTTGGCCCGGAGCCAATGGGGAGGAGGGCTTGAGGGTGTTGGCGAAGAGACCTCCCTCTTCCCTTCCTTCACACTACCCCCCCCCCCCCAGGGTTTGTCATTTCTGTGCCCCCACCTTCTCTCCGCACTCCCATCGTATCAGCCTGAAAAACCAACTCTCTCCGTTCTTGCTCTTTTCCCGGTCGCTTTCTCCTCACCACCCCCCCCCCGCCCCCAGATGTCTCTCCACCAAACCCCAGACGCCGGACGAGTGGTATAGCACCCCCGCCCCATAAACTTACCTTCCCCCTGCCTCGGCTCTAACCATCTCGACGCCGCAGCAGAGCAAACCTTGCGAGAGGCAGGGAGCGACGGTATTGGAAACCGATTTTCGCTCAAGTGGGGTTTTACTCCTACGCGGCCTGCGGGGGTTTTCTCGCCGCGGAGGCAGATGATGTTAGGGGAGGGAATTGTTTGTGTGTTGGGGGATTGTCGGGGGGGAGCCGTGAGGAGTGAGAATGGGGAAAAGGGAAAGGGAGAATATGAGGTGGTTCATTGTCCGAAAGAAAGCGGAGAAAGAAGAAATCGTCTGGGATGGTGTTTGGCGAGGAGGGCGCGTGGCCGTGCGGGGTGAGCGAGTTCCCTCTTCGGGCCGTAGTTCGCGGAAGGAAGCGAGTGGACTGAGGCGGTACTGGCCACGTGCTCCCACGGATCGGCGCAAGGGAAAGTGCACGCACTCATGTTACTCTGATTAGAGTTTTGAACGAAGTTTCCGAAATTGAATTCGGGCGCAACCTCACCCTGCAACCTCTTCTGTCCTTATCTAAACTTGCACCCAGCCTCTTCCAGGGAAAATAAATATGCCAACTTGATACGTGCATGTCGTGATGCTTTGAAAATCTATTGAGATGCGCAGTTTATGAGGATGGAGATAATAATTTAGAGAAACAGGTTATTTTTCTATGATTTAAATGTATAACTTAATACAATAATTTGGAACGCTTCTCGGAAAGACTATATTAAAAACTAATGAAACTATCGACAGAAGTAGTTAAATTTGTTTCAAACGCTTAAGTCAAAGTAATACTTGGTTTATCATAAATCGTATGACAGATAAACCGTAGGTAAGATTTTCTCAGCTGAATGGGAATTTAATGATTGGCCGGGAAACAAACCGGGCCCCTGGTCAGCAGTCCACTATTAAATCTATATTTCATTCACGTAGAATAAGATATAAGAAAATGGGATAGGGACACACATAAAGGACGAACACAGGAATATATGTATGTATATATATATATATATATATATATATATATATATATATATATATATATATATATATATGTATACACGAGTCTGACCTGAAGAAGGCTTCGGAGTAGGCCGAAAGCTCAAATAATCTACAATAAGAGTGTTCTTTTACATGTCATCTATTTTACTCTGTGTTCTATTGTGCCGTCCAAAAGTTATATATGTTATTAGGTAATCTACCGGTTAAGGTAGGTTTTTGGATGGACTCCTCTACTGGGAGATCATTTATGTATATTAAAAATAAGAGCGGCCCAAGTACGCTTCCTTGTGGGACATCCGATGTTACCCTTGTCTTTTCAGAATATACTTCTCCTAATTTGACCCTTTGTGATCGACCTTCCATGAAATTTTTGACCCACGAGATTACTCTTCCATCAGTGTGCAGTGGCAATTGGCCCATCTCTCATGATCATAAATGATCTCCCAGTAGATATTATTTCTCAGATAAGACTTTTTGCAGACGACTGTATCATCTATAGGAAAGTAGGCCCATCTTTAGCACTAAGCGATCGTGGTCAACTTTTTCAAAGGCTTTTGACAGATCGACTATTATACCATCCACTTCTATCCCCGCATCCATAGAGTCGAGAATTTCTTGGCAGAACCTTAATAGCCGAGTTTCGCAAGAGTGCCCTTTTCTAAAACCGTATTGGCGACTATACAACCAATTCTCACTCTCCCACAAATCCCAGAGATAATTATTCACCTGAAGGATTAAAAAAATCAGCAGATCCTCGCATTTATAAATTATTTTTATGTGAATTACACTTTTCCGCCAAAATATCTAGCGAAGTAGCTAGGAAAATATTATGACGCAATTTTTTCAAATTTCATTTCTAATACAAATAGGCATATATATTCCTATTTGAAACGCATAATATTCTATTTGCACAATAATGTGAGAAAATCTGATACGTTAAATCCAACCACGCTCAATGAAACATGTGGTCAATGGCCTTGTTACAGAAGAATACCAAATCATTTAGTATGTAATATTCTAAACAGCCAGCGAAGAAACATCGATTAAACAGATGAAATTCAGTTCCCCAGAGGTTTTTCAAAACCATTTAAAGTTTCATTGGGACAGATATTCAAAAATTCGTCGATTGATTTTTTGTTACTAAAAAATAGCATACAAAACCTGTAATCGCTAATGCCAGAAAATATTTGGTGCATTTCTCACATGCGAGCAAAATAATTTAGACCGAATACGTGCAGCATCTTTCGTTATTACTGGTCAATAGTCTCAAGGTATCCCTCATAAGAAGTAGCAGTAAAGAACTGTTTTACCAAGGGGTCACCATCATTTAACTTAAATATGGAGCACACCGCTTGCTTGTATTAATAAAAGTCGTAAGACCACGCGTTACGCTTATGAGCGTAAGGCGTGGTCTTTGAAACAAGAGGATGAACTTAGTTTGGAGTCTTGTGAGATAATTCTGTGATGGAAAATTGAGAATATAAAAAATGGACTACAAACGGCGAGTTTGAAAATAGGGCCGAAAAGAAGAAGTTACTTGGGAAACGGAAGAGAAAGTGGAAAAAGGAAGTATTGATTGGATGCAGATAAGGCCATGATATAAGGAAGAGAAGTGATATGAATGAATGAAGAGGGGATTTTCTGTGAGATGAAAGCAGGCTGAAGTTGTAAAGAAATAAGAGAGAACTAATAAAAAAAGAGGAAACACTCCGAATTCTTACATGTTACTGGTCGTTGAGGACCGCTGAAATCTTCCTTTAAATAGGTAGAGTTCCTTGAATTATTAGATATAAATCATAAGGGAGTTGCTTTGTTATAACATTTATAAAGTAATCTCATCGTCCAAGTGTCCAACATTGAAGCTGTCATTTCCCTAGTTTCAAGTAATGTCAGCAGACAGTGTCTTTCATAAACGTCCTCCGACTATCTTCAAAAAATAATGAATAACTAAATGGTTATGTTTATTACGTGTGATGGCGGTTACATGCTAACAACTCACATGATGTAACTAAAACACATGAACAATGGCTAAATATTTACTTAAATTAACACTTAATTTACTTTATACTAGTCAACATGAATAATATTTGCACTGTGATGCTCTCTAATTAGGTATTAATGTTACTCTTTCCTGGCAAATTTTATTTTCCTGGCGCAGACCTTAGATTATTCATGTGCCGAAAAAGATTCATTTTGAAATTATTACTTACTGATCTATAGACACGTTTTTTGTCCTTGGAATCGCTACTTTAAATGGCATGGTTTTCTGAAGAAAGTTGTACGCACGAAATCTTAAAGCTGAGCATGTAAAATTCTTGGAACTCAAAGTAATGTCATTATAAACAGGATGATTGATTGATCACTGCATCTTGTTTACATATTCATCACCTTAGATGAATGTAAACTTCAGGATTTCCAAAAAATCATAATAAGTGATGATATAGAATTGGGTCTCCCCCACCTGCTGGATCAAAGAATGGTGTGCTAATATTTCGGTCCGTTAATAATATTGTAATAGCCCCTGCTAGGACGGGTAGGGATAACAGGAGTAGAACGGCAGTGACTACTACAGCTCACACAAAAAAAGGTACTTGGTCTAGTTTAATATCAGGCATTTTTATGTCGACTGTTGTTGTAATGAAATTGATTGCCCCTATCATTGATGATGATAGTGGATCTTCCTCCAAATTTAACAAGTACTGAAATATGAGTGATTTCTTACAAATTCCTTATTTTCCCACCACTAAGGATAACCCTAAACATTTTTGGTAGTGTTTTAGCAGAATTTTTAGAGAAACCTGGTGCGTCAATGAAATGAATAGCATCCTTAACATTCCGAAAGGTAAGATTTGTAGTGGAGAGGCTGGTGAACAGAAGATACAGCACTGAGATAAGTCTACCTGAGAGTATGTGCTTCTAGGAAAGAGAAAATGCTACTTCAACCGTCTTTAGTGTGAGAAATCATTTTAAACCTTACATGACAAAGAAAGAGGGACAAAGAAGCCCCGATATTACTCTTCTCTTGAAAGAAGAAGGCATGCTTACAAAGCCGGAGCGCTAATGGATTAAAATCCAGGAAGTAGTAGAAAAATAGGCAATTCCACATTCCCAGCCATATTTAGATATCCGGCGAAAGACTCTTCTATTAACTATTGAATTAGGAAAGTTTTACCTCTGTCAGTCACAAACGGAAGGATCTAATCACCATGGAGTAAAGCCCGGACCTGGTGGAATCTCATTAATGTCTTTTCATTTTACCAATCTCCCAATAATTGTAAACTTTTAGTTTATGGCTTTTACGTTGATGAATAGAGCATATATTTCTAATTTATAGATGTAGGTGCATAGAGAGAAATTCCATCCTTGATATTCATATTGCAAACATTAATACTGACGTACGTCTCACGCAAACTTTTCTAAGTACCGGCATTTCCAAACAAGCTATGCAATTTTTCGGATGCCAAATCTTCCTGGGAAACCATAACCCGCGTAGGGAGAGGAATTGGCCTCTTGCCCTGATTTGTGAATTTCGCACGCCGTCGGACATAGCACTGGGTGAACTCTATCATCATCTACCAACCGACCTTCGGGTTGAATGCTGTGCTTATGCTTAAATATATATATATATATATATACATATATATTAATATATATATATATTTATTTATTCATTTATTTATTTCTCTGGGTGTTGAATATATTCTATATGTGTGTTTGTGCATCGCTGGAGAGCGTCAATTTCAAATAAATAAATATATACATATATATATACACTTTTTTGGAAAACCCACAAACGTGTCATTTAAATTCTTTGATAGTCATAACAAACACAGAAACCAAAACACACGAAAGAGGGAAAACTCACTGGTACTCGAATTTTCGGTGGTCCATATATATATATATATATATATATATATATATATATATATATATATATATATATATATACACATAATAAAATGTATATATATATATATGGGGGTCGCAGTGGTCTAGTGGGTAGAGCATTGGACTACCGACCGGAGGGTCCCGGGTTCGATTCCCGGGCGAGGCCTTTGGGCACATGCAGCTCCACCTAAGCTAGTTGATTTTTCGGGTACCAGATCTTCCTGGTAAACCCTTACCTGCACAGGGAAAGGAACTGGCCCCCCTACCCTGATGTGTGAATATTCACACGCCGTTGGGTTTGGTAAATGGGTTACCTCTACCACCACCTAGTACCTATGGGTATATATATATCCCTCCCATGGACTACAACCTTGTCGTGGTGGAAGGGCTTGTGTGTTCCGATGACCCCTAGAGCTGTGCTGGCGGAAGGAATAATAATTACTCCTGGAAGGGTCACCCATGCCAGATAGGTCGAAGGTTAGGAGCCAGACGAAAGGTAGTCCACGCAGCGTCTATTCCTCAGTGAGGCGGCTGCAATGGCGTCTGACCCCAGTGGGGCGGCCATTAAGTGATGGTGTCACGTTAAAAACACTATTGAGGAAGGCAACGAGAAACCACCTCAATAATGATTCCCAAGAATATTATGATGGGCACTATAGATAATATGAGTCCTGACAACTACGGGACTCGGCCCAAGAGGCCGTGTGTCGTGCCCGGCAGCGGGAGAGGCAAGGCTTCCGCGGTCGTCATCCCACGAAACCCTTGCAGGGAAGAAATAACTTCAGCAGGACAGAAGACTCAGAAGAAGGCGAAAGTAGTAAGAATAGGAACCTGGAACGTCAGTACAATGTTGAGGAGAGGCAAATTAGAAAATATTCAGTGAGAGATGGAAAGAGGTAACATAGATGTTTTAGGCCTCTGCGAGGTGAGATGAAAGGATAGCGGGGATTCCTGGAGTGACAATAATAGAGTAATATACAGCGGCGGGGACGAGAGCCAACGAGGGGTTGCCGTAATTTTAAATAAAGGGGTAGGAAGAAGCCGAGTCAACATAGAGCAAGCGACAAATAGAATTTCACTCGTAGAGATTAAAGCAGAGCCGACGAACTTGTTCATTATTCAGGTATACATGCCACCGAGCAACCACAAAGAGGAAGAAGTCGATAGGATGTATGATGAGTTAGAAGATACCATCGCGAGTGTTCCTGCAGGGAAATATTTGATAGTGATGGGGGATTGGAATGCGACGGTAGGCGAGGGAAGAGATGGTGTTGAGGTGGGGGACTATGGGTTAGGCACGAGGAATGAACGCGGGGAGAAAGCAATTGAATTCTGCAGGAGACAGGGGTTCGTCATCACTAACACATGGTTTAAACACCACAAAAGGCGTAGGTATACATGGAAAATGCCAGGTGACTCAGAAAGGTATCAGTTAGATTATATCATGGTTAGGCACAGGTTTAGGAACAGTGTGATAAATTCGCACAGTTTCCCAGGAGCGGATGCGGACTCTGACCACAATTTAGTTGTTATGAAATTCAATGTTCGTTTCAAGCAGATAGGCAAGGGCAGCGGATTAGGAAATGGAATTTAGAAGCAGTAAATGGATTAACGAGAACGAAGTATCAGCAGGCTGTAGAGAAAATGATGGATGACGGTAAAGAACTGAGTACTATCGAAGAAAAATGGGAATGTATCAAGAAAGAGATTTTGGAAGCCGCTAAAGACACTATAGAAACTGTTAACGGGAAAAGGAAAAGGAAACCTTGGGTAACGGATGAGATGATTGCAAAGATGGATGAGAGAAGAAGATGGAAAAATGTAAACACAGAGTTAGGCAAAATGAAGTACAAAGAGTTAAACAATAAATTGAGAAGGGCCACAAATAAAGCAAAAGAAGAATGGTGGAAAACGCAATGCGAGGATATGGAAATTTTACAGAAGAAGGGTGAAATTGGTGCTCTATACAGCAAGGTTAAGTTATTATCGGGAAGTAGGAAGGCAAGATCTGTGCTAACAGTTAAAGATAAATGGGGTAACATAATAGTTGAACCAGGAAAAATCCAAGAGAGATGGAAGGAATATATTGAAACACTGTATGGTAAAGAACTTAGGCCACAAGGTTAGGCATAGAAAAGGAACATGACGTAGAAGAAGATAGCTTAGGTCCAGGCATACTCGACGATGAAATAGAAAGGGCATTAAAGGAGATGAAAGCAAATAAGGCTGTGGGGGTGGACAATATTCCTGTAGAAATGTTGAAATGGTTAGGGAAAGGTGGGAAGAAGGCCATATATGGACTGATTCGTAGTATCTATGAGGAAGGAATCTGGCCGGAAGATTTTGTGAGATCGGTGTTAGTTCCTATTCCCAAAAAGGCAAAGGCTTCGTCATGTGAGGATTACAGAACAATAAGTTTGATATCCCACGCAGCTAAAGTTATTCTCAGGATCATGAACAAAGGATAGAGAGTAAGGCAAATGATTACTTAGGGAATGATCAGTTTGGGTTCTGGAAAGGAAGAGGTACGCGTGATGCCATTGCAGTAATGAGAATACTAGTCGAGAGGAATATAGAATACAATCAGGACGTTTTTGCCTGTTTTGTAGATTTCGATCAAGTGTTTGATAGAGTGAATTGGGAAAAATTAATGCGTGTATTGCAGAAAATAGGAATGGATTGGAGGGACAGGAGACTGATCCGCAACCTGTACATGTCTCAGACTGCTCAGGTGCGAGTGGGGAACGGAGAGTCCGGATGGGCAGTGTTAGGAAGTGGTGTAAGGCAGGTTGCCCATTGTCACCGGTACTGTTCAACGTATAGGTAGAGGAAATGATTAAAGAGGCATGGGAAGAACTGGAGGTAGGAATGTAAGTCGGAGGGGAATTCGTAAAATCGGTTTGGTTTGCTAATGACCAAGCATTAGTTGCTCAGTCAGCCAAGGGGTTGCAAGCATTGTTGAGTGAATTGGAGGTTCAGTGCGATAAATATGGGATGAGAATAAATATTAATAAAACAAAGGTTATTCCATTTTCCAGAAAGAAAAAGGCTAAGCTAAATATTAAAATAGGCGGGGAAGAAATAGAGCAGGTAGAACAGTTTACATATCTCGAAAGTGTTTTGGACCAATACGGTCAAAGTGGTAGGGACGTAAGGAGAAGAATTGCGCTAGGCAAGGAGGCTTTCTCAAGGAGGAGGGAGTTGATGACGGGGACGTTGAGTAGGGATGTTATGACAAGACTCGTTAAAACTCCGATATGGAGCGTAGCTATGTACTAAACGAGGTCGCTGAAGCAGGACGATAGACGTAGATTGGAGGCTTTTGAAATGTGGGTGTGGAGAAGAATGGAGAAGGTGAAATGGACCGAAAGGAAAACAAATGAGGAAATACTAGAAATGGTGGGGGAGGAGAGGGGTTTGTTGAGAGAAATCCTATGGAGGCAGGAAAAATGGATGAAAGGCGTATTGAGCGGTAGTGGAATGTTGAAGAGGGTAATAGAGGGGAGAATGTTGGCAAGCGAGGTAAGGGTAGGAACAGGATGGGGATGTTGGACGGGATGAAGGGAGGAAAGAAGTACACAGAGATGAAGAGGGACCTGATATAGATTATTTTGCTAGGTGAGGAGTCACATAATGTTTATTTGATAGTTGTGTCCATCCAAAAACCTACCTTAACCAGTAGATTACCTAATAATATACATATATATATATATATATATATATATGGCTATAAGATATCATTAATTAGTAGTAGTATCATTAATTATATAGTTTTGGAATTTATTCCATTTTGAAATAAGGGGTGTTAACAATCCAAGTGATTAAATAACTTTTAAATAAATATCAGGAAATTTTTAAGAGTTACGAGGGTCATCCGGAAAGTAGTACCCTTTCGTGCCGCATGAAGTGCTGACGACGCGAGTAGCCGCTGGACGAGGTCAGATAGCTTCAGTGGCTTGTCTGCCTTCTCTGAGCCAAGTTGCGTGACTATTGCCTGTGTTGTTTCTGTGAATTTTTACAATGTTTAAAAAAATTGAGAACGCCGCCAGTTGTGAAGTGAGGGCAGTGATTAAATTCCTCAATGCAAGAAACGTTCGCCCATGTGATATTCATCGCCAATTAAAGGAGGTGTATGGAGACAATGTAATGGACGAGTCGTCTGTTCGGCGGTGGTGTCGCAACTTCAACATGGGGAGGGGGAACACACACGACGATGAGCGTTCGGGGAGACCGTCTGTCATTACAGACCAACTGGTGAGCTCAGTTGACGAATTTCTTGAGGAACGATCGGCGCGTCACAATTGATGACATCTGTGAGCATTTTCCCAATGTTTCTCGAACAATTGTTCATGAAATTGTTAAACACCATCTGCATTATGCAAAAATTTGTGCAAGATGGGTCCCTCGCATGCTTACAGATGAGCACAAAACCAAGCGTATGGCTGCAGCACTGACGTTTTTGGGACGTTATTCTGATGAAGGAGACTCTTTCTTGACTCGCATAATTACTGGTGACGAAACATGGGTTTGTTATGCATCACCTGAGAGTAAACGACAGTAAATGGAGTGGCATCATGCTCATTCACCAAACAAACCAAAAAAATTCAAGACAGTTCTGTCCACCAGGAAACTCATGGCAACCATTTTCTGGGATCGACGAGGTGTATTGCTCATTGATTTTATGGCCCGTGGAGACACTATTAATGCCAATGCGTATTGTGAAACATTAAAGAAATTACGGCGGGCAATACAAAATCGGCGGCGAGGTCTATTGTCTACTGGTGTCATTCTCGTTCATGACAATGCCAGGCCTCATGCAGCTGGGATAACACAAAAACTTTTGCAGCAATTCAAATGGGAAACTTTCGACCATCCACCGTATAGCCCGGACTTGGCCCCTTCAGATTTTCATCTCTTTACAAAGCTTAAAGACTTTTTGGCAGGAAAAAGATTTGACGCCGATGAAGAACTTAAAGAAGGAGTGACCCTGTATCTCAATGAGCTGGCGGCGAAGGACTATGCAGCAGGAATACAGAAACTTGTCACACGTTATGACAAATGCCTTAATTTGCTTGGAGATTATGTTGAGAAGTAGTTTAAAGTATCCTCTTTCAAATAAATTTTTTTATGTTTGTTAATATTTACTTTTGTGTCTTTATTTCACGAACGGGTACTACTTTCCGGATGACCCTCGTAGATGAAATATATTTCAAGTAATATATTTTGGGCAAAATAACTTTCTTTCCTATTAAAATTATTGTGCTATTAATCATATTTGCTACACATACTTATATCCCTCCCCATGAACTGCTACGATTACGTGTTAATAGGTCTTGTTCATCCTAGTGGCCTCAAGAACTTTACCAGCGAAAGTATTGATAATTATCAATTTTTTTAAATAATTAAGTCCCAATACTGTTTTGGCCGTCTTCTACGCTGCTCCATTCGATTTCGTATTTCTAGGTTCTCTTGAGAGGGCAACATCAGATGCATGCTTCTCCAACTGGTCAGCAGGTAAGGTCAGAGGATAGAGGCATATCATTATCAGGACTTAGATCTGTGCCCATCATGGGATAATAAATTGAAGCGCTTCCCTGTTGGCTACCTCAAATGGTTCTAACGTGATTATAATTGCTCCCGGTAAGGATTCCATGTCAAATACGTCGAAGTTGAAAGGCTATCCACACAGCGTCTCGTCCATACTGAAGTAGCTGCATGGCTTCCAACTCAAGCGGGTCACGTTAGAACCATTTGAGGTAGCCAACAGGGAACCGCTTCAATTTATTATCCCATGATGAGCACAGATCTAAGTCCTGATAATGATATGCCTCTATCCTCTGACTTTACCTGCTGACCAGTTGGAGAAGCATGCATCTGATGCTGCCCTCTCAAGAGAACCATGAAATACGAAATCGAAAGGAGCAGCGTAGAAGACGGCCAAAACAGTATAGGGACTTCATTATTTAAAAAAATTGAGGACAGAGAAACTAGAAATAATAAAGTAAGATATGGATAATGGGAAAACAAATTTGAAGGTCAATTTAAGTCAGATAGAACACTAGCGAGGATAGTCGGCGATTCGTCATATCCAGGTAATTTTTAACCGATATTCCAATTTTCACATAGTACTTGCTGTAAACCTTGACTGTGGCTTTCGTTTGACATGGAAATTCGCTAGAAGTTTGAATCACCTTCTTGAAACCCGGCTTGTATTTTAAAATTTATTTACAACACATTATGGGATTACTGTGTAAATTTGTTCATGTATGAATTATTTATAATAACAACAGAGTGAAACTTTCTTCCCCGTCTCTCATGATTCCTTTACTATTTTTTTGCCGGTTTCTGTCAAGAATTTTTCACAATTTTACTCTTTGAAGACGACAAATCACAGATGCGTTTCAAACATCTGTTGATGCCTAAAACGATGCAATGGAAGAGAAGTAGCTTTATATTCTTCAAATCAAATCTATGAAGAATGTATCACGTTCAGTCATAGAGCAGTCAGCGTATGACGCATTTCAAATTGATTTTACAATTACCGAAGGCTCACTAGTTCTGTCCTTTTGAAGATTACTCACGTTTGTTTGCGCGAACATTCCATTCCGTTGACGAAGATCGTTATGAGGATGATGAAATTGCAAGGTGCTACGTGTCAGTCGTTTCCCACCCATGAGAGACCGCAAGGGCCGGTGGCCTTACAGTGTGGTCAATGTGACCCACTTGGCCCGGATTGAATGGAATTCATTCACAATGGATTGTGGTGTCGTGGGGAAAGGGGTCTGGAACGGGGTCACTCAAAATCCGTCCGACTGTCCAAGGCAGCCGGGTAATTAGGTGCGTTAAGGTCTGGTGCAGTCTGGTGTGCACGGCGCCCGTGGAGGCCAATCCGATCAAAACGCCAGAGGAAGGTGCCACACTGTAGGTTTTCTGGCCTCAGTGGAAATGAGTTAAATAGATCTAACTTGGAAATGGAGGTTTGAAGAAGGTGAAAAAGTGTCAAATAATAAAAATTGATGAGAATTTTCCAGGTGATTAATTACATGCTGAGGTGTTTGCTAGCACGATAGTGGATGAGTTTCTTACTGCATCCTAAGGTGAAATTATTTGTTAGATGATAGCACATATAATTCCATACGTGTAGAATGAAAGGAGGTAGATATATATTTGCATTCGTGAAAAATGATAGGATTTTTAATTTATTATGTGCAGCCCTGTGGGTATGGGTTTGCATGTAAGTGTTGGTTTTGAATTCGGTGTTTTTTCTCTTTTTTGGGTGGTGACCTAATACCCCCCGCTACACACCTTTGCGGCGGCTTGCGGGGTGTAATGTGGATGTGTTTTATTTCGATTCTTAATCAATTCATTAAGGTTTTGATTCCTAAGATTTAAAAATAAAAAAACCTTGTCCTTTCATTGGTGTTGGGGTCAACCTTGTGAGCTTTCATCATGGGAAACAAGACAGTCTTTTTCAAATTTACGAAAACTGGTTGATAAAAGACTACGAGTTTAATGATACAGGGGACATTTTCATGTACAATAATATTCAGGCCAAATATTAGTTGATTTTACAAAGTTTGTCTTGTTGCGAAAATTTATTATCCCTCATTTCCTCTCTCAATTCCTCCTCCTCGGTATCTTTCAATTTATCTACATATAACTTGAATGTCACTTACCTAGATATTGACATTCACCTCCAGAATAGTAAGATTAACACATCAGTCCACATTAACCGACCGACAACCAACAATACTCTCATTTCAATAGCTGCCTCCCATCGCACACAAAACGCTCCTTCCCCTTCTCTCTCTCAGTCCATGGCCTCCGCTTCTGCAACAACACCGCCTCCAAACAGAAATGCATGGACCAGCTACACGACTCTCTCACATAAATTAGAGTGCCCTGAAAACTACGGCACGGTAAAATTCTCAGACCATCAACCAAATGCACTCCTTTTCCCAAACCAAACCACCCAAAATGCCCTAACCTTATCACCACTTTCTTCCCGGAACCAACAAAATTTAGACATCTTCAAGTCAACAAAACCAACTGCGAGCACACCTGTCTCTTCCCTGCCCCTGTCCACAACATTCAACCACCCACGCTGCAAATGCTGCCATCTTTCAAAACGCGCCAACTCCCTTACTACCAACTGCCAACCCAACGCCACCTGCACCTCAAAAAATATTATACTATACCGCCTCACCTGTAACTTCTGCCCTGCTTTCTATGTGGGTGAATGCAAGACAACCCTTCCCCTCCGCTTGAATAACCACCGTTATTTCACCAAATTTCTCACCTTCCTTAATTATCCTATCCCTACTCACCCTAATTCCAACAACCAATCTTTCGATGGATGCTTCTCTGATTCGGCAATTAAAACTCATTCACAATCGACAGGTGGCATAGAGGTGAGAACCCGCGAAATGGTGCATACAGGATCGCATCCAAAACTGGTAGTACTGATTTTTTTACAAGAATTTTATTGACGAAATACTTACATCGACTTATTAATTTACAAAGTATGCTCCTTGAGCTGCTACACACTTAGTATAACGTTGCTCCCATTCCCCGTACGCCCGCTGCAAATTTTCTTTGGGGACGCCGTTTATGAACCTCGTCCAAGCCTCTTGAACCGCCTTTATCGTGTCAAAACGTCGCGTCGTCCCGTGAAATGTATTTTCATCAGGGGAAAGAAGAAGAACCGGTGGTGCCAGATCGGGAGAATAGGGCGGTTGCGGCAACGTGGCAACGCCGTATTTGGCCAAGACCTTTCTAACGACGAGCGCGCCATGGAACGAATTTTTGGCGCCATCTTGGCGCACTCCTTGCGCATTGCTAAAACCTTGAATGTATGCGTTGGACGTTGGATGCAGACAGACCCAACTGGTCTGCAAATTCTCCACTGGTTAAGCGTCGGTCTGTGTTCAGCATTGTGTCCTCACTCTGTCCACATTCGTGTCGGTTCCTGCCGTCGACGGCCGTCCGGAGCGATGGTCGTCTACAACGAGCTCCCTACCCTCTTTAAACAACTTGTGCCACTGTGGAACGGCTTAAGTCAGTGTCCCCATAAGCCTACTTGATCATATCGAGGGTCTCAGTTGCCGTCTTCCCGATTTTCGCACAAAACTTCACGGAATAACGTTGCTCTAAATTCAGATTCATTTCGTTTTTCGACGCGGAAAAAAAACCTGCTTCACTGAAAAGAGTGTCCTCACTCAACGACAGCCCGCAGGAGACTGACGTTGGTGTCGGTCTGTTGCTAAGACAGCCCCCAAACCTTGCCCTGCCAGGCAGACCCCCCTCCACCTCCGTTCGCGCCAGAGAAAATCAGTTTTACCGCTTTTGGTTGCGATCCTGTATCTGGGTGCTCCAGTCTTTTAAACCCCCCGGGCTGAACCAAGCCCACTGAATATATCTAATAGTTGGGTAAATTTCCCCTCCCACCTTCTACGTTTCCTATTGGTCCCTTACCTCCCCCATCTCCGGTCCCACCACATGTCCTCTTCGCTCTTCCTGGGGAACGCTCCCCATGTCTGATGACGACGGTCGTGCCGTTGGAAAATAAACTACATATTGTGAGAATATTTTCTTTGTGTATCTATATTTTAATATCCTATTTGCAATTATGCACTTGTGCGTCACCGGAGAGCATTTTATTATATATATATATATATATATATATATATATATATATATATATATATATATAATATATATATATATATATATATATTAATATATATATATAAATATATATATATATATATATATATATATATATATATATATATATATATATATATATATATATATATATATATATTATTTATTAGGTGATCTACCGGTTAAGGTAGGTTTTTGGATGGACACAACTATCAAATAAATATTTTGTAAATCCAAACAAAACCCAATCCAGCAACCTAAACTACATCAGGTCCCTCTTCATCTCTGTGTACTTCTTTCCTCCCATCCAACATCCCTATCCTGTTCCTACCCTTTCCTCGCTTGCCCAACATTCTCCCCTCTATTACCTTCTTCAACAATCCACTACCGCTCAATACGCCTTTCATTCCATTTTTCATGCCTCCATAGGATTTCTCTCAACAAACCCCTCTCCTCACCCACCATCACCAGTACTTCCTCATTTGTTTTCCTTTCGGTCCATTTCACCTTCTCCATTCTTCTCCACACCCACATTTCAAAAGCCTCCAATCTACGTCTATCCTCCTGCTTCAGTGACCACATTTCCGCGCCGTACATAGCTACGCTCTATATCAGAGGTTTTACGAGTCTTGTCTTAACATCTCTACTCAACGTCCCCGTCATCAACTCCCTCCTCCTTGAGAAAGCCTCCTTGCCTAGCGCAATTCTTCTCCTTACGTCCCTACCACTTTGACCGTATTGGTCCAAAACACTTCCCAGATATGTAAACTGTTCTACCTGCTCTATTTTTCCCCACCTTTTTTAATATTTAGCTTAGCCTTTTCTTTCTGGAAAATCGCATAACCTTTGTTTTATTAATATTGATTCTCATTCCATATTTATCGCACTGAACCTCCAATTCACTCACCAATGCTTGCAACCCCTTGGCTGACTGAGCAGCTAATGCTTGGTCATCAGCAAACCAAACCGATTTTACGAATTCCCCTCCGACTTTCATTCCTACCTCCAGTTCTTCCCATACCTCGTTAATCATTTCCTCTACATATACGTTGAACAGCACCGGTGACAATGGGCAACCCTGCCTTACCCCTCTTCCTAACACTGCCCATTCGGACTCTCCGTTCTCCACTCGCACCTGAGCAGTCTGAGACATGTACAGGTTGCGGATCAGCCTCCTGTCCCTCCAATCTATTCCTATTTTCTGCAATACACGCATTAATTTTTCCCAATTCACTCTATCAAACGCTTTTTCGAAATCTACAAAACAGGCAAAAATTGTAACAAAACAGGCCTGATTGTATTCTATATTCCTCTCAATTAGTGATCTCATTACTGCAATGGCATCACGCGTACCTCTTCCTTTCCTGAACCCAAACTGATCATCCCCTAAGTAATAATTTGCCTTACTCTCTATCCTTTTGTTCATGATCCTGAGAATATCTTTAGCTGCGTGGGATATCAAACTTATTGTTCTGTAATCCTCACATGACGAAGCCTTTGCCTTTTTTGGAATAGGAACTAACACCGATTTCACAAAATCTTCCGGCCAGATTCCTTTGTATATGTATATATATATGTTTAAAAATATATAAATACATAACTGGTACCCTCTACCCTGATGTGTGAATTTTAAACGCCGTCGGGCTTCTGGGTGAACTCTACGATCACCTACCCAACCGACTTTCGGGTTGAATACTGTGCTGTGAAGAAACTCTGAGGTTTGAGTATTAAAAGAGAGGAAACTCAAACATCGGTGATTTACTTCTTCTTCTCCGAGATGAGATTGGGAGCTCAAATTGTTCGTGCCCATTTAATTTGTGCCACTATGGCAAAATGACAATGAATTTCAATGAAAATACCTCAGTTTTTTTATTTAATCTTATTGCATGAAAAATGGCTGATTCACGGATGTTATTTTTTCTTGCATTCAAAGAAATGTAATTAGCTCTAAAATCTGTTTTGAAGCAATAGGTTGGGAAATTATTTCATATTAGTGGCAAAATAATCAGCGGTCCAAATGAAATCGGGAAATAATGGGCATTTATTTTGCTTGTCAATGGCAACGGACAAGCCATTCAACGCGCTAAATATTTATGAATACCTTTACTATACGTAAATTGTATATAAAAAATATAAGTGTCTTCGGTTGGAACCTCTGGCCAATTTCCATGAAAATTATTAAAATAATTAGTGATTTGACGGCTTTGCTATTCCCGTTAAAATGGAGTCGTCATTCTGATTTTGAATATCATAAACACATAGAGTTATAATTTACCTGAGTTTTAAATGTAATTTTAAAGAATTTTGGAGAAATAAAGTGGCCAGTGGAAGGCGAATGAGATCGTTGTGATAAACAGAAGAGGAGATAAGTTTACGTTATTTAGACCCCACCTTGAGTATTCTGCGGGTGTATGGGATTAACACGAAGTAGGCTTAACTTTCGAAATAGATCGGGTTAAACTTAGAGAGGCTAGGTTTTTTAATAGTTGTTTTGAAGAAGACAGCAGTGTGGTGACTCTTCTGAGAGTATAAGAATGTAACCCACTAATTGATCGTACAGTAGGTTTTAAAACAGGTTAAATTTACTGCAACAGTTGGAGGTAGGTAACCCATCTGATTATGTTAATCTTACATGTTACAGGCCCTGACTTACTATGGTAGATCAGATCAGCAACGTATATTACCACAGAAATCACAATGGTGATAATTAGAATGGGTAACGCATATAGTTTGTCAATATACTGAATGTCCTTTCCTGTATGTTATGTTCATTATTTTATAGGATCATCTTTTCAACAGTTCGGCAGCATGATTTGAATAAACGCATCCTGTTATGGAATATTGTTGCATGTAAACACACTCTTTCGTGTGATTAATATTTCTGTAGCGCATTATCAAAATAATATTTTTGCCAAAGTAATATTATGGTGATTTTGCATGTGTGTCTGGTGGCCTATCACCACCCACCACATACCCTTGCGGCAGCTTTCAGGGTATTTTGTACAAGTAGATAAAGTTTATGATTCGACACTTAAAGATGACAGAGAAGGTGTTCTCTTGAAATTCTGCGGATACGACCAGCTGTAATAGGAGGGAAAACTATCGCGAAGTTCACTTCTTTTTAGTCATTGAGAAGGACAGCCGAAGTAGATGTATAAACTTTTACTCGTGAAATTTTGGATTACTCTAGGGTAAAGAAATGCTCCATATCACTTCAAGTACTGTAAAAACTCTTTATTTAAATTGGCTGGTGGCATAAACTTCTGTAGCAAAACTTCTTCTTTGCTTTTGTCGAGAAGTTTTCACGGCCTATTTCAAGATTCACATGCTCTATCTAATTACCTTTTCCGGAGCATGTTATTGTGTATCATCGCTAAAAATTAAGTAAGATTCTATTTATCTGATCCCATTCTCCGTCAAATTCTCCTTAATACGGCAATCCTTATAATAGCACGGACCTTCACTACATGGATATTGATTTTGGCTGTAATCCGGAATCTCTCTTATTGCTCTCATTTGAACGGTTTCTACGGATTTCTAGCCACCAAAGGCTTAAATGCTATCCCAATATATACGTTAATCTTCACCTGACTATACATATGTAATCTGTATCTTCTAAACTCCAACTGTGGTCGCGGAAGCCTAAATTAGACACCAAACTATTTCTAAATCCTGCAATAACCTTAAAAAGACACGGTGCGTTCCTTGACGGCATCGCAAACAACATTGTAACGGGATAAAGAGAGGAATAAACGGATTTTCTCGCAGAGTTATTCCATTCCATCGAGGATACTACAGGCAATGAATCAGGCATCTTGAATAGAATGCAAAAATAACTGTATTATGTCATGTTAAATGTGTCAAGCTGTGTGAAATATTATCGTTAAGTATGACTCAACCATAGTATATATTTGGAGTCAATGTATATAAATTCAGGTTTTCTTAAGTCCAGATTACCGGATTTTTTAAGTACATGTAGCACATGAGTAGGAGACTTCGTCTGGTAATGAGAGCGGTTAATGAATATGTAAATACACGTGATTACCCATAAACAAAGGCACGCTCATGTGTTGACCTAAAAGCGCATGTGAAATTTATTTTTTACTCCTCCGAAAATCCTGCATGGTAAAATGCACACTCCCGGGTGTTCTCAAAAGGACGAAACGGCCAAAAAAGATCGGAAGCGTGGAAGTCCTGACCTAACAAGAGATAGGCTGACAAAAAATTAATACAAATATGCCGTCCGAAAAGGAAACTTTTTTGTTTTCGACTTCGTGACGGTAGTGAAATAAAAATGAATGGCGTATTGAAAACCTCATATCAGTTCGTTATTTGCACAGTTATCGGAGAGATATTGATTTTATTTGCTCATTTTCTTCTGGGAAAAGTGTCTTTGATTTAATTGTTTTTGGCATAAGTAAGAGAATTTTTCAACGCAAAAGGTTCGTTTTTTATTAATTTGCAATATTTATTGTGAAATATTTTGTGAGTGTTGCCTTAGTGTACAGATAAATGTATTATACAAATTTCATTGATTGGATTAGCAACATTCATTTTGATAATTTTGCCACTTCCTTTTTTTTTTGAAATTATAGCTGATGACTGAGTATATGCTAGGGAACACTTATCTTTTATGATTTTTTATACACCTATTCGGAAAACCACAGTTGAAATATATTTTAACAATCAAATAGGTTGTATGGAATTTACAAGACACCCATAAATATTTCCATAATGAACTCAATGGATAAGAATGAAATCAATCTCACATGATAAAAAGGTAAACCAAATATTTTAAAAGACTTAATTTCTAATTGTCACTCCATTATTTACGGTTTGATATGAAGTCATCAAAAGCCACGAGCAAATGTCTAGAGAGGTTTTATGGCGAGCTGGTCTCTGCATGGGCTGTCTCTTCCTCTCCCATCCCTTGTGGATATTGTGCTACGAGAGGGGACGTTGTTTGACTATATCCATACGATCCTTAACCTTAAACGTGATGTCAATGACGTGACACAAAACCGCGTCCTCCTACTTGCTGGCCCCTGGTGTGTGAACCCGCGACCATTTTGCCGTCGCCTGCCCCAGGAATTATCACCCCCATTCTGGCCACAAGGCTTTGGCCCCGTCCACTAAGCCCAATCCTTTCCACTCACGGTGCTTCCAATCCTTCTGGCTTATTACAATCTCCCTGCCTCTCTTGCAGCCTGCCTCTCCCTTCCCTTTCCTTCACTATCTCGCAATCCACCCCGCCTCCTCTCATCCCTTTGCCCAAGCTACATTTCATGTCTACCGTGATTTCGTCGAATGGACGCTAACACGAAGTGACACCACTGGTTTTGTCACTAGTGTGATTTCAAGCACACCGTGTGTCTTGTGACACACCGAGAGACGTAAAAATGTATTCTTAACCTTCAATATCAACAAACCCTTTTTAACGTTTTCTTTGCCATTTCCATTACTCTTTCTTTGTTTCCCGTAGGTTGGATTACAAGTCGCAAAAAGTTGGAAAAAGTTTTAATAATACTTTTACACGTGCTCGTTTTAAAATATTTTAAATCATTAAAAACATGAATACGTACGCAAGTTGAAATGTTATCTGAATCACTGCATTAAATATATATCGTTTACCAGCATTAATAATGCAGAAAAATGTATGATGCGTGCTGATTTTGGACATCCATGGCCAATCATGACCCAAGACCTAATTTGTAAAGTAATGTCAGCGGAAAATTTATCATTGTGATTACATTTTCATAATGATATCAGAGATTGTGAAGCTTTCTTTCCTTTGTTTCATTAAATGTACATAGTAAAATTATATCTTGGCCAACATATTCAACAATGATGTGTCCTGGAAGCTCTATTTATTTATTCAATATTTTAGAGTATAGCTCTGAATTGTATATAAAAATCGTTTCTGTAAAGAATTATGCCATCTAAAATAAAACCCGCGGTTGATTAAAGTTGATTAAAGTATAGGGAGAAACAAATCATTCAAATCATGAGATAATTTGGCTGATGGATTGATTAGAGAGTGGGCTGCATGCTAAAATACTATTTATTAGAAACACAAAATGTTCACTTATCCGAAGATTTATTTGTAATGTACAGAGCGTTTCAGTTTATCAAACCATTTTCTGGTACAAGATTCAACATTTGATACATCATATTTATTCCTATTTGAGGAAGAGGATGGGGAGAGGAGAGTGAGGAGTAAGCTAGGCTAGGACAAAGACGATATTGTAGAGCGAATAGAAATTGTAAAATTAATTATAAATGTGTTTTTCATCTACAACTACTTAATACTCCTCAAGGCGTGTGGCGGAGGGTGTTATGGCACCACCCGTAATTAAGAAAGAATAATAAAACCGCAAGTAAAAGCCTCCAATTTATACAAGCCACAGACAAAATATTCCATATATTCATGCTAAACCCCTGAGCACCCACAAAAAGGCAAACAGCAAACTACCAACTAACATAACATGCATCTACAGAACCACCTAAAATCTTTTCAATGCATAATTTTGTTCCGACTTCTAAATTAAACGTTTTTGCTCTTTCTAAAGTGACTTTTGTTACTTACTATTATGCTTTCTGATTGTTCTGGGGAAGAATGAATATTTGAATCTAACTGTATTGGAATCTCTCTCCCTTATATTATCTTTGTTGTCTGATCTACCTAAGTAGTGTGGGGCCATTATTATTCCTTTTGTGTCATCGCTAAACTCGCTGGTTCTGAATCTTTCTAAAAGTTTAAGTCTCGCTTGTTTTCTTCGTATTTCAAGGGGCTCCCAGCCTAAATCCCCTAAGAGACCTGTTACACTTGTGTTCTTGTAATACATATTTTTCACGAATGTGGATGATTTTCTCTGGACTTTATCTAACTCTTTTTGCCAGATTTTCTCCCAAGGGTACCAAATACTTGCGGCATATTCCAAATGTGGTCTAACTAGAGCAAAATAACACCTCTCTTTAACTTTCTCATTACATTTCCCAACCACCCGTCTAATGAAGCCCAGTTTCTTTAAAGCGGATCCGCATATTAACCTGATATGTGCTCCCCATGAAAGACGTGGTGTTAGAACTACCCCCAAATATTTTACTTGTTTGGCCGTAGTTAGTACTGAACCCTCTATTTCGTAGTTTATGTCCTATTCGCCACTTCCTTTGTTCCAAATTTCAAAACTGCGCATTTGTCTATATATTTTTATACTTAATACCTGTATTAAGTATTAATCCCCATTTCATGCACCAATCCGAGATTGTGCCAAAGTCTCTAGAGAGTAGCTCGCAATCCAGTTGGCTCCTTATTTCCATGTATACCACCGTGTCATCAGCAAATAACCTGAGATTACTACTAACGTGTGCGCTTAAGTCATTATTGTATATTATGAATAGAAGAGACCCTATTAAACTTCGCAGGAGCAAGGCAGAAGTTGTATTTTTATCCGTTGAGAACAACCCATGAAGGGCTACTATTTGATTCCGATTTAAGAAGAAGTCTCTAATACAATTTGTTATTTTCTTATTGATACCGTATCATATCATTTGTGTAGCAATTTATGTGTGACACTTGATCGTGGGCCTTTTTGAAATCTAGGAATACAGCGTGAAATTGCGTGTTGTTTTCTTCTGACCTACAGGAAAGTATATCGTGAATGAAAAGACCTAATTGTGTTTTGCAAGATCTGTTTTTCCTAAATCCGTGTTGGTTGTGGATTTTCCTACTATCGAAAAACCTCATAATGTTACTGACAATAGTGTGTTCTAATATTTTACAAGATATCGATTTCAAAGAAATGTGTCGGTAATTGGTCGGTACAGGGTCGTCCGGAAAATAAATGTACTGAGCTCAGGGAAAAAAAATTATTACACCTTTACATATCTTAAGCTAATATTCCTTAAAATAGGACACTTGTGAGTCGATACACTTGTTCCAGCGGCGTTCCCATTCCTGGAACGCTCCCGCGAAGGCATCATCGGGAACCTCTCGAAGACACGTCGTCATGGCCTCTTTGACGGCGTCCAAAGTCCCGTATCGCGTTTCTTTCAAACTCCTCTTTATCTTCGGGAACAGAAAGAAGTCCGGTGGTGCCAAGTCCGGGCTGTAGGGCGGGTGCGGCAGCGTTGCCACGCCGTCCTTGGCCAAGAAGTCCGACACGACAAGCGCGGTGTGAGACGGCGCATTATCGTGATTTTTTTCGCATCTGTAATTGGTCCCTAATAATATCGTGCACTATTGTTTTTGGCGTATTACACTACTCTGCTATCATCCGAACACTAAGACGACGATCAGAGTTCAGTACATTGCGAACTTTTCGCACATTTTCGTCGGTGAGTGTCGTTGATGGGCGTCCAGGCCGTGGTTCGTCGTCGACCTCTTCTCTGCCCTCCACGAACATCTTGTGCCACCGAAAGATCATGTTTCTGGACATGGCTGACTCCCCGTAAGCCTGGTTAATCATACCGACAGTTTCGGTAGACGATTTCCCAAGCTTTACCGCAAATTTGATGGAATAACGCTGCTCCAAAAACTTCGGCATCGCGTTCCGTGACTTGGGTCGAGCGTGGAGGTTCGCGGTAACAGAGCTCTTCACTACACCACAGCTCAGAGCCGACTGCCTTTTTCAGCGTCGCTTGCCAACATACCCCCCTCCAATCGCAGCCCGTCAGAGCGGTGCTGGGCGCGCCTGGAGCGGCGGGAAAAAATCAGTATACTTACTTTCTGGACGAACACTGTATAGTGAGAAAAAAAGACTGTTTAGGACATAAGACTGCTTTCCTCCATCATCCTTTCCTCGTTTCTCTCCTCCTTAGTCACAATCATCAGATTCAAAAAGTTTAGCATCTTTTTCGAATATATAAAAAAGTTGATTATGATTTTTGTTGTTCAGTTTGATTCCGAAAAGTGTGACGAACCCTGTATATCCCTACCCCCGCCTTTATAAATGGGAGTTATATGGGCTATCTTCCAGTCGCGAGGTATTGAGCCATCTTCTATCCATTTTAGGGAAATAATTTCTGAAAAAGGGGCAATGTCTCTAACTAATTCCTTTAATATTCTATCAGATTTTTCTAAAATAGGACCAGAATGACTTTGGATCTTCCTCAAGATATTATCTTAGCATTTTATATTCAAAAGGGCGTAGAGCTGTACGCATGATACTTTTTGTTTTTCTAAGACAATATTTAAGTTTCACTTTTGATGTATTCACCTAAATAATATCGTCATTTTTTAAACTCTTTTTAAAGTTTGACTGTAGCCTTCTTTGCCTTCTCAATGTCGATGTGACTTGAACCCCGTTGTACCACCTAAGTTTCTTGCTGCCGCATTTGATTTTGGATTGAATGTACATCTTCATTCTTTCGCTTAAATATTTTTTTTTAAATATGTACAAGTGCTCTCTGTATCGGTTGTCAGGGTTTTTGTCTTTTATTCTGGCAATTTTTTTGCAAATATACTCGTAGTCCGTTAAAATTCGCCTAGTTTAATAAGACTATTTTATGTTTTTCTATGTTTATTTTCACGAACTTAGTTGTTACATCTACACCAATAGCCTTATGGCCACATTTCAAAAGCCTCCAATCTACGTATGTTCCTTCTTCAGTGACAACGTTTCCGCACCGTGCATAGCTGCGCTCCATATCAATGTTTTAACGAGTCTTTTATTAACATCCCCACACAACGTCCCCCACATTAGCTCCCCCCACCATTTGAAAGCCTCGTTGCATAGCGAAATTCTTCTCATTACGTCCCTGCTACTTTGAACGTGTTGGTCCAAAATACTTCCGAGATACGTGAATTCTCCTACTGGCTCTATTTTTTTCCTGCCAATTTTAATCTATATATATATATATATATACACGAGGGTCATCCGGAAAGTAGTACCCGTTCGTGCCGCATGAAGTGCTGACGACGCGAGTAGCCGCTGGACGAGGTCAGATAGCTTCAGTGGCTTGTCTGCCTTCTCTGAGCCAAGTTGCGTGACTATTGTCTGTGTTGTTTCTGTGATTGTTTACAATGTTTAAAAAAATTGAGAACGCCGCCAGTTGTGAAGTGAGGGCAGTGATTAAATTCCTCAATGCAAGAAACGTTCGCCCATGTGATATTCATCGCCAATTAAAGGAGGTGTATGGAGACAATGTAATGGACGAGTCGTCTGTTCGGCGGTGGTGTCGCAACTTCAACATGGGGAGGGGGAACACACACGACGATGAGCGTTCGGGGAGACCGTCTGTCATTACAGACCAACTGGTGAGCTCAGTTGACGAATTTCTTGAGGAACGATCGGCGCGTCACAATTGATGACATCTGTGAGCATTTTCCCAATGTTTCTCGAACAATTGTTCATGAAATTGTTAAACACCATCTGCATTATGCAAAAATTTGTGCAAGATGGGTCCCTCGCATGCTTACAGATGAGCACAAAACCAAGCGTATGGCTGCAGCACTGACGTTTTTGGGACGTTATTCTGATGAAGGAGACTCTTTCTTGACTCGCATAATTACTGGTGACGAAACATGGGTTTGTTATGCATCACCTGAGAGTAAACGACAGTAAATGGAGTGGCATCATGCTCATTCACCAAACAAACCAAAAAAATTCAAGACAGTTCTGTCCACCAGGAAACTCATGGCAACCATTTTCTGGGATCGACGAGGTGTATTGCTCATTGATTTTATGGCCCGTGGAGACACTATTAATGCCAATGCGTATTGTGAAACATTAAAGAAATTACGGCGGGCAATACAAAATCGGCGGCGAGGTCTATTGTCTACTGGTGTCATTCTCGTTCATGACAATGCCAGGCCTCATGCAGCTGGGATAACACAAAAACTTTTGCAGCAATTCAAATGGGAAACTTTCGACCATCCACCGTATAGCCCGGACTTGGCCCCTTCAGATTTTCATCTCTTTACAAAGCTTAAAGACTTTTTGGCAGGAAAAAGATTTGACGCCGATGAAGAACTTAAAGAAGGAGTGACCCTGTATCTCAATGAGCTGGCGGCGAAGGACTATGCAGCAGGAATACAGAAACTTGTCACACGTTATGACAAATGCCTTAATTTGCTTGGAGATTATGTTGAGAAGTAGTTTAAAGTATCCTCTTTCAAATAAATTTTTTTATGTTTGTTAATATTTACTTTTGTGTCTTTTTTTCACGAACGGGTACTACTTTCCGGATGACCATCGTAGAATGAGGGGTCACTCTTTGGAAGCGGTTCATATTGATAAGGAGTATACTTCAACTACATGACAACAGACATGTTTAACTACACATAATTTGTTATTCGCGACCTAGGTTTCCACCTGCAAAGGTGATGACTCTGTAAAGTCGAAGCCTGTGTCGTGATTGTGTATGGAGGAAAAATTTTTTTTTCCGAAATGGCCCTCTTTGTCCCTGTCTGCCTTACTCCTCACTTTCCCCCCCCCTTCCTCAGAGCGGTATAAAAATGTGTATCACTAGTTGAATCTTGTCTTGTACCTGAAAACGATTCGATGAACGTAAACGCGTTGTGTATAAAAGCAAATCTCTGGTAAAGTGCAACTTTTATTTTTCTAAAAATGACTAATTTTCACTATATCTCGTCTGAATCTGTTGAATATACTATAAGATATCGTTTCATAAGTGAGACTAATTTCGATATAGTACATTCTAGCGACCCGATAATTAATCGTTTTAAATTCGAAAATTGCAAGAATTTTCGTCTCTTATATTGCACTTAATATATTTGTATCGTAATAACGTATTTTTACAGCTCTGTGGAAAAGTGCATATTTTGTTTTTGTCATAATGACCTACCTCCATTACATCTTGCCTAAAACTGTTGAAATTGACTAACAAATAGAAATGTAGTGAAATTATAAGTCTTAAACAATTGACGCAATGGAGCATTTAACGAATCCTCTAAATTTAGTCAAAGGTGTTCGCATAGGAACAAAATCACAGTAAAACATTTTTTGCAATTTTCAAAAAATATTTTTTTAGAGGTAATCCCAGTAAAATAACTCCTTCCATATTACTTTTAAAAGAATTAACTACGTTTCAGAAATAAGAATAAAATAAAGTACAATAAACAATATGGAATCACATAAAAAACGTGTGCGTTCAAAAAAGAAAATAATTATCTTAGGTTTTGTGTGAAAGTACAAGAGAAAAATTTACGCACAAGATATGCAAAAAGCAACAAGCGTATAGTATAGTCATATAAAACGTATTCGTATGAATTCATTTTTTTCATCGTTTTTTTCCAAGAAAAAATCTTCACTATTATACAGTTTTGCCATTTATTTGTAAATACTTTTCATGAATATGCACCAGATTTTTTAATGCAAGACAATAAAATTTCGACGCCTTGGGACATGAACCAGTTGACAACGGCTGTCTTGGGTTCCCCGTGGTCTTCAAACAATTGCCAACCAAACCACTGTATCGGGTTTAAGAAGAGGAAAATGTCGCTAGTTGCAAGGTTGAGACTGTAGAGTGGCGTCCGAATTTGCGTGTTCATTGACATATTTGTTCCTTGAATTGATAGGTTTTCGGTATCCTCCTTGCACGAAATCCGTAATTTCCGCTAATTTCTGGAGCACCTGTAAATTATGGTTCGTCCGACAAGAGGAAATTCATCAGTCGGAGCACTCATAGTAATCGTCCAGTCGATTTCAGATCTTGTTCCACTTGTTGAACACTTTCATCAGTCTGGATACTCGACCAACTCCCCTCTTCTTCATTGATATCTGTGGATCCATTTTTGAAGTCTCGCTTGCTTAAAGCCTTTCCTTCATTCATTACTGTGGGTCCATTAACTCGGCAGAACTCCCTATGAACTAATTGAGGCGATTATTGTTCCTTTGGCATATAGGATTTGAATCACATCACCCACCTGGCGGAGGCAACGATTTTCGCGCATATTGTTGTCCAGGGAGAGTTCCAAAAGTAATGCAATTGAATACCGTTTCTATTGGTTTAAGTGGAATAAAACTACTTGGAGTAGATGAGGGGCACTCTAAGCTATGCCGCGAACCGGTTCAGTACTCTTCAAGCTATAAAAGTGGCAAGACATCAACTATCGTAAATATTTGCACACCGACCGTCTCAAAAAAGACCAAATTTGCGAAAATTTCAAGTGAGCTCATGCCATGTATTGAAAATGAATTTGAATATTTGGACAACGTCATCACTGGTGATGAATCCTGGCTTTTGGAATAAAACCCAGAAAAATACGCCAAAGCTTTGAGTTCCATACCGGCCAGTCCTCCAAGCTCACTAAGGCAAGAACGAGCATATAAAAAGTAAAAACAATGCTCCATGTTTTTTTCTGTCAGTAAAGGGGTAGTCCATAAGGAGTTTGTTCCTCTTGGACAGGCAGTTAACGCTGCTTACTGCGACGCGTGAATGTGCTAAAAGTCTCCGAAAAAGAGTCATCATGACGATTAATGACATATCCGCTACCTGGAAACTCCATCACGATAACGAACCTTGCCACAACGCACAACGAGTCCGCGAGTTCCTGGCCGAACACCAGGTGCCAACGTTACCCCTACCCCTCCTCCCTATAGTGCTGATGCCGCCCCAGCAGACGTCTTTTCGTTCCCTCGGATTAAGGTAGCTCTGAAAGGAACCCACTTTTTGCTTAGAGAAGAGTTCCAATTATCCAAGACGAAGACTTTGCGAGAGGTCCCAGAAGACCCCTTCCAGGGTGCACGCCGGTCATGGCAGAGTCGCTGGAAAAAGTGTAGAGATTAAAGGGCAGTACCTTGAAGAATTTTCAATTTTTGTGCAAATCTGTTCAATAAATTAGTAGAAAAAGATTGCATTACTTTCGGAACGCATCCTCTATGTATTAACTTACCGGGAAGTGACTTCTCAATCAAATTAATCGCTTCATTCGCTTAGAAAAACAATGATTTGTTGGCGAGACATGAGCACAAAATTGATCTGAGGGGCTTCTTTTAAAATATAGGAAAACGGGTCTTAATTTTCGAATAAGCAATTGAGCTACAGTTAATTTAATTACAGGTTTGTGAACAAAATTTATGAAAATGTGGAATATGTTGATCAAAGAAAATCTACCATTTTTTTTATTGGATTCTGCAATCAAACATCATTAACATGACTCAGCCTTTGCAGGAGTCTTCTCCTTTGTACTTTCATTGGCTGATATGCCATTCACATTTAGTAATTAATTCAATACTCCATTATGAAATCCCTGAGCGACCGTAGAAATAATTGGTTGAATGTTTCACTAAAATAGGTCATTAGTACTCTGAAAATTACCACACCTCTAGCTCAAAGGCTCACGGAGTTTTGGCTCCCGTATTGAAGTAACTGTAAATTCACTATTAAGCTAACCTAAGGGACTCGGGGAGTAATTAGTTATAGAATTTCAACTATACGTTCCGCTGTAATCCAATGTGATTTTTCGTCAACTATTTCCACGAACCTACTGCTTGCAAGAAAATCGATGGCATAAATATAATTTTGCAAAATACGCCATTCTTAAACTTCTTATTTTTCTGGTTTTGAATAAAGTTAAATATTTCCTTCAGGCGCATTCATTTCTTGCAGGATATGCTAATGCTTCACAATGTAGTCTGCCAAATATTTTTTATCAATTAAAATAATATTCAAAAGAATAATTTGTTCCAAGATTATATTAATTTTAATCTATATAAAGTTGATCGAAAAAATATAAACCGGATCCAATTCTACATAAAGGTGACGCTTGAACTTCTGCCGAAACGAATTTTTTTTCTTGCCTTCATTTATGGTTTCGACAATGGGATATTCTTTCATTAGTGAAAACCTCGTTTACGTGTGTGCACTTATAGCTACGTAAAACTTTGTCCTTTGCAAAAAAAAATGCTCATTATTTTTCTCTGAATGTATTGTGCTTTCTTGTCGAAAGTGATGGAAATGAGAAATCTAATTTCAATCATAACTTATAAAGCTCTTTAAAGTTTATTTAAAATCTATCTAAAAAATAAACTCTGAACTCTGTCCTATCGTAGACGAATCCAGGATTACCGAGTAAGGCCCAGAATCGAAAGGCAGACAGCGAGTGACACATAAGTTCATCCCTCCGCCCCAAGAAACGGCAAATGAACTCATCTCGTAATAAAACAATGCTCATGGCCTTCTCTGACGTTCGAGGAATCGTCAATTTTGAGTCTTGTACCGCAGGGATAAACTGTCAACTCAGCCTCTTAACTGGAGGTGCTCAAGAGATTGAATCGCCGGGTTGCACCCGTGAGGGCTGACATCAAAGACGCGCTCAAGTTCCACCATGACAATGCCCCCAGCCACACGTCCATCATCGTTACCAACTTCCTGGTCTGGAGCACCACCCCAAGATACTTTACTTTCCCGACTCGGCTCCATGCGACTTTTTATTGTTTCTTCGACCGAAACTGAAAGGAAAGCATTCGGAGATCGTAGAACACATCCAAAAACATTGAAATGCGACCATTTCAGAGTGTAAAACTTATTTGCCTTGACCGGGATTCGAACCCGGATCCCTACATGTCCGACCGAATGCCATCTAACATTTTCCTGTCCATAATCCACTTTTTCTTGCTTTTGATGCGTTCTCTTCACAAACAAACAACTTAAATTCAGGTTGTTTTTAACGTTGAACTTAGTATTATATCTTGACATCTTTATTTAATTTCGGTATCCTTAAGTTTCGAGGAAATATAAGGCATAACATCTGTCTCATTAAGAATTTGCAAAATGATAATAATTCTGGCGTCTTAAGTCACTAAGCGTTCTTTAGCGAATCGAGAAATTCCAAAATATTCAGCGAAACAATAAATTAGGAAACAACCGATATAATAATTGGGAAAAGCAATTTAGAAACAGAAAAAATTACCGTTGATTTTTTTATTGTCATTCAATATTTTATCATCAAGCTACGAATAATATCGAGGATTAACTTTGAGAATGATGGTTATAATCAATTTGAATTGAAACTTGGCATACAAAGATTAATTGAAACTTCCAATACAAGGATCTAAAATGAAGCAAATAAAGAAATTGGCCAAGAACAGAATGTTTTGAATAACAAAAAACCAAACCAATTGTCAGGTTGATGGTCTGTGATGAAGACGTCCATTAAGTTCGTTACAAAAGAGAATTTTAACCTCAAATACAGTTATACAACCCACATAGTGTAGGAAACTCACAAAACGACTTCACTGCTGACATTTATTATGCACTCAAAAAAGACTAGTTGTGTTATCCAGATGGTTCAACTGATTCTGGATATTCTTATTGTAAGGATCATTTATACAAGGTGTGATCAAAAAAAGACCGGAATGATTTAATTCTGCGGAAACCGTTCAATGGATCGAAACGAGACACAGTTCGCCATCTTGCTACATATCTGACGACTAAAACGAGAGGTGTTGCATTTATTTACGTGGAGTCGTTACGCAACAGCAGCGGTACGTGTCTTAACCTATTCGTCGCCGTGTACAACGGGAGCAATGAAGGAGCCAGAGGAACAGCTTGTGTGTGTGAAATTTTGTTTCAAACTTGGCAAACTTGGCAAAAATGCTACGAAAACATTTGGCATTATACGGCAAGCCTTTTTTAATGAAGCTCTAAGTCGGAGCTAGTGATGAGCTAGTTTTGAGTGATACAGTGGTTTTAAATCGGACAGAACAACCTCGACAGATGAAGATTCGGGAATGGAGCGGCCTTCCACTTCGACGTACCCCAACCATGTCAAATTGGTGAACGAAGTGGTGCGGGAAAATCGCCGTATGACTATTAGGGAGATAGCCGAGGAGGTAAACATCAGTTTTGGATCTTGTCAGACTATGTTGACAGAAATCAACCTTGAAATGGCGCCGATTTAACTCTAATGCGGCCATTAAAACTAGCTGTACGGCGGGCATTAAGAGGATCTCTAAGGCGGATTACCAGGCAGGGTTTAAGAGCTGGAAGAAACGTTGGTAAATTTGTGTCGTCAGCCAAGGCATACATTTTGAGGGCGACAAGTTCGATTAAATTGTATCCGTCGAAATAAACAAGTTATAAAATCAGTCCTATCTTTTTTCATCATTCTCGGCACATCTCTCTCTCAATACATACACACACACACACACACACACACACACACACACACACACACACACATATATATATATATATATATATATATATATATATATATATATATATATATATATATATATAAAGCTTTTCTACCGTTGAAAATCACAAATTTCAGATTGAGTTTTTTCTTGAGATAAAATCGGCGGGAATGGTTCGTCATCCTTACCGTTCATTATCGTCTGTGGGCCCTGGTAATAATCAGATTAAGTTGGGGTGGGTAACATCCTGCATAGTAACACATTCATTTTCGGATATTTCACTCAATTTCTTTGCCAGTTTGGGCTACCTACTCTTGATTTATGCTCTCTTGTGTAATACACTCGTACTAAGCTGTTGTATTTATTTGGTTTCGAAAGGTACTTATAAATGTGTTCGTAAATACGATCTAGATATTCCACTATGCATAGGAAGGTACGAATTCATCATACGTTATTGGTTATTGATAGTTTATTTTACGCACGGAGATTTGTTAATAAATGGAGATGAGATTTGGAAGAACACTATAATGGAGTCAGTAGACGGGATGAGTAGCCATAGCTCCTACCGAGTGAAGCCATTGGGTTCTCTCAAACGTGCAGCCAAAGTAAAGGAGTAAGCTGGTTTCATAATCTCGGTGCCAAGTACCCGGTTTACGGGGTACCGCTTAGCAAAGCTGTCCACCCAGGAAGATTATATTTTTGAGAGAGAGGTTACAAAATATTCTAAACCAGTTGATTTTGAGATAAATAGGCTTATAAAAACCACAAATTAACAGCAATAGAATAAATATGCCAATTTAATTCAGCAAAAAAATTATTTTCATGTTATGTTTCACTGTTTAAAAACGCCTAAGTCTTCATATTAACTCTCATAACTCACGTGACTCCAGGAAAAGAAGCAGGCATGGGTATCATTGCCTAACGGTCGACCTTTACAATGCCCGGCGTGTGCTCTTTGGGATTCAATTCTTCTTTATTAATATTTCATGCATGCACATATACATTACAGGAAAACTTTTTCATCCTTTACATGTTTGCCTGGACCATCAAGGCCGAATACTACATCTTTGCTTCTCTGCAGATCATCTCTTTCTCCGAAACAAAGACCAACCATGGAATTTAGTAGGCCTCTTTCCCCAATACGCAACAGGAAAGCAATGTTCCTGGTGTAGGGAAAAAGCTTTGATAAGTTTAAAATTATGACGTAAATTCTTCGATCCCAGATATATGAAGAATCCACACTAATATGAGACTAATTAACGCAGAAAAATACTGACAGTGGAGCATATAAGGGTATATTACTTTGGCAGCATACCATTATGCAGTATTCATTGCACGCGATGCAGTACAACGTCATTAAAATATGTCAATTATTTCTACGAAATTGTTATGTAAGTTCGCTCGAAAAATTTTAATATGGTCGGTTTTTGACGATTTGTGGAAATAATTGTTCTCTATAAATAGAATTCATGCAAGTCAATGCAAATGTTCGGTATACACATGATTTTTTATTTTATGTTACTATCAAAATAGCGTCGTGCATTCGTCGTGCAGAGCTGTGTAAGCATGGGAATCGAAATATTCAATCCTAGACGAAATGAATACATCCATAATATTCGGACTCATAATAAAACTAATGAAACCATTTCATCAAAATGCTAAACTTATTAAACTGTTTCGCAAAAAACTCTTCCAAATGGTGTTTTATGCACTATTATAATTAATGACATTCCACCGGGTAAGTTAGGTTTTGGATGCGCGCAGAAATTGGGCAACTATACATTTGCATGCCTTTCGCACAAAACACAATCTGGCATGTAAAACTATATTAAGACCATCACCAACAACAATGCTTTATTTCTTCCATCATACCGTTCGTAAATTAATAAAAGCATTTTTTGACGTCACCTGCTTAGTATGTGAACGCTCCTGCCATATACAGTAGAGGTGTAGCCATGTAGGTACATAAGACGGGAGGGTTCCCAGTGGCGTCAACCGGAACTGAATGCTGGTCCTTAAGTAAGTAGCTCAGACATCTATCCACGGGACCCCTGTGCCCTGGAATTGAGGAATTATTTTGAATGTATTAATTGGATGTGTATCACACACAAAAATGGAAATTTTATCCAGAAATTTTATCTTTAGAACATGGAATCATAAAAAGCAATATTAAAAATTTCAACCGCATCGAGTGATGAAATGTAAAATAAACTATTACAAAATAAAACAAAGCATTAAGCATTAAGACGATGAATCTCGTTGGACGTTAAAATCAATAATGGAAACAAATTCATTCGAGAAGACTTTCACACAAATGGTCTATTTTTATATTAATGTTTAGGAAATACTTGAAACCATTCAGACAATCCTAATCTTAATTATTTTTTATGTATCCCCTTTTAATTTGTATTAATCTGGCCCAAAGTTAAACTAAAAAGGTTGTTTTCCACTGAAAAATAGCTTAAGGTCGTTAATAATAAAACAAACATGTCATGAAGAATAGGTGACTAAAATAAACATTATCAAGTTACAGGAAAGTTTCGCGGAGCTTTATAATTTAACTACTTAATCGCTATACCATCAAATATCTACCCACATAGGTAGAATATCCTTTGTAAAATGAAAATTACTCATATGCCAAAGGCTATTTTTTGCATGATGTTAAACTCAGAACTGTAAAATAGAACCTAAGTTTCAGTAAGATTTTCATACCGAGGAATATTTTTATTCATTCAGAAAGCACATCCCAAAGGATGAGCCTGAAACCCAGAATAGCTTGGATCTCCCTTATATATTTTTATATTTTTCTTCTTTCTCTTTGAGCTGAAAGGAACGAGCGCTAAATGGAGTATATGAAAATGATATATTTATATGTATATGTGTATATATATATATATATATATATATATATATATATATATATATATATATATATATATATATATAACTTCGTAATTTCCTCAATTGACAACCGATCCAAAATTACAATGATCTAATCAGAAAAATGTCAAAAACGTGGCCATCGGTTTAGTAAGAAACTTGTACATTTTATATCAATGTATTTCCTATGTCTACAAGGCCTAAATTTGTTAAATTTATAGTTGATAAAACAATAACAAATAAGCAGTATTTTTTATATCGCAATGATTTTATAATACACATTTGAGAAAATCTTCAGCCAGACAACATGAAGAGATTCAGAATACTTTAAAGATAACAGGATATTTATTAAAAGAGATTAATGTAGAGAATACTATTGTTAAATTTCAATTTAATTGATTATTCCAGTTTCCATTTTTGCCATTGATAAGATATCCATTGTTTCGCCAGCTCAGACATTTTTTGTTGAGGCAGTATAGAATAATTCTATAGCAAGGTAATGAAAGAAGAATGTAATTGGTAACTATATGGCTGTCCGTTGCTATGTATATAACTCGACTCCGAACTTGAACTAGTGAACTGAAGAAAACGTATAACGCATCGCGTACCTTACTTTTTCATCTTAGGTGGACAGCCGTTATAGGTAGGAAAAGCATTAATATTAAACGTATTACTTATATAATGACCAAATTCAATTCTCTGATGTTGGCGCAGAATATGTGTGTTTGTGTGTGAGAGTGGATGCCAAGAGAAGAACCGCCAGGTGTATGGATGACCATTAGGAAGCTCATGAAATATAAGTAAAATTATGTTTGGTAATCCAGAAGCTAAGATAGGTAAAGGATAGTCCCAACAATCAAATATTACTCTTGTTAACTTGTTTGTTATTAGACAAAACACAACTCAAGGCCCTTCTTTTCAACAAGTCCCTCATCATCTCTGTGTACTTCCTTCCTCTCTTCATCCTGTCCAACATCCCTATCTTATTTCTACTCGTTTGCCTAACATTCTCTCCCCCCTCTATGAAATTCTTCAACATTCCACTGTCGATCAATATCCTTTTCATTCATTTTTCCTGTCTTCTTATAATTCTCCCAACAATTACCTTACGTCGCCCACCATACCTACAACACTTCCTCATTTGTTTTCATTTAAGTTCATTTCTCCATCCTTCTTCACACCCACATTTAAAAAGCCTCCAATATTTGCCTAACATCCCGCTTCAAATGATCATGTTTCCGCGCCGTACGCAACTACTCTCCATGTCACAATTTTCACGAGCCTTTTCGGATAATCCCTACCCCTTCCTCTTTTTCAAAGCTTCTTCGACTAGCGCAATGCTTCTCCTTACGTTCCTACTACTTTTACCATTATGGTTCGAAACACTACTGAGCTACGAAAACTGTTCCACCCGCTCTAGTTTTCCTACTCATATTTTATCATTTAGGCTAGCCGTTCTCTTTCTGAAAAACCACAAAACCTCTGTTTTATGTATAAATATGCATTAACACGCACAGCACGCACGCATTTTAGTACAATAATGATGTTTAGTACAATTATCAGTTTATTAATATTGAAACAAGTTTGAACATTATTTATGTGTAGTAAATGTTTACATATGGAATGAGAGAAAATCTGGCATTGATATTTTATTGTGGAACATTCGCAATATTGGATCAAAAATGAATACAGTTTTCGGGTAATATCATATACGGAAAATGTGAACGAAATAGTAATGGACAAATATTGGTGAGAAGCGGAAGTCACTTATAGTTGCGAGTAAAAATTAGGAAAGGTGGATAAAGGAATTCTGCTTGACGTAAGAGGTATCTACTTTTCAGAATATCTTTTGGCAATCGCGGTTTCATTGAGTTCAGGGAAGTTAAAAATTGAAACCGGAGTGGTAGCCAAGATGATCCCTATAAGGATTCGTGAGTGCTATCGCAGCGGTAGCAATTACTAATCACCTCTGGAAAAGGGTCGAGTGCAGAATGCCCTCTCCCCTCTCTCATGGGTGTCTCCGCATCCGCCTCGTAAATGCAGGCTTCGCAGCAGCGTACCATTCAAGTCGGATACGAAATCAAATCTCTCCCGGATAGTGCGGGGTGTGTTGGCGGTCCCGAGGGGCGTGATCGTGGTCCCGGCCGCTTTAAGCCCGCCCGCCCACGATAACGGGGCGATATTAAATATGGAAGGCTTCGGGGGGGAATGGGGGGTTGATGGATGTGGCTGGGAGTCCACGCCCAGTCGGCTCGTCTCTCCCCCGGCAATACCTCCCAATTCGCCTCCGCCCCTTTGCTGTAACAATCGCCGGTGATTTCTTCCCCCCGGGCCACCGCCGAGGGCGTAGCGCGTTAGTTCGACGTGGGAGGGAACAGCGAGAGGGTGATACGGGGTGCAGGTCAAAATATAAACCATTCCCACGCGGGCAATGCTCTCTCCCTTTATCACTCGAAGCGAGAGAAAGGAATTGAAAACCCCGGGGGGAGGGGACGGAGGAAATGAGACGGAATTATTACTTGAGAACGGTTAGGTTTAATGGCTGTCTTTTGTCCTGACCACTTCAAAAGCAGTTCCTGGCTCTCAGTGAAAAAACTTAGTTCAGGAAAAATGATCCCGTGTAAGTGTTTTAGGTAAACTTCGTCGTATTCCAGATCCTAACTTTAGAAGAGAGGGTGGAAAATTAAACTTTTAGCCGAACGCCGTACAAAAGAATAATAATGCGAATAAAAGTAACTGTGAGAAGAAAATGTACAAAGAAATGGAAGACAATATGAAGCGTGCTATCACTTTTCCAATATGGCCATCATATGCGTAGTATTCATTGGTTTTATTGTTTGATTGTTTTTTTGGGCAGTTATTTGCTTTCATTTATTTCCTCTTAATGAATTATTATCCTGCTCCTACTTATGCAGCAATTGTTGGAAATTAAATATTTCACATGTTCCAGACCCTTGCTGCTAATAATGGATCTTAAAGTAAATAGGGCGTTGTATGCGATAACGCACCGTGATCTTATGAATGGCGATTTAATTATCCTAGGTAAAATATATAACTATATGCTATCGTACAACATCACGATTTGCATTATTTATCGTTGAACTATTCTTGTACGGAAGAAATTTAGAAGACATAGCTTGTCTTATGATCAAACAGCGTATAAATGAGATCACTAAGATTTTCAAAATCAAGCATACGATTTTCACCTGCACGCCAATTTAAACAAGCTTTTCACGACTCATTCTTGATGCATGAGTTTTTATCTTCTCCATATTTAAAATTTGCAAATACGAAGGATCATGCATTTTGCTTAAAATATTTTCGATAGCAAACATTATTTGCATTAGGTCATAACAGAGCTGCAGATCAGTGAAACAAATGTAAATGTATGACATTTTAGCGTACTCATTCGTCTGTGAAAAAACATTTTTGCACTGAAACCGTGCATTTTTTGCTCCACAAAAAATCATCCCATGGACTTAAACTGCACGCTCGTTTTTTCCTCACAATGTGAGTAGGTGAAACTTCAGCAACTTGAACCATCACTTCTAGTTTCTGGTATATTTTGGTGGCAAATATATTCCAATTTTGGCAGTCTATGCATAATATTTAAAGTGCAATAGTCAAGGAGGATGGGTCGTCCTCATTTACTCTTTTATTGAGAGCTTGTCAAAACTTAAAATTAAGTTTTCCTTCGTATTTATCGAGTCCTTAAAATTAGGTCTAAATTACTGTAGCGTTTTCAATTGCTCTAATTAACTCGAGAATTTTAAAAACCTAAAACGCTAAAATGGCGAAGAGAGCCAAATAATAACCCGTCATAAAATGAAGGGCATCAGTCTGCCACGTGATACAACCTCATAATTGATACAATTATAAAATAAAGTCCTTTGGAGAAACCACCATATAACTGCTACAACAATCAAAATTATCAAGTGATGGCGAATTTCGAAGTGAATGTTATGCAATAATAAATTTAATGTCAACATCGGTTACGCTATTTAATGGGCTCCTGTAGAAATGCTTTTGGATACATGAGAAAGGTCGAAATTGGAACCAATTTATATCCAGGAAACTGATATCAATCACTATATTTTGAGATATTGGTGGCGGGCGTCTGTGGAATTTCTCTCTTTATTGAGCACTTGAAAAGTATAGTGAGATTACTAAAGAAAACACGTTTTGAGAAATATTGAAAAGTTATTTGTAAATCAATGCAAGAGACACAAACGAAGCAATAATTATCAATTATTTTTAAGTTACGGCAATAGTTTTGAAACCAAGAGGATAAATGTTTACAAAGAATTTATTAGAGAGAGGATAGTGTTTAATAATTAATAGCAAGGCAACTAAGGAGCCAAAATTATTAATTTTTCGTTGACTATTGCTTACGTTAAAATATTTTCTGATGTGAGTTTGCAGAATGATGCAAAAATAAGCTAGCTTGAGGTTAGCCGACATAAAATTGTTTTATATATTAATATAATAATTCCTAGGACGCACAGGAAGTTCGTAGCACAATCCTAATTTAACAATAAAACTTAGTGAATAGATTATTTTTCTAGAATTCAACAAAGTCAAAGACGCATGGAAAAGAAAATGTTGGGAAACCATTTTAAGAGTCAGTGAAAAGATTAGTATTATGATAGTAATAAAAGAAATGTGGGGAACAAAAAAGTGATCTTTAAAGAAAAAGAGGCTTAATTTCGACGGATGTTGATTTGCAATCTATGATATATTGCACTGCAAGTATCACAGTTCAAGTAACATGAACAGCTAATTCATATTCTTTCTCAACAAAAACGGATGAGCGGAAAATTAAAATGTTGGCCGTCAAATGCCCAGTCAGTGGCTGACTTCTCCCTCCGTACGTCACCGGCCGCACTCTTCGAATATCCCAGTGAAGTGCTTCTAAGGGTGGACTAACTCTCTGCAGCCACCAATCGTTCTCTCCCTCCCTCCACCGCCCTCCTCACCAACACCACAGCCAAAGAATCGCTCACCGCGTCTCTCCCCGGGGGTTCGGCAAGGGCAGAGACTGCGTGCCTCCCCCCTCCCTTCCGGGAAGGGCGTGATCGCCGAAGGGGGCGATATTACGGGCGTATTCGGCATTGTTCTCATAGAGGGCGCAAGGCGGCAATGAGACCTAATTACCAGGCCGAAGGCGAGAGTACTTTCGCGTCGGCTCCATTGTGGGTCTATCAAGCATCGCATTTGCCGTCGCCATTGGAGTGAGAGAATGACGTATTCACTGCGTTAAACCGCTCGTTCTTCCATTATGGCGATTCGATTCTTCTGTCACTACCGGGCAATGCCGTATGTTCTCAGTTCACCGAAATTCATCGGGAAGGTTGACATTTCTGTGCCCCGCACATTTTTATAAGTGCCTATTTCGCATGTGCCTTGGGAAAATGGGAAAGTTTTGTTCTCATAAAATTTTTGGATCGAGTAGCAGAACGCAAGTTGTTCACGAACAATGTATTTTCATTATATCATATGTGCCAATTAGCTACCTTGCTGTATGAAGATCCCATTTTTGTCCAAATATTTTCTTATGTTGAAAAAGAAAAGTTATATGAACCATAAACCTTTATGGTACACGAGCCAATATGGATTTTCTATTTAATTTTGAAACACTACAGTCAAAAATATTTACAATAAATAAAAATTTAATATTTTTTTAATAAGATTTTATGATACGATGACCACAGTGACCTTAGCCATTGCTCATAATGGATATGACTAGTCCATTTGGTCTGGGTCCCATAGATGCCAGGATTTTTCAAGGTACCCATTATAAGTTGTTGTGATAAATATTTGCGGTGGCTTCCCGCTGCGTTCCTCATTAGTGTTTTTAACGTGGCACCATCACTCACAGGCCGCCCCGCGGAGGTCGGACGCCTTTGCAGCTACTGAAGACGCCGTTTGGACTTCTTTCGTCTATCTCCCACCCGCCGATCTATCTGGCATGACCCTGCCAGGAGTAAATGTCATTCTCCCACCAGCACAGCTCTAGTGGTCATTAGGACGAACAAACCTTATCAACACGACATGTTTGTAGTCAATAGGAAGGGTCTCCCTTTATAACGAAATTGCAATTTCCCAAAAATCCTCTATATTTTGTGTCGTATGATACAGATTGTTTTCACATTTTTAATATTTACATAATGCCATTCCGATCATCACTTACAAGGACGGTAACCCAAGAGGAAATGCTTCGTAAAATAGGTAGTGCAATTTGGTATATATTTTGCATTAGAAAGTAAGCTCTGGTGAAATATGCACATATTTGAAATTTTCAATAACAATTGATGCTTATTAAGTATTAAGCGTTTTTATATCCATTTTCAGTGTGAGGTATGATATCATATGACTTTGAGCCGGTTTTCATTACGCAAAACAAATTTGAAGCATCTATTCTATCAAGCAGTTTCTGCGCTGAAATTTGACATGAAAACACACAAGATCTCTGTATATGGTGTGATAATTACTCAAAATGCATCTGAATATTGCCCCACTAAATCTTTTGATACCAATTTTGGTCCGTAATTTCTATGGCGTGTTTATCCAAAAATTAAATTATCACTTTTGCAAGGCCTTCGTGATTAATGTCAGTATCGTAGTAACCAAAACACGCAGAGAATTCCCTATAAAATTTCACCCTAAGATATTGAATCATATACTGCATGAATAATATCCCAGAGAACAGGGTCCGCCTAAGCATTTACGACCATAAATTAACGGGGAAATATTTTTCCTTCGCGCGTTTTAGGCATCTTGATAATCCATGGATTAATTTTATTAATAATATCTTATTGAATACTACCGCATTAATTACAATGATGGACTTTTGATATTTGTATCCGTAGTCACAATTTTCCTGCAGTGTTTCGAAACACCGTATATTTTGTGCAAACTTGAGCGTCCTCTTTTGAATAATCAAGTGGACGTAAGAATGGAACTGGTTTTCAGAATATTTCTCATAATTCGCGGCTCTGCACGGTTGATGGCTTAGAAATATTACTTTTACAAAAATTCTTTCATACATTAAAAATCACCTTTTGTAGGTTTGCCTTTTGGTGTAGAACCCACTATCTTTTTCATCTCTTAAACACCTTATGCATATCGCATCTGTGGAACAATTAAATGCCTCTTTGGGGAAACTGGATATATTTTTAAAATGTGCACATTATTATTATTGGCAGAGATGACACATTTCTAAAATTTTCTTGCGTCTGCATTGATACTCTGTCGAGAGCCGCACAACGATTACAAATGCTGAAAATAATTACATATACTTTTATGGAAAATTCATTTGCAATTTGCAAAATAAAATGAAACCTTTTTCATACTAATTGTTTTTATCATTTTTCTTTTGGGTTTATAAGGTAATTTTTTTTCGATACATAATTAGGGGAATACGCAACGACTGTCTTGCAGCATCTTTGCGGGAACTCATCCTTTGCCCCAGTTTTCCAAAAGAAAAGCGGTTTTTGGGGTCCGGATCGTCATTTGTCCCTGGTGAATCAACAACGCATGCATTGCATACACATTTGGGTAGCAGGAGGAGCGCATCTCTCGTAAAAATGCCACCGCCGCGGCTGGGGCCGTATTTTGCCCTCCCCCCTTTTCCCTTCCGCCTGCAACGCCCACTCGCTATAATTAGGAGGCGCCCTTTGATTTAGTGGCCACTCGACGAGTGAATGGCACCGGAGGGAGTGAAGGGAGGGGCGACCGTACCGCGTGCGCGCCCACCGACTGCTTCAGCGATTAGGACGTCTCCGAATGGCGCCACCAGGTGTGCCTACGCGGATTTACTGGGACCGTAACTCGGGAGGCATAACACTCTTCAATTTACGTTTGAGGGAAGGGGTTCGGGACATAATGGCGAGTGCCTTACCGCTCGGGTGCCAGGGTCTCGCGGGTGTTAAGATTCCTAATTCATTGCCTTACGCAGGAAATTCAATTCCTGTCAAACTTTAACGTTTGCTGAATCTCGTAATTGTGGTTTATCGTCAACGAACTCATAGCTCCAACAGTACGAATCTATTATAAATCATATTATTGCGGGGGTCGCGGTAGTGCAGGGGTAGAGCGTTGCACTACTAAACATAGGGTCCGAGTTCGATTCCCGGGCAAACCTTTCTGGGCACCTGAAGCTCAACCCAAGTTTCGTGATTTTTCGGGGACCTGATCTTCCTGGGAATACAAAACCGGCATGGGAAAAGGAACTGGTCCCCCTATCCTGATATGTGAACTTTGCACGCCGTCGGGCTTAGTGCTGGGCGAACTCTACCATCCGTCACCTGCCAAAACCGACCTTAGAGTTTATTACAGTGATTTATCATATTATTTTGCTACTCTCGGTTATTGAAAATTAAAATTAACTTGTTTATTAATCCGTCATGGCTATAGTTGGGCAAGTTCGAGTATCTTGAAAAATATTTCATTAGCTTTTTATTTTCAAATTGAATAAATAAAAAATGTTCATTTACCATGTGATAACCATCTATCTAAATATTTCTCTGCTTCTTATATTTCACCAGATATTACTGCTGAACATATTTCGGTGCATAAAGAAGTGGAGTTCAAATTCAATACTCCTCGTTTTGTTAAATGTATTTCCTTATTAGGAGAGTTAAAAGATGTAAATACTGAGTTTTGAATTCTGTTTAACCTCAAATAGTGCACTTATTGTTTCCTCTTTTTAATGCCTTACTTTTCTATTTTTGTTTAAACTTAAACATACACAAATACGAGAAACTAGTAAAACCTTGGAAGGGTGCCTTAGAAAACGAATAACACCGACCAATATCGAATCAACCCTTACCAAGGCATGAAGCTGACGTCAGCTATTGCTAACCTTTCCTATACACATAGTTACATAGTTAGAAATGCCATGAAATTTGTATTTGACCTGATCCTAGAAGAGAACTCATCGGAGTATATATAAGGACTCTGTAACAAACTCGTGTACTTCCTACATTTAAATGTTTGTGAATTTGCTATTACATAATGAAAACCACTAGTAAGATTATAGAGTTTATCCATTTGATATAGTACAAGGTAAATACTCTTTTAAAGTTATTCTTCGAAAAAATGATATTCAAAACAAGTAACTTACTCTTAGCCACTTTCATGAGTGTCACATGAGTTAAGATTTAACACCGAAAAAGTCATTTATTAATTACTATTTTATGTAGTTTTAACTTTTATAGAAAGTTCGGGGGGGACAAATTTATTCAATTTAAGTTCACCGGTCTGCCAAAATAAGTGGTAAATGTTCTAATTGCTTAACACATATTAATTTATAAGAAAAAAATTAGATACTTTTTTCCACGTTTTCGCTGATGTAATTTTATAAGTTTGAAGATTAGGTCAACTCTTAAAGGATATGCTTTCATCTAACAACGACATACCAAAATTTACCTTTTAGTAGACCAGAAAAAAATAGCCAATAAGGGAGATTTTTTAGATAGAAAGTTTTCATGTATAAACTTAGTTGCTCTCATTCGAAGCCTCAATTTGTTCAATGAAAACAATTAAATTTTTTCCGAAACGTATATAATACTGTCCGTGAACACATTTGATAATATACAGCTTTCTTGAGAAACCTGTATATATAATGAATAAATATATTTTTTATAAATTAACCACATCAAATATGCTACATGTTCCATTACGCCCTACAGCAGGTGCAACAAAATAAGAATTTAAATATTTAATCATATGGAAGCCCTAATTAATCCCCTTTATTATGCCTCCTAAAGAAAAAAATTTTAACGTTTCATTTTCAGTAATGTTTGCTGATTCAGGAATTATTATCTTTGCTATTATATACATACAAGTTTAAAAACAGGTTTATTGTATGACCTATCACATCTTGTCTGTTTGAAAATGTATACATCTGTAAAATTTGCATTAAATGCTACCGTATACTTTATTCAGAATTATTCTTCCGATTATCTCTGTACGTCATATTCCTTTTAAAGTTTATAAATAATTCAAGGTATTCATTATTCATCATTATTAAGATCTATTGCGTATTATTTTCTCCACAAATCTTCAATTTTTATGACAATTCATTTATACTATCGTCCTTTTCCTAAATTGATGCATTGCTGTTTCTAACATCTTCCAAAAATATCCCATAACTTGATCAGAGATGACCAAAGATGCTATTGGACGATTGATTAAAGAAGTCAAAAAAAGCAAATGACTTTCCTCAAGGGCTCGAGAATATACAAAAACAGGTTGGAATATGACGCTGCATATTAAATGCCTAAGAAACTCAAAAACTAATTACTTATGACATTGGTTCAATGGGAGCGATGCTTATTTATTTCCAACATAGGATAGAAAGCAACTTTAGGAATACTTTCAATATTTTCTGGACATGTATAATATAGTGATTAACTTGCTATCTTGTATTAAGTAAAACAAATAGAGCAAGTAAAATCATTATTCGTTGGTGGTAGTAAAACTAGAAGCATTTTTGCCTATTTTATTTTTTAATTTGAAATTATAATGCCTTTTTTTCGATATGCAGCGGTTAGTTAGAAATAAGATGCTTTTATGCCAGAGAGGTAATGAAAATATCGAGTTTTACATATGATCCAGGAACATTTGAAGAAAACATCCTTAAAGTATTTATACTAATGTATTGTCCATATGATCCACTGGAGTTGGAAAAGATAATTGGGAAATCTTATTCCACACTCAGTTGGGCGGCGGGATCATCCTAGTGTCCCCATTTCGAATCCCTCCGCGGGGGCCTCATCACTTGCAACGGCGTGGCTTCCCTCGAAGCCTTTTCGGTGGGTATCCTGCAGCGCGCCCCGCCGTGCATTCATTCACGTTCGCGACCATCTGGGAGATGATGGATTTGGGGGTTGGGGTGGCATGGAGTACCGGGAGATAAGCAGATTAAACGCGACGACAAAAAGAAGAGGGTTTGTTATAACATCTTCCTGCGACTCGCCCCTCACCCACTCGATCGCTCCCTCCTGGCGTCTGCGGGCACTATTTGCTCTGGTTCCCCGCCGCCTTAACCCCGACGGAGCCAGCAAGCGTGTCCGTCCGTTCATTTTTCCGCCTCGATCCTCCTCTGTGTCATGGGGAGGAAAAGAAACGACACCATACCCCCGACTCCAACCCCCGACCGGCATGGAAAGGGGTTGCATCGGAAGCATTTCGAGCGGTGGGGAGGGGAACGGCGAGGAGTTGGGGGAGTGAGTGAGCGTTATTCCTTCTTGAACCCTTCCCCGGTCCCCCCGTGGTCGACGCCCCGCCCATTCTCGTTCCCTCGCCAGGAGCGTATATGGAATCCGATACCAAGGATACAGGCAGTGATACATAAATAAAATAGACGTTTGAAATGTGAAATAGCGCCACGCTCCACTGATCCCCGTAAAGGGCAACGTAGTGTGTGCGCGGCGCTCGAGATGGTGTGAAGGGGGTGGGGGTTGGGGCAGAATTGGGTGGAGGCGGAGGCGGTTGGGTGACTCGTCAATTCAGCCGTGAACAGTTGACGTGAGGAGTGCGTCGAGAGGAACGCGGCAACAAGGATCTCTCGAGGGGGCATTTGGGAGGGGGATGGTGCGCCGCCGGGGGCGGAGGGTGTGATTTCTTCCCTCTTCTCTGGAAGGGCTAGCTTCCATGCGGGAACGCTCGACTTAAAAGCAAGCTAGCAATTCCTAGAAGGACGGCATATATATATATATATATATATATATATATATATATATATATATATATATATCCCTCCCATGGACTACAACCTTGTCGTGGTGGAAGGGCTTGTGTGTTCCGATGACCCCTAGAGCTGTGCTGGCGGGAGTAATAATAATTACTCCTGGAAGGGTCACCCATGCCAGATAGGTCGAAGGTTAGGAGCCAGACGAAAGGTAGTCCACGCAGCGTCTGTTCCTCAGTGAGGCGGCTGCAATGGCGTCTGACCCCAGTGGGGCGGCCATTAAGTGATGGTGTCACGTTAAAAACACTATTGAGGAAGGCAACGGGAAACCACCTCAATTATCATTCCCAAGAAAATATGATGGACGCAAAACAGAAATTGAGTCCTGGCAACTGCGGGACTCGGCCCAAGGGGCCGTGTGTCGTGCCCGGCAGCGGGGGAGGCAAGGCTTCCGCGGTCGTCATCCCACGAAATCCTTGCGGGGGAGAAATAACAGCAGCAGGACAGAAGACTCAGAAGAAGGCGAAAGTAGTTAGAAGAGGAACCTAGAACGTCAGGACAATGTTTAGGAGAGGCAAATTAGAAAATATTAAGCGAGAGATGGAAAAAGGTAACATAGATGTTTTAGGCCTCTGCGAGGTGAGATGGAAGGATAGCGGGGATTACTGGAGTGACAATTATAGAGTAATATACAGCGGCGGGGACTAGAGCCAACGAGGGGTTGCCGTAATTTTAAATAAAGGGGTAGGAAGAAGCGTAGTCAACATAGAGCAAGCGACAGATAGAATTTTACTCGTAGAGATTAAAGCAGAGCCGACGAACTTGGTCATTATTCAGGTATACATGCCACCGAGCAACCACAAGGAGGAAGAAGTCGATAGGATGTATGATGAGTTAGAGGATATCATCGCGAGTGTTCCTGCAGGGAAACATTTGATAGTGATGGGGGATTGGAATGCGACGGTAGGCGAAGGAAGAGATGGTGGTGAGGTGGGGGACTATGGGTTAGGCACGAGGAATGAACGCGGGGAGAAAGCAATTGAATTCTGCAGGAGACAGGGGTTAGTCATCACTAACACATGGTTTAGACACCACAAAAGGCGTAGGTATACATGGAAAATGCCAGGTGACTCAGAAAGGTATCAGTTAGATTATATTATGGTTAGGCACAGGTTTAGGAACAGTGTGATAAATTCGCACAGTTTCCCAGGAGCGGATGCGGACTCTGACCACAATTTAGTTGTTATGAAATGTAATGTTCGTTTCAAGAAGATAAGGCAAGGGCGGCGGGCTAAAAAATGGAATTTAGAAGCAGTAAATGCATTAACGAGGAAGGAGTATCAGGAGGCTGTAGAGAAAATGATGGATGACGGTAAAGAACTGAGTACTATCGAAGAAAAATGAGAATGTATCAAGAAAGGGATATTGGAAGCCGCTAAAGACACTATAGGAACCGTTAACGGGAAAAGGATAAGGAAACCATGGGTAACGGATGAGATGATTGCAAAGATGGATGAGAGAAGAAGATGGAAAAATGTAAACACAGAGTTAGGCAAAATGAAGTACAAAGAGTTAAACAATAAATTGAGAAGGGCCACAAATAAAGCAAAAGAAGAATGGTGGAAAACGCAATGCGAGGATATGGAAAGTTTACAGAAGAAGGGTGAAATTGGTGCTCTATACAGCAAGGTTAAGTTATTATCGGGAAGTAAGAAGGCAAGATGTGTGCTAACAGTTAAAGATAAATGGGGTAAGATAATAGTTGAACCAGGAAAAATCCAAGAGAGATGGAAGGAATATATAGAAACACTGTATGGTAAAGAACTTAGGCCGACAAGGTTAGACATAGAAAAGGAACATGACGTAGAAGAAGATAGCTTAGGTCCAGGCATACTCGACGATGAAATAGAAAGGGCATTAAAGGAGATGAAAGCAAATAAGGCTGTGGGGCTGGACAATATTCCTGTAGAAATGTTGAAATGGTTAGGGAAAGGTGGGAAGAAGGCCATATATGGACTGATTCGTAGTATCTATGAGGAAGGAATCTGGCCGGAAGATTTTGTGAGATCGGTGTTAGTTCCTATTCCAAAAAAGGCCAAGGCTTCGTCATGTGAGGATTACAGAACAATAAGTTTGATATCCCACGCAGCTAAAGTTATTCTCAGGATCATCAACAAAAGGATAGAGAGTAAAGCAAATGATTACTTAGGGGATGATCAGTTTGGGTTCAGGAAAGGAAGAGGTACGCGTGATGCCATTGCAGTAATGAGATCACTAGTCGAGAGGAATATAGAATACAATCAGGACGTTTTTGCCTGTTTTGTAGATTTCGAAAAAGCGTTTGATAGAGTGAATTGTGAAAAATTAATGCGTGTATTGCAGAAAATAGGAATGGATTGGAGGGACAGGAGACTGATCCGCAACCTGTACATGTCTCAGACTGCTCAGGTGCGAGTGGGGAACGGAGAGTCCGGATGGGCAGTGTTAGGAAGAGGTGTAAGGCAGGGTTGCCCATTGTCACCGGTACTTTTCAACGTATATGTAGAGGAAATGATTAAAGAGGCATGGGAAGAACTGGAGGTAGGAATGAAAGTCGGAGGGGAATTCGCAAAATCGGTTAGGTTTGCTGATGACCAAGCATTAGTTGCTCAGTCAGCCAAGGGGTTGCAAGCATTGTTGAGTGAATTGGAGGTTCAGTGCGATAAATATGGGATGAGAATAAATATTAATAAAACAAAGGTTATGCGATTTTCCAGAAAGAAAAAGGCTAAGCTAAATTTTAAAATAGGCGGGGAAAAAATAGAGCAGGTAGAACAGTTTACATATCTCGGAAGTGTTTTGGACCAACGCGGTCAAAGTGGTAGGGACGCAAGGAGAAGAATTGCGCTAGGCAAGGAGGCTTTCTCAAGGAGGAGGGAGTTGATGACGGGGACGTTGAGTAGGGATGTTAAGACAAGACTCGTTAAAACTCTGATATGGAGCGTAGCTATGTACGGCGCGGAAACGTGGTCGCTGAAGCAGGAGGATAGACGTAGATTGGAGGCTTTTGAAATGTGGGTGTGGAGAAGAATGGAAAAGGTGAAATGGAACGAAAGGAAAACAAATGAGGAAGTACTAGAAATGGTGGGGGAGGAGAGGGGTTTGTTGAGAGAAATCCTATGGAGGCAGGAAAAATGGATGAAGGGCGTATTGAGCGGTAGTGGAATGTTGAAGCGGGTAATAGAGGGAAGAATGTTGGGCAAGCGAGGTAAGGGTAGGAATAGGATAGGGATGTTGGACGAGATGAAGGGAGGAAAGAAGTACACCGAGATGAAGAGGGACCTGATATAGATTAGTTTGCTAGGTGGGGAGTCACAAAATGTTTATTTGATAGTTGGGTCCATCCAAAAACCTACCTTAACCGGTAGATTACTTAAAAAAAAAATATATATATATATATATACACATATATAAAGTTAGGATGGAGCAGTCAACTCAGTCCTAACTAATCTTCCGAAGAAGACTGTCTCTGTTCGAGTCTGTCGAAATTATCATGATTTTACGTGTGAGTGTTCCTTTTATGTGTTCTCATGTTGTGTTTTGCTGTCTAAGTTTTTAATTTAACACTTCCGTGTTACTTTGAAGAACTCATATATATATTTTTTTTATTTTCCCCGAAACACTTTTCAACATCGATCAATGAGATAACCTTTACTTCTTTCAGCGATGCGCTTTTAATCAACGACTGTAAAACGACGGCCCTTCAAGGTTATCTTATTTTTTTGGAAATGAGAAAAAGTCACACAGAGCCTGGCGAATCCGGCGAATATGGAGGCTGGGGCATCGTTATAGTATCGTTTTTGGCAAAGAAATCACGAAAAACCAATGAAGTTTGAGCTGGTACATTATCGTGGTGCAAAAGCCATTTTGGAGCGAATTTTGCTGCCACGCGTTTCATACCCAAAACATTGGAAAAATGTCATGGAATGATCCAACCAATATACCAACATCATCAGCGACCTCTCAGATTGTGATTCGGCGATCATTCTTAACCATTTATTTCACTTTTTCCACGTTTTCATCGATTGTTGATGTGCTGGGGCGTCCAGGGCGTTCGTCATCTTCAAGGTTTTCACGGCCTCCTAGGAAACACTTATACCACTCGTTAACTCTTAATTTACTCATGGCAGACTCACCATAGACCTTTGTTAAAATTTCACACACTTTGCTACACTTTATTTAATTTTTTACGCAAAATTTGTGACAAATTCTTTGATCCATTTCTGGTAACAAACGAAAATAGCCCAGCTCATAAAACACGTCTAACCTTAGTGGCTGTCGCAGACAAAGTCCACAATGAATACAGCTGAAAGTTTTACATACTTCAGGGGCATGTATAACAACATAATAAAAAAAAGGTGACAATCGGACTCTCCAAGCCCGCGAAATCGAAATCTTCTCGTTAATTATTGAACACACCTCTTTTTCGAGATTCGAGATAGGAACTAAAACTGATCTCAAAAAGTGTTCTGGCTAGATACCTACCTCATAGATACTCGAATCAGTTATTTTCAGAGACTTCCTAATACATTTTTCTAAACCTTTTAGTAGTTCTGCAGGAATGCCGTATGCCCCCACGGCCTTATTTGGTTTCATCTTCTTTAATGCCCTTTATATTTCATCGTGGAATATGCCTGGACCCAAGCATCTTCTTCTACGTAATTTTCATTTTCTATGTCTCATCCCCTTAATTCCCTTCCCATTTCATTTTCGAACATACCTGGAAGTATGCTATCTTCAGTTGCGTCATATTCCCTTTCTATGCCTGACCTTGCTGTCCTAACTTCTTTGCGATACAATCGTTTAATATATTACTTCATATCTCTTGGATCTCGGATATTTCGTATTTCCACTATTACCCCATTTGGCCTATATCTAACCCAGATGTACCCTTCTCACTTTCCGTTAATGCTTTATTACTTTATGGTGCATCAATTTATTATGGGTTATTATAACCTTATTAATTTATGGTGCATCAATTTCATTTCCCTCTGGAATCTTTCCATATCCTTGCACTACGTCTTCTACCATGCTAGCCCAATTTGATTCTTCCCTGTCCGTGGTTTGTGGATTTCAAACGCTCCTATTTCCTGGGATCAAGATTTGCCCTGTTTCCACGAGCCAAAGCAAACTTATGGCTGATGACTGTGAGGCATATCTTTCAAAACTTAGTAAATTATCCAACTTATTAAAAGAACCAAACTGGGAATCACTCATGGAATAAAGATTTAATTACAGATTAAATGTCTTGCATAAATTGAAAGGAATTTTCTTAAATAGTGATGTTGAATATATATTATTACCCTCATCGTACTGCGATGGGAGAGATCATGCAAATAAAATTAGAGATTAAGTGTAGAAAGAATAAATTTAAGAGATCATTTTTTCCACGAACTGTAAGGGATCAAAATAACATTTTCCGACCGCAGTAGAGTCATTTTTGGGCCAAAATTAATCTAGTGTGTATTCACTCCTTGCCATACACCCTATCGATGGTTTGCTTGGTAGAAAAAATACATAAATACCTATCTTAATATATTTTAAATCAAAGAATTTGCTCGAGTACTGAATATGTCCCTTGCGATGCAACCATTCCTGCACCATGATCTTTCAAATCCTAAATCCATAACACAGGAAATTGAGTTTTAAATCATGTGGTCTTATTGTTGTCGCTACTAACTTCACTCGAACTTCACGAGAATAAGCGATGTTTAGTCTCGTGGAGAGTAATTTTGTCCGTTACGCTGGATATAAAGTGCTACTAATTGAATTAATTGACACATGAAAGGTATACCATTGGATTTTGCCGGGGTACCTTATTTAAGCTACACCATTATACTAAACTAATGGGTAGAGGATTTGGGCAAGGGGAATGGGGCGCGTAGCCTGAGAGTAGTTGGATGATCTGAATCGGGAGACGGATTCATTCTATTCCCTCTCTGCGTCGCGGGAGACTGGGGAGATGGATGTGGTTAGTGAGTGATGAGGGAAATTTTTTTGCTGTCGGTTGACTCACAGGAGGGCCAGGAGTAGGCCAGCAGGGGTCACGTGGATTTTCGGATTGGCTGCCAAGGGGTGAGGACGAGAAACATTATTATTGCTGCCCCTCTCCTTTGACGGGGAGTTTCAATTTTTTTCTGCGGGCAGGATGAAGAGTTTTGCTTATCGCACCGAGTGCCTCATTGTTTTTGTTAGCACGTTTCTTCTGTCAACATCTACCAGTGGGGAAGGGGGACACGGTGATCACGAAAGTCTATTCCTCGGCCTTCGTGAACAGACGATTTTCTATTGTCCACTTCATTTTTTAATCAAGATCGAAAATTGTAGCATATTGCGTCTCTTATGATAAAATTGGGCTGTGGATTTATGAATGCTGATTAGGATTTATTAGGAGAACGACTTTTGAAGTGGTTTACGGAGTTTTTTGGTTTCTTTGAGGGATTCAATCGAAGAATATTATCCTTCACGGAAAAATGTATTATCATTTTCAGCTAGGTGCCACTTTTGTGTAGCTCTTCAAAGAATCGCTAAAACACATTCGGAAAAAATAAACATATGCGCGGAGATGTGCGCAAAAGTTTGTCATCAATACTATTTCATGGTTCACAGACTCCATTAACCTTTGTTGCAGAATTCTGGGATCACCCTTAAGGTATTTTTGGAAAAGTTTTTTTATGAAGCATATTTCATAGTGAAATTAAATTTTAAGTCCATCCATTAGGACAGTGCGAACTATAAAATGTATAAAATGCATTTGAAGTCAATGTGTTTCTCACGGCATTAGTAGCATGATAGGAAATTGAATAAAGCATTTAAGCCCTAATTTGATGCATAAAAAATTTTAGCATCCTCTATCTGCATTAGCATAGCAATTTCAGATTAAATCAAACTTGTGAGCATAATCTTGTGATAGCATAATCCTACCGAACGATTGTATTTACATATTTGGGAAACTTGTGAATGGAGAAATTTATAAATTTCATATTTAAATTAGAGTACATCTCCGGAGAGTTTAATAATCTATTCTCGTTCATTATGTGTCGTGAAACTTTAACTGAATACTTGTAAAACCCTATCTTTTACATTAAAAACTGTCCAATATAGTTTGAATGTGAATTAAATCGGATAAAGATAACATCAGATCTAAGCGAAAACGAAAGGCATTTTTTCTTATTTTTAAATATTGTAGAATCAGGGCATAGTTGTAATGTTACAGCTCCATCTATTAAACCCTGCAGAAGCCAATGAAGGTATTGCTTGGATTCAGTAGTCGTTTGCCTTTGGGTGAATGCAGATTACAATTTATGCGAAAATTGTTACTCTCGCCAGGTACAAATATGTGCCGTGTCTCGATTTTGGGGGATAAAAGTATCAATTATCAACTGCCTTAAATCATTTGAAGTTGAACCAATTTTATGGATTTATGGGTTGAGGAAAGGCTAAATACAGTTGAGATTTCAGAATTTGCTCGACAATTGATGATAAGTGCTCTAACACGTTAATTTCTAAGTTTTAGAAGCACCACTACTCACGCGTGCTACGGTAAAGCGCGTGTTACAAATTGCTTGCCAGGTTGGTAGACCGGAAACCGATCAACACAAAGAAAAAGTATGTCAATGGGCGAGTGAATTTGGGCGCCAATCTACAGCATCGACCCTGCACAAGTGACATTTTCCTCTTCTTTCACTTGAAACAGTGGTTTGGATGACAACGCTTTGAAGACCACGAGGGACCCAAAATAATCGTTATTAACTGGTTCAATACGCAGGTGGCGAACTTCAAATTTTGGGCATTACAGAATCTGATGCAACGTTCCGAAAAGGGTATACAAATGAACGGCGAATATGAAAAACATTGAAGTAGGCTTGTTTGAAACAAAAACTGGAAATAGAAATGTTATTGGTGAATTTATTTGTTATGAAGAAGCGACTCTTAAGTTTCAGCTATGTCTTGTAGATCTTCAAATAGAATATTAAATTGTTAATTTTTGAAAGTTTTAAACTCTCATTTTAATGAAATTGCGTTTTAGCATGCCACATTATCGAAAATGTTATATGCTATATTGTTGTCGTATACAGATATTGTTATTATTACAGTTATTATTAAGAAATGTAATAAAAGTGTTTCTTATTTTCTTCTAGCCCTACTTATTCTTTGCACTTTACCTCACAGCCTCAAAGCAGTGCGATAGACAATATTTCGGTTTAACACCAACCAAGTTCTCTTCAAAATAAATCTATTTTTTTTGTTAACTTGCCCACATTTACATTCCTTGTAAATGTTCCATCCAAGAGAGTGCGTAAGCGGGGGTAACGCGTACGATTTATTCGAGCCTTTCTATTTCGGCGTTTCTGATGAAGTAGGCGCTTATGAGAGAATTTTACTCTTTCAAAATATTCATTACTGCAGGCTTTTTTAAGTTTAATCTAATTTTCAGATCTCGCACCAGCATTTTGCAGCCATTAGGTAATCTACAAAAGCTACTTTATGCTTAGGGTAATGGATAACTCTGTAACCCCCCGCATCGCAACCCCCTTCCAATACTCATTCTTCGCCAGAACAATCAGAAATCCTAATAGTAAGAATCCGAAGTCCATTTAGAAATATTAAAAACATTTAACTTACACGTCGGAACAAAATTAAAAATTCAAAGATTGTGCATATGTATGTTTGTTGGTAGTTTGTGGGTTTGCATATGTGCGAAAGTGTTGGGTTGAATGGGTTCTCGCATAACTGTTTACCATATTTGTTTTGTGGGCTATACATTTGTGTCTTCTGCCTGCGGTTTTTTCCTAATTTACGGGTGGTGCCCTAACACCCCACGCCATACACCCTTTCGGCGGCTTGCGGGGTATTGAGTAGATGTAGATGCAGATGAATTGTCGACAAATGAATGTATATTTCTCGTGACAGCGCAGTTGATGTTGTTAATGCAAGGGATAAAAGAGGTGATATAAGAACTTAAGATAAAGTGAATGAAAATTTGAAGTGAACACTGGAAGTGACCTCTATTGCATTAGAAACTCCATCTATGGCTGCTCTAACACCCCCTTCAACCACTGTTACAATGTTTCCGTGCTAGCATTCCTTCCCCCATCCGATAACCCTATAAAATTAAAAACAATGGAATTGGCATTTATATGGCTGTGTAAAGCCTATCAACATCCGGGTCTCAATGTCGTTCACTAAATGGGGGGGTGTGGCTGAGATGGATGGAGGTGGATTTGTTTGTTGCGAGGTGGTGGGACAATTTATTCATCCGCATACATTTTGTCATCCTTGTCCTGTGTTTTGACTTGTCAAGCCCATATGATGACTTGGTGAGTTGATGCCTTGGTCATGGGTGTTGTGGGATCTGTGGATGAATTGTTAGTTTTTTGTGTCGCTTGTTAATATTTCCGCATCCTCCTTATTCCATCTCCCCTCCCCTCTGGCCTCCCTTTCCCCCTCCATAACCTCCTCCTTCACCCCTCTCCCACCACCTGTTCCCCGCTCCGCTTTCTCCCCCTCCATATACCCCTCCTTCACCCCTCCCCCACTACCTGTTTTTTCCCCTCTCCCTCGTCCCATACTCTGCACCGCGTACCCTTTTCCTTAGTCATATCTTATCTTCCGAAGAAGACGGAGCTCGAGTCCGTCGAAAGTATCAAGATATTATTGTGACTGTTCTTTTTATGTGTTCTCGTGCTGTGTTACTGTCTAAGTTTTATATATATATGTATATATATATATATATATATATATATATATATATATATATATATATATATGATACCTATGTCATATGCTTCTAGCTTTGTGCGTAGTATATTATGAGATTCTCAGTCGAAAGTTTTAAACTTAGAAAACTACCTCCACTGGAATATTACTCTCTCCTGAACTGAAAATATCATGAGCAAAAAGCGCAAGTTGTGTCTCGTAGGATTTATCCTTTCGGATACCGTGCTGCTAATTCATCACTAACACTGGAATTTTGAGATTTCCCATATTAAACTATTAACTATATATTCCATAATCTTGAAGAAATGAATGTGAGGGAAACACGTGTAGAACTGCAATTGTTCGGTTCTTCTTTCTCTCCGTTAATCTGTCAATTGGTAATACATTAGTCGTTTTACATTTACTAGGAACCTTGTGCTCTACGAGCAATTTCTTATATGATACCTCGGCGCGGCGCAATTCTCTATTATTTATTTAGATCACATTTTCCTAAACACTTCAGTAGTTTCACAGGAATTTTGTCTATCCTCACGGCATCATTTGGCTTCATCTCCCCTAGTGTCCTTTCCTTCTTATCGTCTAGTATGCCTAGAACGAAGCTATCTCCATCTACGTTTAACCATCTTCCTATTTCTAACCTTGCTGCCGTTATTTGTGTCCCATACAATTCGTATATATATATATATATATATATATATATATATATATATATATATATATATATATATATATATATCTTCAATCTCCCTTGGATCTTTCTGTGTCAACTGTTATCTTACCCGGCTTATAACTCACTGTTAGCACACATTTTCCCTCCTTACTTCCCGATATTGATTTAACCTTGCTGTATATAGCGCACCAATTCCATCCTTCCTCTGCAAATGTTCCATATCCTTGCACTACGTCCTTTGCTTTTCTTGTTGCCCGTCTCAATTTATTATTTAAATCCTTGTACTTACTCCTACCTAAATCTGTGTTTACATTATTCCATTTTCTTTTCTTATTTATCTTTTTAGTTACATCATTCGTGATGCTGTTTTTCCTTGTCCTTTCCCATTTATGGTTTGTAGAGTTTATTTTGCGGTTTTCGATATCCCTTTTTGATATATTCCCATTATTCATTTGTAATACTCAACTTTTTTCCTTTGCTCATGCTTTTTTCTACAGGCAGCGGATACTTTTGACTGCTATTCCAATTAATGCTTCTATATTCAGTTTCGTAACCTGCTTTCCCTGCCTTATCTTTTTGATTGGACTTTACAATGACTACATTTCTTTCAGAAACACAGCACTCGTATGAAACATAGTTGACGACGGGCACGATACATATAGATGTGAAGAAAGTATAAATGATGACTTCTTTGTCACGAGATAATGAGCGTAGATTGGCGGCATTCGAGATCTGGATTTGGAGGAGTATGTAGAGAAGGAATTGGATAGAGAAGAAGACCATGGCTGATATTTTATTTGGGGTAAGATAACAAGGCAAGCTGCTCTTGGCGAAATTGGAAAAAGGCATTGGATGGAGGAGAAATTTGAATTGGGGAGATGAAGAAACCTTAAATGGCATTGAAATGTTGGAGGACACGATAGAATCGAGAACTGTGGAAGGGTGAGGTCCTTTTTTAGATATAATGATGGCAGGTGGAATTTACGAATGTATGAAGAAAAAATAATGTAGGACGAAGAAAGAGGGAGTTCCTATGATGCTTTAGGCTAATAAATCAATAGGGCTCGTTTGCAATTCAACCGTGTACAATGGTACACTACCTTGGATTCTGGAAATTATGCTTAATTATGTTATGCTTGACGAGAGAAGACGCAAGCAAATTTATCCGAGCCAACAAAAATATTTTTAAATATTCCCTCGTCAGAGTAAACTGCATGCTCTATTTGTACATATTTTACTACCCAACTAAACAATATGACTGTGGTCGATGTATAGAAACAAATGTGCTCACAATATTTCTTTATTCGGTGCCATAGGTGCCAACGATACATATTTCAGCATTTTTTCAAAATATAAAGTCAGCGGAAATACGTCTGCTTCATTCATTCGTTTTCTATTCACGTGAAAATTTTCAAATACTTCATTGCGTAATTATCCCAGAAAAAAATTTCTATTGCTTTTAGTAAATATTGTCTCTCTTGTACACAGCCGATGTCCTGAAAAGTCTGCCAAAAACGTAATTCAATGTGTAAAATAACGAATATTTACTCGTGTGACAGCTTAATACGGGCACTTTTTAGATGTTCACTTTTTTCATTGGTATACTTTGCTAAAAGTAATTTTTCATGAATTTCAAGCAACTACTTTAGTTTATTTTCAGTAAAAGAAGCTGAAATGAGGCCGCCTTGCCCACCGTTTACCCAAAAGCCCAAATTGGAAAAAGCAAACACTGCCATTTCAAAGATTAAGAGCATAGCGAAGATTTGAAAAATTGAATTTGTGTCTTTTCAGCACAAATGGATCCCGAAAATTTTCTTAGATATTTTAGGGGTACAATTATACTGCAAACTTATTGCAACGCAACGATATTTTGCCCATTTCTCAATACTCTATACCGCCTCTCCATACTGTTGACGAAACTGCTACAGGTATATTGGTAAGTGTGCCTTCCGCGAGAAACATAGGGGGTGTTCAATCTTCACAAATGTAGTCAAAATGGCTAAATAAATCTTGCGTAAATAACATAGAAAGATGGCTGGAATGAAATATATACAAAGCCTTTCCCAAAAAGATAAGTGTACTGATTTTTTCTGAAGAAGTAGATGACTGGAGTGGGACGATTTGTGGCGGGCCAAATGGCGAAAAGTCTTGGGAAAGAAACACGACCCGCGACAGTTGTCTGCGAGCTAATACAATCTGCGCACTGCACCCCTATTCGACGATTGCTTAACGAATTTACGATTTCATTTTCTATGGAGCCATTATATGCGATTAAATCGAGCTTTAATCTTAGTAACTTTGGATCGTAAACCATAACCATGGTTAAGGATGCTTTTGGAAATGGAAAAATAAGTATCCTAAGTGATGGTTTTCGCTTGCACAGGATGGGTAACATGGAGGTTGACGATGAGAAATCCCCTGGATATCCATCAACAACACAGTGTGATGAAAATGTTTATAAAGTAGGACACACGTTCTATTTTGATTGACACTTAAGTGTGTAGCATGTTAGCATAAGAGTGTAATATTTACAAAACCACAGATCATTGCAGTCTTGCGGAACATTTATTATGGAAAAGCTGGGCCAATATAGTCTCCAAGGTGCTATCGAAAGACAGCTTGTATGACAATATTGCCTTGGACACCTTAAACCACGTTAAAAGTGACCCTGGTTTTTAGAAGAGGTACTTACGTATCAAAAGAGGACCTTGAATGCGATCTATATACACAATAATTATATATATATATATATATATATATATATATATATATATATATATATATATATATATATATATATATATATATATATATACTTATATATACTTCAAATCCCGGTCAAGGAAACATTTTTACTTTCGTGATCTGCTCAAAAACCGCCTTCCCCACATGTCCTGTGTTCGCCTTTTATGTGTTTTCCTATCCCCTTTCCTTATACCTATTTCTATTTTTGAATATATATATACATATATATATTTTTTTTATAGTGCCCATCATTATATTCTTGGGAATCATAATTGAGGTGGTTTGCCGTTGCCTTCCTCAATAGTGTTTTTAACGTGACACCATCACTTAATGGCCACCCCACTGGGGTCAGACGCCATTGCAGCCGCCTCACTGAGGAACAGACGCTGCGTGGACTACCTTTCGTCTGGCTCCTAACCTTCGACCTATCTGGCATGGGTGACCCTTCCCAGAGTAATTATTATTACTCCCGCCAGCACAGCTCTAGGGGTCATCGGAACGCACAAGCCCTTCCACCACGACAAGGTTGTAGTCCATGGGAGGGATATATATATATATATATATATATATATATATATATATATATATATATGCGGGTGGCGGTGGTCTAGTGGGTAGAGCGTTGGACTACTGACCGGAGGGTCCCGGGTTCGATTCCCGGGCAAGGCACTTTGGGCACCTGCAGCTCCACCCAAGCTAGTTGATTTTTCGGGTACCAGATCATCCTGGGAAACCATAACCGGCACAGGGAAAGGAACTGGCCCCCCTACCCTGATGTGTGAATATTCACACGCCGTCGGGCTTAGTACATGGGTGAGCTCTACCATCACCTACTAAACCGACCTTCGGGTTGATTACTGTGTTTATGGTTTATATATATATATATATATATATATATATATATATATATATATATATATATATATATATATAAAAATTCACTGATAGTCACAACAAACACAGAAACAAAAACACACAAAAGAGGGACTCACTGGTTCTCGAATTTTCGGTGGTCCAACCACCTTTCTCAAGAGGAATTAGGAACAGTACTGATTAGAACTAGGATAGGATTAGATAAAACTATTTGATACAACTGACTAGAATTAGATTAGGAGTAGAACAGTTCTGTTCCTAATTCCTCTTGAGAAAGGTGGTTGGACCACCGAAAATTCGAGAACCAGTGAGTCCCTCTTTTGTGTGTTTTGGTTTCTGTGTTTGTTGTGACTATCAGTGAATTTACATTACACGCTTATGGGTTTTCCAAAAAAAAGTGTATATATATATATATATATATATATATATATATATATATATATATATATATATATATATATATATATATATATATATATATATATATATATATTATTTTACACATAGAAATAGACATATATAGGAAAGGGGATAGAAAAACACATAAAATGTGTTTTCCTATCCCAAATAATATTTGTTCACCGTATGGCGGGATTTTCGTGTCTGATATATATATATATATATATATATATATATATATATATATATAGAGTCTGCCCTGAAGAAGGCCTCGGAGTAGGCCGAAAGCTCCAATCATCTACAGTGTGAGTGTCCTTTTACGTGTTATCTGTTTTATTCTGTGTTCTCTTGTGCAGTCCCAAAGTTATATAAAGAAAACCATAAACACAGTAATCAACCCGAAGATCGGTTTAGTAGGTGATGTTAGAGCTCACCCTTGTACCAAGCGGCGTGTGAATATTCACACATCAGGGTAGGGGGGCAAGTTCCTTTCCCTGTGCCGGTTATGGTTTCCCAGGAAGATCTGGTACCCGAAAAATCAACTAGCTTGGGTGGAGCTGCAGGTGCCCAAAGTGCCTTGTCCGGGAATTGAACCCGGGACCCTCCCCGGTCAGCAGTCCAACGCTCTACCCGCTAGACCACCGCGACCCGCATATATATATATATATATATATATATATATATATATATATATATATATATAGACATTGAGTACCATTTTGGAGGAATGGATTATGCCTGACATCGGTGTGTTACACAAGACTGCTGTTTTGAAGATTTTTAGCAATTAATGCTCTGAAATAAAGATTTTCCTGGATTTATTCTTTTTAACTTTGTGGGACAATGGTGGGATGAAAATTAATAACCACATGCTTGTGGGACGTGGAAGTAACACAATGCGCATGTGTTTGAAGTTGTTATATTCACCTAGTGAATTTTGAGAAGCCGAAGTATGGAATCGTGTTCTAGTGCTATGTCAACGCGAGTCAAGCAGCGTGCTCTTATTTAATGTTAAACTGCTGAAAAAGTGATTCCTACTGAGATACAGCATCTGTCGCAAAATCGTCGAAGATTTGATTTAAAATGACCGTCGAAACAGCCAAAAGCGTATTGGTTTAAACTCATCGTCAATGTCCCCGAAAACCATGTTGTTTGTGTTTGTCGTGTTAAAGTCAACCTGGCGCCAATAATCTTGCAACATGACAACGCTCGTCCACACGCCTCGCGCGCAACTGGAGGGGCTCAGCGAAACCTGAAATTAGAACTGATTCCACACACACCTTATTGCCCTTATATTTCGCCTGGCGATTTTTATTTGTTCCCTAACTCAAGAGAAGCATCAAGGGTAATCATTACACCTCGGACGATGAGGTGAAGGGAAAAAATCGATAATCGCACGCTGTTTAAGTCGCGTTGATGTCGCACTAGAACCCGTCTCCATACTGCCGCTTCTCAAAATAAACTGGATGAATAAAACGACCTCAAACGCATGCATTTATAGAGGGAATGTTACTTCCACATGCCACCAGGAGTGCTTCTACAGTTCATTTTGTTTTTGGTCTAGAAGCATGTCTGCATTAATTTTCAGCCTACCCTCGTATGTTGGTTTATTTTCACCAATTTTTTTGACCAATTTTTAATTAATAGCTTTTTAAATGTTTTTGGAAATATATGTAAAAATGCAGTGAGTTAATTTAAACTCCAATTTTGGATAAATATATTGAGAAAAGATGTTTTGACTCTGGCAGGATATGCAGTAATAATGTTCCAGAGGCTTGAAAAGTTTTTCAAGGACATCATTTTACTGGAATTATTTATTTACTTCTTTGATCCCAAGGGGAGTCGAAATGGCATTCTAGAGTTCAAGGTCTTAAAGCTTTATCAGAGATAATGAAACGGTTTCATTACATCTTGAAAGGGAGCCAGGGAAGTGATTCAAAGGAAACCTGAGACATCTGTTGCGCTGATTGCGTTTAGTTTAACGTTAGAGTAAGTAGTTCGCTTGGCAAATAGGCCGTCATCTCTACTCCCAGAACGCACATCCCGTCCCTCTCTCAATTTTACTTGGAATTCATGCTTTATATGCGCGCAGATCCATGGACCAAGGGAGGAGTATGAAGCGTTTCACTCGGTGATTGCATGTGAGATTAAATCACTCTTTAAAGGAAAAAAAGTTCTGTATCTAGCGTAACTTAAAAACAATTACGTACAGGTAACATTATTCATTGATTGTATTTTCGTGCCGATAAATGTTTTGCTACAAATCCTTTTAATATTTGTTTCTCGTGGAAGCCGAAAAAGTCTTTCTGAAGTGAAATGCTAATGACCACCTTTTTATTAATTTATTTAAAACGCTTTTATCAAAAGCACAATGCATATATTCATGTTGTATCACTTGAAAATTCCAATGACTAATATTTGGTAGGTTATTGACACATAAAGAGTTCGAGTTTGATTCTGGCACAGAGATGGGATAATCCTGGCGCCCAGGTTCACATATGTAAACGAGACAGCATTGCGAACTTAAGGAAAACTAATTACCGGTATCGAAATTGTGAATCATTTTCCTTGCAAAATTTGAGAAAACAGCACAGAAAAGCGTAAGTTTTTTGTTCAAATTTGAAATTTGGTTTATTTTTCGGATACGAATACGTCATACCTGAAATCATTTTACGTAGTGGTGAGTTCAGAGTCGTCTTTAGGGTACTGTGTTTTTCTGTTTTTATTTTTGAAATATAATTCAATTCAGAATCTCGGAAAACCTCAGGCCTCAAAAAAAATTCAACACCTCAGAAAAATTTAAAATTTTGGGGAAAAAGCTCGGTAGGAGATGTAAATTCTTACCACGGGGATGTAGATTTTAACGGAACTCAAGAAAGCGTGTAGGCTAGACAAAAGAGAGAACTGTTTACCTCTCTCGCCTCTTTCTTTTGAGCCTTTTTGTTAGATTTCCTTCATTTATGAGGCAATCTAGGTTATCTCTGGCTGGGGCATCCCCACGTGAATGAGGGTGTCGTGGCCAATCCACACCCCCTTTCGCGTGCAGTGTCGCAAGCGGTGGGAAGTGGTGAGGGGAGCGGTGCGGGCGAGGTGGCGCCGAAGAATTTCATAACATGAGAGAACGGCGCTGGGAATGCGCCGCAGTCGATCTGGTTATTTCATTCGTGCCCTATCCTCGTGGCCCATGGAAATTCTCAAGCCCACTTCAGTTCCTATTTCTGCGAGTATTTTCACATGGCACAGTACTTAACTAATATTTCTTGCATTAATAACGTTCTCCCGATGGAAAATAACAAACAGACCTAATATAATAGATAATCTTAATATAATAATAATATAATAATTTTCTTAATGACATACGATTCCAGTCTTTCGGGTGATAACTACATATGCCAATAACTTATGCTGTTTTAAGAATAAAAATGTTATGCGTTTACTGATTGTATCGAAAAATATTACTGAAATATTGACACTCCATTAAATTATATAATTGAATTTGCTAGCTTTTATTTATTTATTTAAATATTAATAGTTTTATTGAACACATCTGTTTACTTTAAAGCATAAAATGAAAATTACATGTTCTTACAATTAAACTTTATCAGTTCCAAAACGAATTTCACCACACTCTCATTGTCACTGATTTTTACTTACTCATAGTTTTAGCCGGAAATATCATATGTAAAAGTTTAACAGCATATTTGCTTGGTTTTTGGTTAACAATTTAAAGCTAAAAATATCAATGTGATATTTTAATGGAGAGACTGAATGAATTTAATGGAAGGCTTGTGAAACAAGTACATGCAACGATATGCGTTTACTATCATGAAAACGATATTCTACGGCAGAGTGCATCTCCTGTCTAATCAAAATATATCCAGTGGTGCCCTTTTTCTGATTAGTATGTGAGATATGTGAGTTCACATTGTTCTCATTTCTATCATATGACGATCAGATGGCAGGCCATGTAAGTGAGAAAATATTCAGCGAGCAATCTTCCGACTGTGTGTACTGTTGCCATAATAACGTTGAATGTAAATGCTACTTAATACAAATATATAAGATTTTAGGAAAATTAAATGTACTCTTCGTTAAGCCTTTTACTTAATTCTTATACTTAACTTCGGAATAAATTTACATTCAAATAATATATCTAATGCAGAGAAATGGATAAAGTTAGATCAGTAGGAATTGGATTGCTTTATTCATACAAATGGAAATTACTTGATTTTTAATACAATATATTGTTTACATTTTTCCTTTCAGGTATGCCTGCCCGTCTCTTTTTTACGTTGGTAAAAACATGGTACTTACAGATCTAGTCATATGTTTCCTTCCATGATATGTATTACATGTGTGTCGTAATTGTCATTTGTTCTAATACGTGTATTTTGGTGCCATATTATATTAAAACTTTGACTGGTTCTTCGTAGAAATGTTACCAATTAATAGAATTGAATAATAATATGTCATAAAACCCTGCAAGCTACCAAAAATCTGTGGTTTTAGGGCCCCAGTCATTTGTGCAATTAGTGACTATTGTCTTCAAACACTATTTGATTCCTGGTACGCCACACCCGGCGCTCGAAATGGTCATTAAAATGGAGAGAGGATACATTCTTTACATCAGTTCGAACGATTTTCAATTCCCGTTAACTTATTTAATCCTCTTTTCGGCTGTTTGTGCTGTTGAAATTATTCCCCTATTTGTAAGGATAATTAATTAGCAAATTTGCAAGCTATTTTCATGCAATTTAGTAAGTTTTGTCAGGTTATATATAGGAAAGTATATTTGCTCAGCCATGTATGTCACAATCGTTATTCCTGTGGTTTTGTAGCCGACAATTTTATGTCACAGTTTGATGATTTCAGCTCGTTTATAAGGATTTTCCATGACCGGTAGCGTTCCCGGTTTCTCGTTTAATTACAAAATTCCAATTGTGAAGTATCCTCGAAGTCTGGCCAAGGAGATGTGGAACGAAAGCTAAATCACATATCTCTACCGTAAAATGTTTCGTCAACTGCTTTTCAATTTTTGTTTTACTTGCTTCACTTGGCAGAGATTATTTTTTATCCTTCAGATAAACGAAGAATCACCCCTAGAAGTTACGTGGTACGCTGTACTCGGATCTTTATGGTATGTTGTGTTGGTTGTATCATCATCATGTTTGGCTGCATCCCCTGAAAATTGGAAGATAATTCATCAAAAAAATTAGTTAAGGTCCCGACAATAACGGCCAGATATGTGGAAAAAATTTATAATAAGAAGACGAGTCTGACAGGCCTTTTAGGGGAATTAGGCTGGGAGCCACTTAAGATGCGAAGAGAGCAAGTGAGACATAGACTTTTAGAAATGTTCAGAGCAAACGAGTTTAACAGTGACACTGAAGGAATCATTATGGGCCCACAATACTAAAGTAGATCATACCACAAAGATAAGATAATGGAGATAGATTCCAGTACAGATAGATACAAATGCTCATTCTTTCCCCAAACAAACAGGAATCATAATCGTACGAAACCGAAGTCATTAAATAAATATTAACCTCATTTAATATATACGAGTTATAAAGGTTTTTGTGTGAATATATACGACTTTGTGGGCGCAGATTGGAATGCTGCAGGTTTTGCATGCGGTTTTATTCTCTTAAAAGGGTGTTGACCAAACATCCCCCACTACACTTCCGTGTGGTGGCTTGCGGGGTACTATATTGATGAAGATAATTATTCGTCTCCGCAAGCCGATTATTCTAAAATTTCGGTGTATGGTTCCGTTCCATCATATTTAGTAGTATTTACTTAATTTAGACCTAGAAAGTGTAGGTATGTGGCAGGGGGTGAATAAAGATTAGACTAATTTTGCTCCACATATGACCCTGCCGGGGGCGGATAGTGTTATTCTAATCCCTTATCTTCGTGGAAAAAATGATATCTTAAATTAAGAGGATTGAAGGCAATACTTAAACTAATATAAGAAATAAACGTATGAACACGACTTTTAGAGACTAGCGCCAAGGTTTTATAACTCACGTGCTACAATAATCACATTGAAATTTTTAGAAGGCACCTAAAATAAAATAATCTTTGAACCACTGCGAAGTTAAATGATGTAACCAATAAGATTCTGCGCCGTATAAAATTCTGAAATCATATTTCATCATTATTACACAACCAAGTCAAAAGAGGTTATTTTGACTAAGTCAGTTTTATCATAAAATCAAGAAAAATTTTAGGTATTCCTGTTGGATATTATCCATCTTAATGTCTTTCTTTAATTCAATGAATAATTGCATCAAGGAAACAATTTTATATAGCCAATAACAACTGCCACAATAAGCCTAAATATTAATTTACTAAATCCTTTTAGTTTTCACTCAGTAGTTTTTTGTGTTCAATTAGTAAACACTAAACATCCCGTAGAGCTCTTTTAACTGTGTTACTGTAATTATTTAATTTCTTTAGAAAATTAAAATAATGGTTGCTTTTCCTTCGCAATTCCGAGCAAATAAATACAAGGAGTATTTATTTGTATAAGATTGGTTACCTCTATGTTGTTTTTGGACAGGGGCTGTGTCGTATGGTAATAAATACAAAAATTAGAGTAATTTGAGGTAAATTCTGAGATTCTTCCGGATTTTTGAACAGAAAATTTGAAATGAACACAGGTTAATGAGGGTTAAAATAGAAAAGGAACAGGCAAAGAGTGGGGACATTGTTACTTAATACCTTCCAACCCACTCGTGTTCTTCTATAAAATTGATGCAAATCAACCATAAATGAGAATAAGCTTTATTTGGCCTTCTTTGTCTAAAACCTGAGAAGACTGTTAATAAAATAAATATCCTCCCCAAAAGATAAACCATTTGGAAAATCTGTGGGAAGATGATAACAAATTTTAATCTTCAACTAGTCAAAATAAAACCAAGCTAATTGATAATAAATAAAAACCTATCTTGGTGCATAAAATTGATTTAATTTTTTTCTTAAAATTAAAAAAGGAATCTAATTCAGTACTTCCATGTGTTCCCTAAGTGAACGAAACTTTAAAATGTGAACTGGTTAATTTTTCTTTGTTTCAAATTTCAAATAAAAACACCTTTATGAAAGATTTACCCGAAGTCATTTTTTTGTTTATTTCTGTGAACACTATGCAAGACATAATTGCTAACATTTGTCCCAAATGAATTCTTCTCTATATCATGGAAACGAATAGGAGAGGTTTGGAACTGATTCTTGTCAGAGGTCTTTCAATCATATTTTATATATTTATAATGAGACACTTAAAGTTGATTGGAGCACAAAAAAATCTGATAGGAGACCGAAGAGAACATTTTTTGCGAATTTGTTGTGCCCGAACGATTAACAAAAGCCGCTGGTTCACATGAATTCGCGCTGCAATCGACTGATTCGCCCGTGGAATCACATTATTTCCGCTATCATCATAATAAGTACACCGGCAGACATTACAGGCTACCATGGAGTGTGGATGTTCGTGACATTCGTTGGTCTTTCCCCCTCATTCAGAAGTTGTAGACAAGCGAGGGCATGTTGAGACATGGGAAGGGTAAGTTCGGGCGGCGTTGCGAATGAAGCGATGATTCGTGTGTACTTGTAAAGGGGGCACCCAGGGAGGAAGCGGCCCATCTCCTGGGAGAGGGCGGGAGCTCTGGGCGAAGGTGGGAACCATTCGCAGTACACACTAGGGGAGCGGTTTGTGGACCAGAAATTAAAGCCCCCGAGGGCTGGGGGAGAAGAATTTCGGGAGGGAGCCCGAGTCAGCAGCGGAAGAGGAGGGATGGGCGCGAAGAAAGGTGATTGGGGATGGTGCCGTTGGGGAAGGGAGAGGCATAGGGTGGGTACTAGGCGGAAAATAAGCCCCTCTGTGCCGGAACGGGACGGCGAGCAGTGTTGGAATAAGGTTTTTGGAGGAAAGGGGGAGTAATAGTGGGAGAATGGGCGTCGTAGAATGTGGAATCGTTCTTGGGGGATAATCGGTGGACGGTCAAGTAGATCTGATTTTGACCATCCGCCCTGTCGTAATTTCACGCACGAAGCGAGGTGTCTTGACGATCCGTACTCCTTCGAAGGTGGATCACCAGAAAGTGACGTAATAACAGTAGGGCTGTTAAAAGGGATGTACTCCCATTGCCCCATTTTGGTTGGGATCAACCTGGAAATAATCACAGAATCACGTGAATGCCAAGAGGAAAAGATCGAATAATTAAACATCCTTACAACCCACGCACGTGCAAACACTCAAACCATAACTAAAATATACATGAACCTGCAAATATAAATTATGTCTTTGCAATGTTTAATTTTGTTCAGACTGGTAAATTAAATGTTTTTAACATTTCTAAGGTGACTTCGGTTTCTTAATATTATGATTCCTGATAGTTCGGGGAAAGAATCAGTATTTGAATCTATCTGTATTGGAATCTTTCACTCATATTTTATCTTTGTGGTTTGATCTACCTAAGTAGTGTGGGGCCATTATAATACTTTTAGTGTCATTGTTAAATTTGTTTGTTGTGACCCTTTCTAAAAGTTTAAGTCTCACTTGTTCTCTTCGCATCTCAAGTGGCTCCCAGCCTAAATCCTCTTAGAGACCTGTCACACTTGTGTTCTTATTGCAACAATTTCTAACGAATTTGGCGGATTTTCCCTGGACTAATCTAAATATATAGATTCAAGTACTCGTTAGTCCCGTACACTATTCGTGACAACAGTTAAAGTGGGAGCACCTATTAAAGTGAATGATACGTGCTGTAGAAATTAGGGTTGTACAAGATTACATTCCTACAAAACTCTACATCTGTCGTCCTAACACTCCCTCCGTACGCCATTTTTCTTGTTACGTTCAGGCAAATAAATATTAAGTCTTTTGTGCACCTGGAATTTTAAATTGTCCGTCCGGTATGTATAGAATACTAACCGGTAATAAGTGTCTGAATTGAATGTGAGCCCACCTTCTTTTAATGTTTTTTTCTTGTCCTCATTGTGCAGACATATGAATAACTGCTAACCATGTAAAACTTGTAATATGAATATTACATGGTTTGGCATGTGTAGGCTCGCATGTTGCATGACTAATGTTTGGTACCCGTCTTTCCACTCTATTTTTGGGTGGATCGCGGGGTGCCAGGTGCACGAGAAAGTAGAGGGAATACATTCATAGGTAGAATGGCTGGTGACTTATCGGCCCCTGCCACACACCCTTGCGACGGCTTCCAGGATATTGTGTAAACGTATATGTATAATAATTCATTGCCCCCATTTCTTTGATTCTCTTTTATTAAGTTATATTTTTGGAACAAAATTGTCTGCTAAATTCAAAACTAGTTAAGTGTGATCGGCAAAATATCAGAAATACATTTTTCATTTATCAGGTGTTTATCTCAATTTAGTATGCATAAATGACCGCAGTCTTTTTAAGTACAGTTGTATGAATTCAAATTTTTTCACTTTTTCCCCACAGTAATTTTTTGTTTTACAAAAAGCTAACTTTTATTAATATTACATAAATTTTAAACACACAGCAAAGATTTCTTAAAAATTGCATCAATCTTTTTAATGATAAGGAGGAAACAAACTATTTGATCGCCATCTTTTCCAAATAATTAGTTAATATATTTATAATCATTATACAGTTATTATTAAAATAATTTATGAATTTCAATGGGATTGAATTTGAAATTTCCATGTAAATTTGAATTATTAACTGATTTTATTTACCGTTTATTTTTGCAGTGTTATTTTCTTTTCTTGTCGAAGGTCAATCTAAAACCTTTATTTTCTGCTGATTTACTTCTTAAAATTAATTCATTGTGTCGTTATTTTTGCTTCGCCATGCGTTTTTATATTTATAGCAATCTGAGGTCGACACATGAATACAAAGCCTATCGATAATGAAAAGTGGATTTCGTTGGCCGTTTCCCGGGTAGTCTACCCTAAAAAATGTTTCATCATGTTGTCCTCCACCGTAATGAAACATGAGTCTGAGATTGATTATCGATTTTTCCCTTCTCTTGGTTTTTCTTCGGAACAAAAAGAATCCTCGGGAAGACAAGCGTAGTAGAGAAATGGTTAGCGGAGTGTACGCAAAGCCTTACAAGGGCACTCAAGACGCTTCGCCAGATGAACGAGCTGCCTTTAACTTCGTATTCGGAAAAAGACAAGCACAACAAAACGTTGGCCTGACCCAAAAAATGAAGGCAAAGGGGATTGGGCCGACACTAGGGGTTCGTATTGAGCCCCAACAGTAAACAGCCATTAAAATCCATTTGGTTCGCTGAGCTGATTTGCATACGCTTTCTTGGTTCCGGATCCGTCAGCGTGTGCTCAAATCTAACTATGTAATTAAATAAAACCCCAGACAGTCAATTTATTCTTGTATCCCAATGCGACCAATCATGAGAGCATTGTTGTTGGCTTAGACACGATGAGTGGAGGGGGGGAAGAGAGATGGCCAAGACTTTATCCCCCTCAACCACGCTCCATTTTAAGAAGCTTTTCATCCCCTCGCTCCTCACTGTCCTGAAAATGAGGTGGTGGTGACGAGGGGTTGCTGCCTGGATTGAATGCCCCCGGAGGGGGAGGCTTCAAAGGGGGTTGGAAAGCCTAAGAGGGCTTCCCCTCGAATCTTTGTCATACGGTAGGGTAGTGTATGTATTGGCGAGCGTACCACGATTTGCTCGACGATTCAATTAGCAAAGATCAAATTGACGGCTCAGAAAGCAAGGACGGGGGTAGAAGTTCATCTGATTGTCACGGTAAACCCGAGCGCACATAGCATGAAGTTATTTCATTTATTCCCTGACCTCGCCTACTCCGAATACTTTTTAAAACTGATTCGTTGCTCCTCCGGTCTGGCGGATTTGCTATTCTTCTCTCGTTTTGATAGAAGAGTGGGTCATTTTTCCACGTCCTGCTTGTCCACTAGATGGACTTTGATGACATCCTCATATCTTTCTCCGTCAGGCAGGCGATGCAGTATGTATATATATATATATATATATATATATATATATATATATGCGGGTCGCAGTGGTCTAGCGGGTAGAGCGTTGGACTGCTGACCGGAGGGTCCCGGGTTCAATTCCCGGGCAAGTCACTTTGGGCACCTGCAGCTCCACCCAAGCTAGTTGATTTTTCGGGTACCAGATCTTCCTGGGAAACCATAACCGGCACAGGGAAAGGAACTGGCCCCCCTACCCTGATGTGTGAATATTCACACGCCG
>CM073777.1:831435-842170 GCA_037158775.1 Hetaerina titia
TAGCCGTGATGGGCGGCATATTTAGAATACATCTAGGGATTAAAGCGACGGAAACGAAAATGTTATGAAAAGTTGGTTTGTCACGAGAGTTTTTTGAATGAGCAGGCGCAAGAGTAAGTCAATACAATGGTTGTAAGGAGACTAATTTTTATCTGTACTTAGGAGTCAAAGTGTTGCGAAAATGTTAACGCTTATTATGACGGGAATGATAATATATCACTTTCAAGACATGGGGACGGTGTTCACGGTGGTCAAGAAATATGGAATGATTCTGAATAACAGGGTAAAAATACATATTATGTTATAGGAGTTATTACGTGAGAGGACAGTGACAATATGATAACAGTTTTTGGAATAGGGTGAATATTTATGATTAGCTTTGTTGAGGAATATTGGCCGAGTTCACACCAGGAGGTGTTGGTTATAAAAGGGTCTGAGACCATCTAGGGAGCATTGATTTAATAATATGAATCAATAGAGTCACATAAAGGAGGTTCTTGAGTGAGGAACTTGCGAAATAAGTGAATGACTTGCAGGAAAGGGGCAGACGGAAAATTTGTGACCAAAACAGCGCCAAGGTGACACTCGAAGAAGAAGGAATTGGTCTTGGGAATAGGAAGACATTAACGATTTAGCGATTGGTCGGTGCAAGAACAAAGTGGCCCGTAGGAACTTAATTTAAAAGATGTAACTTACTTCCTTGAATAAATTAATGTCAACCATCTTTTTACTTTGTATTTTCTAAAAGAGTAATTGTTGACGGCACGCACGTATGTTTCATATGATGTAAGAAATTGCGCTTGCGAAACTTAATTTCAGACATTTGATGAGATTTTTAAACCGAAATAATTTGTTTGAATTCGCACAATTTTCCTGCCCAATTTTGTGCCCGTATTTTAAAAACGTCATTAATGGAAGTCTAATATGAGGGGTAAATGCACTTTATCGCAAAAATCATTCCCGTTTTCAATTTAATACGGCAGCGATGCGTGAATTTCTGAAAAGGCGATGCAGTTTTAATTTCCTGGATTTCCGAGCGCAAAAAGCACTTGTGCCTTGGGCCCGCCAATTGCATGCGCCTCTATGTTTTGTAATGACATATTTTCAGGCAAATAACGCAGCCGGCATAATGGCGTACCACACTTCGGTTGCTTTACTACACAATTTATGGCCCTCCGTGAAAACAGGGTCAAACTAGATCAGCAGCATTTATGGTTTATTCCAGTTAGGTCGGCCAACCCGTTTTTAAACCATTCACTAAATAATAGATAAACAGTAATGATCTGGTTATCGCGCGTAAATTTTATTCCTAATGCGGTCGGTGGAGTGACAAAAGCACGTGCTCCCCTCACCCATGGTCAGCGACTATGGTTTCTATTTTGTCCCGTAATGCCCTTAATTTTAATGCCTTCTGCTCTAGTTAACTAAGAGTGAGTTTCGCTTGAAGTTACTCGTATTGAAATGAATCATGAAACCGCGCGATTATTCTCCAATTCAAAAACATAAGCCTCCGAGTGAGTATGCGCCATAACAAAACCCATAACGAGTATTATCAGAATTATGGCCTCATGGAAAAGTTTCTCTTGGGTAGTAATATCGTAATGAAACGGGCAAGTAAATATACTAGGCCTATAATTCTAAACGGCTACCTCACATTGAAATACCTTGACGGGTGAATTTGAAGATTTTCAAAGTTTTTTAATAAATTTAAATTTGTAACTATTCTAAATATTTCTTCTGCTTACCTATTGTCTATTGAAAATGTATTGGAATGGAATAGAATGTAAAAAGAGTCTTAAATATGTGTGTTAATAAAAAATTATAATTATTATAAATAAATCAATAAATAAATAAATAAATATATATATATATATGTATAAATATTTTATACATATTAATGTGGGTCGCGGTAGTCCAGAGAATACAGCGTTGGACTACTGACCGGAGGGTCCGAGGTTCGATTCCCGGGCAGGGATTCCAGGGCAGGCCACCTGCAGTTAAGCTATGTGATTTTCCGAAAACCAGATATTCCTGGGAAACCATAACCGGCACAGGGAAAGCAACTGGCCCCCCTGCACTGGTTTTGTGAATCTTCACACGCCATCGGCTTAGTACATGGGTGAGCTCTAAATAAAATAAATGTAAAATGACTAAATAAAATAATAATAAATGATAAAACTATAGTAGTATAGAAGTATGGTAGTTTTTCGATGGACACAACTACCAAATAAAAATTTCATGATTCCAAACAACGATTCCTTGTTTGCCTAACATTCTCCGTTCTTTTACCGTCTTCAACATCCCAATGACACTCCATAGGATTTCTGCTAACAAATTGCTCGCCCACCATCGCTAGTACTTCATTTCCTAATTGTTATTTGTTTTCCTTTCGGGCCATTTCACCTTCTCCATTCTTCCCTACAACCACATTTGAAAAGCCTCCAATCTACGTCTATCCTCCTGATTCAGTGATCACGTTTCCACATTGCTACGCTCCAGAGTTTTGTCTTAACATTCTTACTCAACGTCCCCATCATCAACTCCCACCTCCCTGAGAAAGCCTCTTTGCCCAGCGCATTTCTTCTCCTTACGTCCCTACCACTTTGACCGCATTGGTCCAAAACACTTCCAAGATACGTAAACGTTTCTACCTGCTCTATTTTTTCCCCACTTATTATAATATCTAGCTTAGCCTTTTTATTTCTGGAAAATCGCATAACCTGGTTTTATTAACATTGATTCTCATCCCATACTTATCGCACTAAAGCTCCAATTCACTCAGCAAAGCTTGCTACCCCTTGGCTGACTGAGCAAGTAATGCTTCGTCATCAGCAAACCTAACCGATTTTACGAATTCACCTCCGACATTCATTCCTACCTCCAGTTCTTCCCATGCCTCTTTAATCATTTCCTCTACATATACGTTGAACAGCACCGGTGACAATGGGCAACCCTGCCTTACACCTCTTCCTAACAATGCCCATCCGGACTCTCCGTTCCTCATTCTCACCTGAGCCGATTAGGGGTATATTATTCTATAATTATCACTCCAGTAATCCCCACCATCCTTCCATCTCACCTAACATAGACATAAATTGTCAATATTATCTCTTTCCAATTCTCGCTTATTAATCTCTAATTTGTCTAACGTTAACTTTTTCTTGACATTCAATGTTCTTATTCTGATTTCTTTTTCTGTCCTTCTGTTGTTATTTTTCCCCTGCAAGGGTTTAGTAGGATGAAAACCACTGAAGCTGTGCGTCTCCTGCTGCCGGGCACGATAACGATTTCCGCAGTTGCCAGGACTCAATTTCTCACTTGTGTCCATCGTTGTGCTTGGGAAAAATAATTGAGGTGTTTCCCGTTGCCGTCCTCAATATTGTTTTTAACGTGACCCCATTACTCTATGGCCGTCCCACTGGGGTCAGACGCCTTATCAGCGGCTTCACTTATGGAACAGACGCTGCGGGGACTACCTTTCGTCTGGCTCCTAACCTTCGACCTATCTGGCATGGGTGACCCTACTAGGAGCAATAATTATTACTCCAGCCAGCACAGCTCTAGGGGTATCGGAAGGCACAAGCCCTTCCACCATGTCAAGATTGTAGTCCATGGGAGGGATATATATATATATATATATATATATATATATATATATATATATATGATTTCTTCGAAGTAACACGGAAGTGTTGAATAAAAAACTAAGACAGTAACACACAGCACGAGAACACATAAAAAGAACACTCACAATAATATCTTGATAATTTCGACGGACTCGAGCTCCGTCTTCTTCGGAAGATAAGATATGACTAAGGAAAAGGGTACGCGGTGCAGAGAGAGTATGGGACGAGGGAGAGGGGAAAAAACAGGTAGTGGGGGAGGGGTGAAGGAGGGGTATATGGAGGGGGAGAAAGCGGAGCGGGGAACAGGTGCTGGGAGAGGGGTGAAGGGGGAGGTTATGGAGGGGGAAAGGGAGGCCAGAGGGGAGCGGAGATGGAATAAGGAGGATGCGGAAAGAGTAACAAGCGACACAGAAAAGTAACAATTCATCCACAGATCCCACAACACCCATGACCAAGGCACCAACTCACCAAGTCATCATAAGGGCTTGACAAGTCAAAACACAGGACAAGGATGACAAAATGTATGCGGATGAATAAATTGTACCAACACCTCGCAAGACACAAATCCACCTCCATCCATCTCAGCCCCACCCCCCCATTTAGTGAACGACATTGATACCCGGATGTTGATAGGCTTTACACAGCCATATAAATGCCAATTCCATTGTTTTTAATTTTATAGGGTTATCGGATGGGGGAAGGGATACTAGCACGGAAACATTGTAACAGTGGTTGAAGGGGGTGTTGTGGTGGGAGGCATGTTTTGGGATGGGAAGACCCGCGGACAGGGAGGAGGGATTACAAGGGCGCGATGATTGTTCACCCTGAGGTTCAGGGGTGTAGAGCACTGGCCTAAATAAAATGCCGGGCAGAGTTTGCAAGTAAGAAGATAGATTACATTCTGAGATGTGCATGAGGAGTGGGGGAAGGGCGGGAGAGAGTTTAAAGTTGGGATGGAGAGGGGTGGATTGGTGAAAAAAGGACAAGTTTTGCATCTAGCTTGCAAGCACGGAGTGGGTGTGATTCTGGGGGTGGGAGGGGATTTGGAAAGAGGCTTGGTGGATTTGAGGGTATCTGATAGGTTGGCGGACCGTTTGAAGGTAACAGAAGGGCATTTTGGAAGAAGGTTGGACGAAACGTTGTGATTTTTGAGGATGGGGTACAGGTCTTTGAGGATGAATTTAAGGGACTGGATGACATCCCCTAAGAAATCGAACGCGGGACTCTTCGCTCTATAGTGCAATGCTTTGTCGCGGTAGTCCAGGTGTTTATATATATATATATATATATATATATATATATATATATATATATAAACACCTGGACTACCGCGACAAAGCATTGTACTATAGAGCGAAGAGTCCCGCGTTCGATATATATATATATAGATCCAAATCAGAAATCCAAACATAGAAATAGGTATAAGGAAAGGGGATAGGAAAACACATAAAAGGCGAACACAGGACATGTGGGGAAGGCGGTTTTTGAGCAGATCACGAAAGTAAAAATATTTCCTTATCCAGGATTTGAACCACGGGCCTTCCACTTGCCGGGCGGATGCTCTACCAACTAAGCTAATGAGGAAACCTGATTTACCTTGAGATCTGCGATCTTATAAAGCGCCAAAGTGCTCCGATACATATTGCCCGAGAGATGGCGTTATGGAGCTGTTTCACCCACCAAAGGAGAAATAGACGGGACACAAGAAGGGGAAAGGATAGTAGAAAAGCATTCATACGATCTTACAAGGGATAGGAACGGTGCGTTTCATGGCATGCTTGGCCAGAAGAAGAGACGAGCCACGTTGGCCAAACATATATTCAAACTTGAAAATCCCGCCATACGGTGCACATATTTTTACTTTCGTGATATTCTCAAAACCGCCTTCCCCACATGTCCTGTGTTCGCCTTTTATGTGTTTTCATATCCCCCTTCCTTATACCTATTTCTATGTTTGAATGAACATTTGTGCGCCGTATGGCGGGATTTTCAAGTTTGAGTATATATATATATATATATATATATATATATATATATATATATATATATATATATATATATATATATATATATATATATATATGTTTGAATGAATATTTGTGCGCCGTGTGGCGGGATTTTCAAGTTTGAGTATATATATATATATATGTACTCGGCTCGACTATATATATATGTATATATATATATATATATATATATATATATATATATATATATATATATATATATATATATATATATATATATATATATATATATAAATATAATGCGTGTAAAGTTAGTACTGGTGTACAATAAACAAAACACAGAAACACGTAAGAAAGAAAAGAAATCCGTTTGTTTTCGTTTTGTCGATTGTAAAGATACTTTACCGAAGCACGAGAATGAAGGACTCCTTTCCTCTGTTACTTGGAAGTGGTTGCTTTTTCAATGGTTATCCGAAAACGTGCGAGTTTTTTTGTGTTTTTGTTTTTTTGGCTAGTACTAACTTTTTCTGCGTTATTATTTCCATCAGTGAGACTTTCACATATCTTAAAAAACATGTATTTATATTCATATTTTCTGCCTCTGAAATTACGCCCATATGAATGCCTGAAAAAATTATTATTTTTTTATTGAAGACTTAGATTAAAATATTGATGCATTGAGTAATTTGAGCTCCGCTTTCCTCCTATTCGAGTCGAGTGTTTCATCTGCATTGGGGCCTTTGATTCACCATTGCAAACTCTATACTCCTCTACGCATTTTTTGGCAGGAGTGTTTATGTATCGATGACTCATGCTTTGATGAACTTCATAATATTTATTGAGCTTTTTGATTGGTCTCTTGTGATGGCTCTGACCTTTTTAAAATATCATTGATCGAGGTAGGTTGGTGATTTTTTGGCGTTGATTCCGTCCTATGTCCGATACCGGAGGGTGCTGGGTTGAAATCAAGAGTCATGCCCTTAGAGTATACAATCTAAAATAAGAAATTGTGCGATTTTATTGTAAATGCTAATCTGCTGGGAACCAAATATTGATTCATAGAGATTAATCGTCCCTTTTAGCCTGAATACGTGAATATATCGCGTGTTTGGCCTTATTTACGGGGGAGCTCTAACATTACCAGCAGAAACATATCAATAGGTTGATTATAGGGAAACAATGATTGTGTAATTATATCATTTGGTGATCACGTTCGTGCAATAATTCTAGTCGTGAAAGTTTAACTAAGCTGAAAAAGCTGCGCGTATTAGTCGTCTCTCGAATTTCTTTTGCCGGCTCCGATGGCGGTGGGCTAAAACACTCGCTTGCCAACTAAGAGGTGAAGGGTTTGATTCCCAGTGGAGGTGACTTCTAGATGGATCTTGTCCACCTAAGGCTTGGGTGAATGTTATAGTTTTTAATGTATTGTCTGACGGTCAGAGGGAAGAAGAGACAAGTCTCAATTTTCTTTAAGTTTTAACTTTAGCCTTTTTTCCGTGATCCTTATCCCCTCCCCTTTTTCAAATAACGATGCTCAATAAAATGCTCATGGTAATCTCATGTAGCCCAAAAGGATCCACTAAAAGGAAGAAGAAGAGTGTGCATATTTAATGAAATTGTTTGGTGTATTCGTGTTTAATTGCGATTTTTTCTTTAAATTTAATCGTTTGTCACCTTCTTTATTTTTAATATGGCCGTTATAAAAGCGAATGTACATCTATATTTTTACACTGAATATTGGACACAAGTACGGAAATGATGGGTTGTGACTGCAACTAAACTATGATAAAAATTATTGAATGTGAGAATAGAATTTAAATGTAGTTTTATATTTTTTTTAAATTTACAAGGGCCCTAAACATTTTAACCTGTCTAAATTTAAATCGATTGAATTGAATGCTCACCCTTGCGCTCGTATATGAATCGTATAATCAGTTGCCTATTGAATTTCTCAAAACTATTCTTCGCCGCTGGTACTAATAATTATTCTTATCCACTAGCATTGATAACCAGCTCAAATTTTGTGTATATTCCTCGCGTAATTCATGCACCAAGGATTGAATCAATACAATAAAAATCTATCAGGGGCACACAGTAAGTAGAGTCATGCATATATTTTACGTTGAGTAGAGGCATGTGGATTTCTTCTCACAAAAATATGTATTTTATTATTACCATTTTTTCCCATGCAAAACTTCATAATTTTTATATTTATAAACTTCTTTTTATGCGCATTATTATTTTTTAAGTTATTACTTAAGGAGGTTTTCTTAACAATATATGTACATTTACTTTTTATTTTATTTTAAATATATTTTAAAGAGTCCGTACGGCTTTAGAGGGAATATTATGATCAGTAATTAAACATTACTCACAACAGTTATTATATCAAATTACACGACCGATGATGAGAGGTAAAACCTTGTCTATGTTGAGAGATTTGTTAAGATGTACTTGAAAGACCTTATTTTTAAGCGATGTGTTTATTTCAATATGGGAATTATAGTTTCGCAGAGTTTTATTCTTATTGTATGTTCGAAACTTATTTACTAATTTCATCAAAAGTTTTGATTAGGCCTGAGGCCGGAGTTTATGTATGCTTTTTTCTCAATATGTTCAACGCAAGGAGAAAACATTTCCTGGCCTCATTACTCTGGTTGGCGAGCCGTTTAATCTTTTTGGGATTCAAGTTCTATTTATCAATATTTCAATTTGAACATGCAAATGCAAGCGAGTAGTTGGTGGGCGAGCAATGCGCTCCGTACGCAACGGTCGAACAAAGCCTCGCTTTTCCACTCACCTCGTATATTTTATAGCACTCAAAGAATAGAGGGAGGGATCTAGGCTTGAAAGAAAAAGTAGGTCTCGAGGGGAAATTTAGGCTTACAAATTTTTAAGAAGATATCAAAGGGAAAATATTAGGACCAAAATCGATATTGCTCTTTATTTCACCTGAGCTGAGAGCTTTTTGAAAGAGAAGGCCAAAGTGATGGAGCCGGAGCAAGGGTTGTACGTTAGACACCCTAGAATGGAGTTGAAATTTCTTTTCTTTTAAAAAGAATCGGGAGAGAAAATCAGGGGGAGGCAAAGGTTTTGATGTCATTTGAGCTGGAATTGGAATGGTAAATGAAGGTACGGAATAATTTCTAGAATAACATATTTCATAATAATCATTGATTTCTGCATCTATTTCTAAGTTCATGCAATGCCAAGGTTGTAGTCTAAAGAAGAGAGAGCGATAGGTAAGGGTTGAAAAATGAGTATGATAGGTATGCGTTGAAAAATTATCATGTTAATGCTTTGCTAAAACTTTCATGACATGTGATGGCTCTATAGCCGTTTAGAGCTAATTTAAAATAAATTAGTTTTACACATTTAAAGGAATGTTTTTCAAATTTCTATCGGTGCTGGTCATATCAGATGGCTAAAGTGAAATACAGGAGAAATCTTGTTAAAGTGATATTAGCGTCAGCCGTAAAACTTAGGCGTAACACGGCAAAAATGGCAAATGAAAGTTGGAAGATAGAGGCTGGAAATATTTTTAATAACTTAACCTTAGTACTCCAAATATAATTAGGAAAGTTTTGCGGAACCTCGAGTCTCCGGTCTTTAGTCAATTTAAAATTCACTGACGCATTTAAATGCATTTGTCAATTATTTGTTAATGGCTCAACAATTGCAGGTGGAACATTTAATTCTGAAATTATATTTTGTAACAATAAACTCCTTTTAATTCCTCATGCTCCTTAGACACACTTATCATATTATAGATTTAAGGAATTTGCTTTTTTATATATACTTTTAAGCTACATTAAAGTTGCGAATTTCGTTGAAGGACATTTTAATAAAAAAACTATATCGCATAAACGTTTGTGAAACTTGATAAATTTTTAAAAAATATTATTACTCAATGTGATTTTTATTTCCCTCCCACCGCACGCCATGTGATAGGTATTCAATTCAGCGCTCTTATTTTGGTGAGAAACAATGTCATCGATATTAGTGTCAAATTGTTGCTGCATGGAAAAATGCTCATCAATTTTTAATTAATAATTAAATGCAAAAAATACACCAAATTGAAAGGATAGCTTGTAAAACTCAACAAATACCATTGCAGAATAATTATCCAATCATTCCAGAATTCCCCATGAACTTAAATTTCCCTTCTTTGATTGGGTTTAAATTACCGGTCCAAGTAGAAATGCCGCATAGCGGCAGAAATACACAAAAACAATTTTTCGTTGATCCATTAGACATAGCACATTTCATCCTCTATAGTATGGCAAGTCATGAGGGTTCGGAATACATGAGGTGTGTTACACCGGAAATGACTTAACGTGAACCATATTCATTATGGCCTCTGCTGCCCACTCTGCTACAGCCTATATATAGCCATTACTCGGCAGGACGTATTCGGATGGGGCGTAGGGCGATCGCGGCATGATCGAGGGCAGAATATTAGTTTATACTGAAAGAATCAACTTCTTCGACAAAATCTGCGACCTTACCAATAAAATATTGATAACTATTCGGAATTTTCCTAAAGCAGTACGGTATCTCCATATCCCGTCCATCTCACCCCTATTCTTTCGTTTCATTTTGTGGACAAAATTTCTTTCGAAGTAGCTTTATGCGTGTTATATATTGATTCCTCAGGGACAGAAAAGAGCACTGATTTTCCATTTAACGGTGGTGTTTCTTATGACCTCTTTCTCCCTTCGTGGAAATATAGTCGGCAAATAACAACGAAAAACCACATGCGTGTTTCAACAAATATTTTGTCTGCTGAAAGGTGTCATGGAATCTGCGTCTTAATATAATTTAAAACTTGAGTGTGGCAATGCCACTGTAGAATTTTGGTTACCCTTAGCGCGGAAAATATTTTGATACATATTACCTCTCCGTTCCCTTCTATTCCTTCTACATTTATTGACACCACCTCCGATAGATGGTTATTCTTTTAACCCATCTTATTTACCACATCCTTTCCCTCATGTCCTTGAAAACTGGACGGAGGGAATCAACAGGAAAATATGAATGAGTTTCTTGTGTTTAGTGAGGGTAAAAAAAGAAAAACTTTACACTTACCCGCACTTTTAATACAATACGACCGTGGTTTCGATGCTTCGCATCATCATCAGG
>CM073777.1:842270-914960 GCA_037158775.1 Hetaerina titia
CCAATGAGGAGGGGGCAGGAATATTATAGAGATGTTGAACGGAATGAAGGGGGGAAGGATGTACGAGTATATGAGGATGAAAATGAGCTTGATAGTTGCGTCGAACATAAACCTACCTGAACTAGTAACAGTATTACCTTAAAGGACGCAATGACTTATATAGCGGTTGGTCTACCGTCGTCAATAAAATGTGATTACTTTCTCGAGGTTAAGGGGCAAAGGGGAGAAACAGGATGGCAAGCTCTGGGGGGAGTTGACATGGTTATGTGGGTGAGGGCTCAGGGGAGTGGATGGCGACGGTGTGCTTAAATGATTACAGTTTTTTAAAGTTAATATATTTATGCCGTCTCCGTTCTCCTCCAAACCTGGCCCTCTCACCCACCGTTGCACCCCTCTGCTTTTTATTTGCTCTTCTTCGAGTGGATGCGATGAAACCATTCCTGGAAAATTTGCTGAGCAGGAATTATTTCCCTAACGCTTTGGCTAGTTTCACGCGGTTAATTAACTGCCACTCTTAGGTTGGAGTTAAGCATTTATGAGTTTTTAAATGTTAGGGCAGTGAGTTAGATATTAGTGAGCGGTTGAAAAATATTCTATATTTATTATATAACGATCATATTTTAATAATAGTTTACTTAAGAATGTATTAAACCCTTTAGTGTTTTTATTCTTCTCCCTACAGTGATTTGGAAGGTATATAAAAGTGGGCATTATACAAATAGCCATTAATATTTTAAAATAGTAGTATTTAATTGTAGTTTTAATAACTCTACATTACTAACTACTCGTATATATAGGGGGAAATATTGCACAAAATATGAATAATAAAATAAAAATTATAATTTTTTTAAATTTATTATATCTGAACCACATGAAAAAGCTTAGTTCACTTTGTAATTCTGACCATTCAGCTCGATTTCCGAAATTTTAAACCTGCACAACGTAGCGAACCAAGACGTTTTCAGCGTTAAAGTTGATTTTCATAGAGTGTATTAATTTACATTTTTAAACTGTTAGGGAGGAATGTTTATTAACTAAATATTTTTATTTTAGATTGCGCATCAAGACTTGGCAGAGCTCGAGTTTTTATATTGCTCCTTTACTTGAAATAACTTGAAAAAACGTTTGAATAAACATATAAATATATTTATTTTTTACATAATGTTTTAATGGTTGTTTTTTTTTCATAAACGCAAGCATTTATAATTTTTTGTTTCCCTCATGAAATTTACAAATTCTTCCTTGTTTTGACCAATTGGTCGTCATTTTCTTCGATATTTGGTAGCTAACAAGAACATTAGATAGTAAATGTCATCACGTACTGTACATTTAACATGCATTAATTATTCCATTGATTACTTAATTATTCTCTTAAAATAATTACAAACATTAATTTTTTCGCCTGATAATCCATTTTTTACAGCTGAACACATTGGAATTTGAATAAATGTGAGCTACAAGTATCACTTGATCAAGCATGCGGCATCGGTGTAGGTCGATGAAATTCAAGTCATTGTTTACGTGAAAAATTTCTACCAGATGAAGGTTTAAAATTTTTAGTGAGCTGCCCATTTCTCTCATAGATTGACACACATTTTATCAATTAATCTCACAACCTCACCTAAAGTTTATATCGCAAGAGGAAGAACTTCGCGTGTCGGCGGGTTTTTTACCACAGTTGCAGCTAGCGGGGATGGGGATGAGATTTATTTGCATGTGCCAGCAGGTGTGTGCAAGGGTTCCCTCTCCAGATCACACAAATGTGTCACTCTTTACGGTCGTCCTTGGTTTTCGAGCGACAAAGGGTTGAGGATGAGCTTCCTCGCTACCATTAAAACTCTCCAACCCACAAAGTCGTAATTGAGAGAGAGAGACCCCAAGTATTTTATTTGCCTCATGGGGACATGACGCTAGTACCTATAAACCCAACCTGAGCATACTTGAATGTGTGAGATGGAAAATAGTAAATTCGGTGCGGGAGTGTACGAAGAATTCAAGAAGCGAATTTAAAGGAATAAATATTTCGTAGGATGTGGTCTTTTTCTAGCTCTCGAGTGTAATGTGGCCTTAGTATCTCTTGTAGAAACGGGTAACACTTATTCGTTTTTGCCCTGAATAAAAAGCCCATGAGTGGTAGTAGACGGTTACATCGAGAATCATTCATCTCCCCATTGTCTGGCAGGTCAAGATGCTCTATTTTATGGCTCTTCGCAAATCTTATTAAGCCATGCTGGAATTATTTCACCGCCACCATCTCTGTAAAATTCGCATTGAATTTAGAGCTATATCATTGCTTATTATAATAAATCTTTTGACAGGCAAGATACGCGCTTTCAAATTAGTATCACCTGTACTTAATGTTTTTTTACATTTTTGTAAAACCTTGTAACTTTAAATTTTACAGAAAATTTAAGGTCGTTCTTCTTCTCATGTACAAATCAAAACTGTGATAGATCATGTTAAGTACTGTTGGTAACCTATTTAGAAGGAGACACCTAAGAGAAGGAGCACAAAATTACTACAAATTAATCTCAATCAATAGAATTTTCAGAGCATAGAATGGTTCACTATGAATCCCTTCTAGTTCGTACAATTGCGCGGGGTATTCAGTAGTCGCGGTGTAGAATAATTCAATATTACTTGAGATTTTAGCAACTAATAATTAGAGTAGCAATCATTTTGTATGAAGTAAATTAATTCGGTGATCCTGTTTTTCATCATTTGATTCAATAACATTTCGGTAAATAATGTATTAGGTTTACCTATAATACCATTCATTAAAAAAAATAAACACATACATTTATATATTTTGACAAAATATATTATATTTATGAAGAACTTGTTAGAAAAACAATTCAAATGAAGAGGTAAGACATCCTGCCGTAGCAAAGTTGCCATCATTTCTTAGTGTACACTCTAGACGTCCACTCTCATTAATTTGCGTCATGCATAACACATCAAAGTTTGCGTCAGCAATCACCTTAAATCGAATAAGAAAGTGAATTGTCGTATTTCGACGTGGATTTACCAGGGATATATGATAATAAAGGCTACATTTCCTTAATTTGTATTTGTCCAAATGTTTAGGTGATAAATCCTCTTTTCCTGCGAGTTATTCTGCCAGAAATTCTTTGTTCATGGTTAGGCAAGTGAAGTCACATGCTGCGCCAATAGTGCGTTTGGACATACACTCAAGCATTCAAATAACATTTTCCATGATCAACACTCTTGCTAGAGTGTTTTGCACCTTACTAGAATTTTAAAATCCCTCTTGTTATTTTATTCGTCAAATCCCTTTATCCCAATTTCACTACCCATTAGGTTGAAGGACACAACGTTTTGATTTTCAATAGAGCAATGTCATTTGTAAAACGGAACTTTTTAAATTCCTCTAAATCCTCTTCGAGTGTTTAATACAGCGTAGTCATACATTATCTATTCCCTCTGAAGATTTTGCGTTGAAGTACTTTAATGAAAACCCTACAAATTCATGCCAATGTAAATCCATAAGGGCGTTATCGAGGTGTGTTCAAAAGACAATGAGAATTTTAATTTTTCGGACAATATAAATATTTATTCTTATACATTGATGTTGTCACCTTCAAAGTAGTCCCCATTGGATATTATGCACTTGCGCCAGTGCTTCTTCCAATCCCCGAAACACTTCTCAAACTCGATATTTGAGAAAACCTTTCGTTCTTTCAGCGATGCGCATTTAATGTCATCTACGGCTACAAAACGACAGTCCTTCAAGGTTCTCTTAATTTTTGGAAATAGGAAAAAGTCACACGGAGCCATATCTGGCGAATATAGAGGCTGGGATATCGTTACAGTATTGTTTTGGCCAAAAATTTACGAACAAGTAATGAAGTGTGAGCTGATGCATTATCGTGGTGCAAAAGCCATGAATTGCTTTTCCACAGTTCCTGGCGCTTTTTTCGGATTGCTTCACAGAAACGGCATTGAACTTGTAGGTAGTAATTCTTATTGACCGTTTGACCTGGCGGCTGGAATTTATGATGCACTATGCCATTAAAATCGAGCATAACCTTCATGTTCGACCGCCCTTGTCGAGACTTTTTCGGTCTTGGCGAGTCAGAATGCCTCCTCGTGGATGATTGAGCTTTAGTTTAAACGTCATATCCATAAACCCATGTTTCGTCACCTGTTCGTATAATACGTTTCAGTAATTTTGCATTGTCGGTTACTTCATTTAGTGACTCTTGAGCAACTTCCTTTCGCTGCTGTTTTTGTACAAAATTCAACAATTTTGGAACGAATTTTGCTGCCACGCGTTTCATATCCAAAACATTGGAAAATATGTCATGACATGATCCAATTGATATGGTAACATCATCAGTAACCTCTCCAATTGTGATTCGGCGATCGTTCATAACCATTTCTTTCACTTTTTCCACGTTTTCATCGATTTTTGATGTGCTGGGGTGTCCAGGGCGTTCGTCATCCTCAAGTTCTCCACGGCCTTCTTGGAAACGCTTCTACCACTCGTTAACTTTTGATTAACTCATGGTAGAGTCACCGTAGGCCTTTGTTAACAATTCACACGCTTTGTTACTCTTTATTTTTTTACATTTTATTTTTTGCGCAAAGTTTGACACAAATTCTTGGATCCATTTCTTTTAACAAACGAAAATCGCCGAGCACATAAAACACGTCTAACCTAAGTGGCTGTCACAGACAAAGTCCACAATGAAAACAGCTGAGAGTTTTATCATATTTCAGGGGCATGTAAACCAACATAATCAACGAAAGGTTTGACAATCGGACTCTCCAAGTCCGCGAAATGAAAAACTCTCGTTATGTTTTGAACACACCTCGTATAGTCATATGAAAACCTTTTTGACACATACGCATGCAAATACATATGCTATTAACTAACATACGCAATAAATGTACCAACGAATACGTGTACCAGATATCTACTCTGCGATAATTATTGTCCTTACTTGTAAATCGAATGTCTCTACTATTTAAATATTGAAGTCGATAGTCGTAATTTCTATATTCAATAGAAATAGCATGCCAATTTATATTAAAATTTTCATTATCGCAAATTTGTAATCAATTATCTATTTTATAAAAGAATAGGTAAATTTGTTACTGCTTAGGTGTTGCAGTAAAGGTTTAATTGAGTTTTATTTATCGTAAAAAATGCTTCCTTAAGCCAGAGAGGAGTTTGGATTTGATGAATATCCACGCATCGAGAAGAAGCTTGAGGACGTCAGTCATTCATGTCGACAGTTTGGCAACGCTGCCCCTTCCGGCATCTCCCTTCAACGCCCAAAACTGCGGAAGCCCTACTTCATGTTCCCGGCCCCCATAATTACAGAGATAGAAGTAATAGCCGGGCCATACAAGGGGGTTGCCACTCTCTCACCCTCTCTCCTCCCAGTCTCGAAAAACAATCTCCGACACCAGTCTCGCCCCCTCGCCTCCCCCTCCAGGCAAGCATCCGCCCCACACCCACTCCACTTCCCACCTTCCTCCCCTTCGACGCCCCCAACGGGTGCCTCGCACGTATCCTTCCCCCACTTTTACCTCCGCTGCGCACTCGGCCCACACAGTGGGGAGTTTTCGAGGGGGTGTTGGCAGTGGGTGTGATTTCTACCTTGCCTCCTCCCAGATGTGGAGCCTTTCAGCTTGAGGAAATGAACTTCCTGAGCCACTAACCTATAATTAATCAAGCATCGATTGTAATTTCTACGATTAAATAAACGATGAATTGAATGGAAATACAAATAGCCTAGTTAAATGGGGAAGGTAATTACAAATATTTCACCCGCTATGGTTATCTAACTCAGGATTGTGATCTTTAGAAATTTGCTCACTCTACTCTGGAAATGTCTCGGTTCGTTTATTTTGGTTAATTATGATGAAAATTTTTGACCAGAGAAATAATTCTTTGTGCCTTAAACTCCGATAAATTATTTGGAAGTCAGCATAAATTATTATTGAATCAATCTGAATCCGATTCCTTAAGAAATGTTACAGGCAACCCTATTTTGTGTAGCATAAAGCTCCGAAAATAGTATTTTGGTAAGATCTTCGGTACAAAATGTGTGTTGAATAAATATTAGCTCTACCCGTAATCATTTTTGGTAAAACAACTTCTCTTAAGAAATATTGAAATAATATGCATCTCGTTTTTTTTCAAAAAAAAGTAAGAACATAGTGGTAAATACCTTGACGTATAATATCAGTTTGTCCAATTATGTGTGACAACGGCTTATAATCTCATACAGGATTCACAAAACTGTGATTTGCACCTCAGTATCGCTATACCAGAACATCAAAGCATTGGTTAGTCAATTGCTTGTTCGGTTCAATGGTTTAACGTTTATATTAAATAAGGTCTACAGAAACGGAAGAGAATGGAAACTTGCGAGTTATATTGAGAGCTCCCCTCTTTATTTGCAATTATTTAATGAACCTAATAGCTATTAACGGCTTAATTTCATCTCCTATCTCAGTTGAGTGAATAATTATTAATTTAATTCGGAAAAAGAACTGATTTCAGCGGAAATGACCTATTTTTCAGTATAAGGTTAAGTTCTAATGTGAAACCACTAATTTTATAGCTGAATTTCTGGAAAAATACGAGTTTTCCAGATTCCAGATATCTCGTATTTCAGCGAAAGTTAATAATCTGGCTTTTTATAATAGGTAGAAATGAAATGAGGCAGAACTGATAATGCTCTCCGTTTCTGCAATGCATTTTCAATTAGGTATTCTAAATGTTTTCGCACGTAACCTGTCAATACATTTATCGTATAAAAACACTAAATATATGAAAAAATATAGCATTTTATGGAATAAATCAATTGGAAGTAAACGTGCAAATGCACCCAATAAAACACTCAATATACACACACACACACACACACACACACACACACACATATATATATATATATATATATATAAACTTAGACAGTAACACAGCACGAGAACACATAAAAAGAACACTCACAATATCTTGATAACTTCGACGGACTCGAGCTCCGTCTTCTTCGGAAGATGAGATAAGACTGTCAGTCATATCTCATCTTCGGAAGAAGACGGAGCTCGAGTCCGTCGAAATTATCAAGATATTATTGTGAGTGTTCTTTTTATGTGTTCTCGTGCTGTGTGTTACTGTCTAAGTTTTTTATTCAACACTTCCGTGTTACTTCGAAGAAATCATGTATGTATATATATATATATATATATATATATATATATATATATATATATATATATATATATATATATTATATATATATAGAGAGAGAGAGAGAGAGAGAGAGAGAGAGAGAGAGAGAGAGAGAGAGAGAGAGAGCGAGAGAGAGAGAGAGAGAGAGAGAGAGAGAGAGTTTTTTATGGGATGATTCAATTGATATTTACGCGCAAATATACCTAATAAAACCAATTTTTTTAAATGTTTCCCTGTATATGTATTGCGAAAATGGTTTTCATTACCTTTCAAAGAGCCTGTACTGAAAGTCAACTCGCCGTTTGTATAAATGATATAGGGTTTTTCAAAACGATTATAATTTGAAATATTTTTTATCAAAAACAAAGTTTCATGTACAAGTTTATTAAGGCAATGAAGCAAAGTAGCACACAAGGAAAATTTTCAATTGGATAAATTGAGTATTTCCAATGTGACATGATGGTATGCTATCTCAATTGCATTCTTTGGTTTTTTATCATATTTTGTTTTGAAATGAGATCTGAAGTTATAGAGACATTCGTAAAATTTCGTTTATTTTGAAACTTTTTTTGGCTTTTTGTCACCAGTAGAATTTAATTAGAGAGGCGACCGACTTTATTTTCCAGTCATTGATTGCATACAGTGGAATTATTCTCAGAAAAACTTTTTCACGAAAACGTTTGAATTAGTTGCATGGGATACATACCCATATCCGAATTCATATAAAATTTTCCTCTTCAGTCCGTCGCTCATATCTCCCACCGCTGGCACGACTTCCCCCCTCCGCCCACCACGCCCCCACAAACCCACCCCCTGGCATGCGGACTATAACGCTCCACGTCCCCCTCGCTATATCAAACCCTAAAATTTCCGACAAACGATACTGCCCCAATCTCTCTTTCCTCTCCTTCCCCCACGAACCCGGAAAAAAACTAAAACTCCATTTCCATTCCCCTTCTTGTTAATTCAAACCCCTGCCTATGCCTCCCTCCCATTGCGCCACGTTCCCCGCCCCATTCCGTGTGCCCTCGCGCAGACTGCTTTGACGGCCGAACCCGTTCCATTACGATCCCACTTCCGTCGGGGCTTTTTTTTCCCATTCCCTTCCTGCACTCGAAGATGCTGAATGGTGCCGCCGTCCGCATTATGTCCGCCGGGTGCTCCGTCCCCTCATCTTCCACCCGCCCTGCACCTGGCACCAGCGTCTCAGACCTCATCCCACTCCCACCGCTCCTACACGCCGCAAGCCACTCCAATTAAACCTGCGTCACTGACGCTTAGATCACTAGAGTGTTTCTCTTTAACATTGTTGTTTCGGACCAATGCAAAAATGAACGTAAGGGCACATTGATAGGGGTATTTAAAGACAGGAATTACTGAAAGTCGGCAATGAGTGATAGATTCTGTAATGTAAAACGTTTGAAATATATTTATGCCTTTTGGGAATGAAACTCCACAGAAGAAGTACTTCTTCGTTTATTTATTATTCGCATCCATAAGACATTCCTTCAACATATACACACATGAACACATACTTACATATATACGTGTATATATGTATGTGTATATATATACATATACATATATATATATATATATATATATATATATATATATATATATATATATATATATATATATATATATATATATACACACACTTTTTTGGAAAACCCACAAACGTGTAATGTAAATTCACTGATAGTCATAACAAACAAAGAAACCAAAACACACAAAAGAGGGAAAACTCACTGTATATACATTATAAACTCACTGTATATACACTCACTGTATGCATATATATATATATATATATATATATATATATATATATATGCGGGTCACGGTGGTCTAGCGGGTAGAGCGTTGGACTGCTGACCGGAGGGTCCCGGGTTCGATTCCCGGATTCCTGCAGCTCCACCCAAGCTAGTTGATTTTTCGGGTACCAGATCTTCCTGGGAAACCATAACCGGCACAGGGAAAGGAACTGGCCCCCCTACCGTGATGTGTGAATATTCACACGTCGTCGGGCTTGGTACATGGGTGAGCTCTACCATCACCTACTAAACCGACCTTCGGGTTGATTACTGTGTTTATGGTTTTTTTTAATATATATATATATATATATATATATATATATATATATATATATATATACATATATATATATACACACACAAAACTTAGATAGCAACACACAATATGAGAACACATTTAAAAGGAACAGTCAGACGTTATTTATCGATAATTTTGACGGAATTTTGCTCCCTCTTCCTCAGAAAATTACTTAGGACTCGGAGACCTAACAAATCTTCCGAGGAAGACGCAGCAGAATTCCGTCAAAATTATCAAGAAATAGCGTATGAGTGTTCATTTTATGTGTTCTCATATTGTGTGTTACTGTCTTATGCTCTCGTATGCTGTCTTTAGTTTTGTATTTTACACTTCCGTGTACTTCGAAGAAATACATAGCGGAGAGAAAGAGTTAAGCGAACAAGAAAAGGGCAGAAAGAGAGGAAGTCGGAATGTAGAGAGGAAGCACAAATGTTCGGATATCAGGAGGGGTTTGTGGCAGAATACACGTAACTGTGGCATTTTTCAGTCGTTGTCCATGCAACTTGTGTCTTCAACGGTAAAATGCCTTTTTTAATAATAAAATTAAAAATAATTCTATTTTCCAGTTTCATGAAATGGTAATTATATATTCTTTATATATTCATAAAAAAATATATGTGTGTGTGTCATCCGTATAATTCAGAAAATAAAAATAGATTGGAGAGAAAGGAGACTAATCCGTAACCTGTACAAGTCTCAGACTTCTCAGGTGCCAGTGGGGAACACAGCCGTATTAGGAAGAGGTGCTGTTCAACGTATGTGTGTAGCAAATGACTAAAGAGGCATGGGCAGATCTGGAGGTGGGAGTGAAAGTCGCAGGGGAATTCGTAAAATCGGTTAGGTTTGCTGATGACCAAGCGTTGGTTGCTCAGTCAGCCAAGGGGTTGCAAGCATTGTTGAGTGAATTGGAGATTCAGTGCAATAGATATGGGATGAGAGTCAATATTAATAAAACACAGGTTATGAGATTTTCCAGAGAGGAAAAGACTAAGCTCAATGTTAAAATAGGAGGAGAAAAATGGAACAAGTAGAACAGTTTACGCGTCTCGGTCAAAGTAGTAGGGTCGTCAGGAGAAGAATTGCGTTAGGCAAGGAGGCTTTTACAAGGAAGACGGTGTTGATGACAGAAGCGTTAAGTAAGGATTTTAATAAAGTGCTCGTAAAAACTTTGATATGGAACGTAGCTATCTACGGCGTGGAAACGTGGTCACTGAAGCAGGACGATAGAAGTAAATTGGAGGCTTTTGAAATGTGGGTTGGGGAAGAATGTAGATGAAAAACCAGACCAAAAGGAAAGCAAACGAGGAAGTAATAGATATGGTTGGCGAAGAGAGGGCTTTGTTGGGAGAAGTCCTATGGAGGTAGGAAAAATGGATGGAAGGCGCATTGAAATGCAGTGGGATTATGAAGACACCAATAGACGGGAGAATGTTGGGCAAACGAGGAGAGGGCACGAACAGGATAGGGATGTTGACGGGATGAAGGGAGGAAGGAAATATCCAGAGATGGAAAATGTATATTATATATATATATATATATATATATATATATATATATATATACACAAACCCTAACACAAAAAACACTACACACATAGAAACATAAAAGAAGGACACTTACATTGGATATTTACGTTTCGACGGCACGGCCGTCGTCATCAGAATCAAATGTTGGTTGATTTTGTTGATTGATTGATTGGTTGATTTTGATTATTGATTGTTGTTGGTTGATTGATGTTGATTCTGATGACGACGGCCGTGCCGTCGAAACGTAAATATCCAATGTAAGTGTCCTTCTTTTATGTTTCTATGTGTGTAGTGTTTTTTGTGTTAGGGTTTGTGTGTTTGTGCGTCGCCGGAGAGCGTCTTTTCCAAGTTTATATATATATATATATATATATATATATATATATATATATATATATATATATATATATATATATATATATATATATATATATATATATATATATATATATCGCGATGATGCGGAAGTACTCACGAGAGCAAGATAACTTTTGGACGGCACAATAGAACACAGAATAAAACAGATAACACGTAAAAGGACACTCACACTGTAGATGATTTAAGCTTTCGGCCTACTCCGAGACCTTCTTTAGGTCAGACTCTGAGTCTGTTTTATTCTGTGTTCTATTATGCCGTCCAAAAGTTATATATATAGACACACAAGCATTGATATATTTGAAAATATGTGTAGATTTTATTACTAGTCCTAAAAATACAAAAAAATAATCCCCGGCACTATAACAAGCTCCTTCTCATCTGCACAATTTTTTTTCCTTTCTTAATTTCATCTAACATCCTAATCATACTCCTTCCTTTCCTCATTATTCTAACATTTATTCTCCCCTCAATCACAATCGTTCAAATTCCACGGCAAATTAATATACCCTGCACTTCTTATTCCTCTCTCCTTGTCATTTCTCCCAACAAGCCTCTCCCTCCGTCTTCGTGTCACTTTAGCAATTCCCCTTTTTTTTCCTTTCTTTACATTTTATTTTTCCCATTCTTCCTTATAATTTGAAAGCCTTCTATCTGAACCAGCGTCTTCTGAACCGTGTTGTAATTATGAGCCGTGAAGAAACACGGAGAATCGAGCGAACGAGTGTTTTCTCAGCCGTTATTACTCAACGTCCACGGAATTTGATTCTTTACCTCTTATGGAAGCCTTTTAGCTTTACGTAAATCTTTAAACTCCACGGAATTTGATTCTTGACTACTTATAGAAACCATTTAACTTTAAGTTGATCTTTTTTCTTACATCTCTTGTATTTTAACCATTTTGCTCAATAACATTTCCGAGATAGGTTGAATATTTAGCCTTTTCTGATTTATCATAATCTATTTCAATATTTAGCTTAACTATCCACATTTCTAACTCCGCCTAAAGATTTAAGTATGCAAATACTAACATTCCATACTAATCTTATAAATTCTAATTGAAATGATTTTATTAAGTGTCAATGCCGGAGGGATAGAATACTTGCCGATTCATAATTGCGTTGTTGAAGGGCTCAGAATATGAATCGTGCGTTGGCAAGAATAAGTGTAGGATAAAATAGGCAACGGTTATTGCTCGGAATTTTTCAAATTCTTCACCTATATTGCATATTACTTTTTCTTAGAACCCCCTTATCCTCCTCTCAATTTGAATGGCCATATTTATATCATTGGTTGATAATACAAGGATTAAATTAGTTTAGATGGTTCGTCATTTCACTTGAATTACAAATATTATTCAATCGTTTTATCACTTGCATTTAGAATTACTTATTCATATTTTACTGAGCGTAGCCTTTTGATTTGCACCACTTTCTCATCATCATCGGCCGCTAAAATGCTCACATTTACGCACAGAGCAAATTGAAGACGTATTTAATTTAAAACATCATATTCATATGTCTAGCCTGGTACTTCATACTGTTATTAGCTATATATGTTCTCATTAAAGGCCTTTCATCGTCCACTTTCCATTCACTGTACCCCGCTCCCTATATTCGTCAGGATTGATCTCTTTTCCTAATTAACAATATTCCTGGTCGAAAACTCCCAAAGCACTTGGTCCAGACTGTCTCTTCCAGGTTTTACTTAGAGATCATCTTCCATTATTTCAATTTCATGTTATTACAATCAATTTATATGCGTGTATCTTGAGGCTAAACTTTATCATGCTTTAATCATGCTGGATATTATCATAACCAGGTATTCTTTGTTCCTTGCAAGTGTGACTGTATGGTAAGCAAATAGCTCCCTTTGCCCTTTTCTTTCTAACTATTGTACGTTGCCTCTTTTCTTTTCCTTCATCTCCTTTTTCCTTACACTTATATAGTATTATCTGCATCCCGCCCATTCATCTTGGAATGAAATTAACATTATTCGATACAATTATCTGGGGCGGGCAGGCACAAGTCCAGATAAATCGCCTCATTAACGAAGGTTTCACCCAGGTAGGAAGTAAGCCCACAAGGGGACCCTCGACGTTTTTCTCGTTGGACCTCCTAACTCTGTTGGTAGTGTAGATGGTTTTCCGGGAATAAGTGACCACGTAGCAGTGTATGTTCAAATGGATTGGTATAGATCAACAAAAGGAGGTATAGGGGGTGACAAGAAAATTTGGCAATATACCCGGGACAGATAAGGAAGGTTTCTAGGAATTTTTAAGGGGCAAGTTTCCGGGATGGGCAGGTAGCGGAGTGACCCTGGAGGAAATATGGAAAACATTTAAGTACATAATTCTTGAAGGGCAATTAAAGTATGTCCCCATAAAAAATTTGAAACAGAACAAGGATTCAGAGTACTGCAACTAAGCCATAAAAAAACTCAAGAAAGCAGTAAAAATGGCACACAGGTTAAAAAATGAAAGTAAAGAAATATCACAGCATTACAGCACCTTGGTCGGGAACCTTAATAGGAAAAAGAAAAAGGCAAAGGAAAAATTTCATATGAATGCTATTTCGAAAGACAATGCAACAAAAATCTATTGTTACATGAGAACGAAAAAAGACGATAGAGAACGCGTGAACATATTACCTTACGATAATGACATTATAACCGACGCTGTAGAAGTAACAAATGTTTTCAACTCTTGCTTTACGGATGTTTTTCGAGGAATATAAAACAAAAAGGAAAACAAGGTGGGTCTAAATAGCTCGGAAACGACAGAGGACCTCAACAGGGCAGCAGCACAAACCAGCACACTTCCCTCGATAAATTGTATTATCATGGAGGACACATATTTTGTCAAAAAAATAAGGAAGATGAGGAAAAATAAGTCAGGGGGACCGAGTAATATATCAATCGACATTCTAAAACTGGGTGAAACTGCAATAGCTCTGTACCTGAGCCAGCTTTTCAAACTAACTTTAAATTTTAATGCCTTGCCTAGGGATTGGAAAAAAGCAGACATTAGACAAATTTTCATGAAAAAGGATAAAAAAATAGCCAAAAATTATAGACTGGTAAGCATAACAACCGTTGTTTGCAAAATAATGGAAAATAAGAATCGCTGACTACATTCGTGAATGGTGGACAAGAAACAGTTAGCTATTCAAACACCAACACGGGTTTAGAACGGTATATAGTACTCGTGTGAAACGCAGCTTTTGGGATTAAGTCAATATATAGGCGACGCAATAGATGAAGGAAAGGATGTTGATGCAGTAATTGTTGATATTTCGACAGCCTTCGACCGAGTGCCTCACGATAGGTTGTTGTTAAAGTTGGAGTCGTTACCATTGAATTTGAGGGTAAAGCAATGGATAAATAATTTTCTTACATGCAGAACTCAAAAAGTGAAAATAGGGGATGCCACATTTTCAAGAGGAGACCACAAGAGGCGACCGTTATAGCAGGAGTTCCACAAGGCAGTGTTCCATTACTCTTCCTAATATACGTAAACGATCTACCAAACAACTTACATTCCCAGATAAGACTCTTTGCTGATGATTGCATTATATACAGACGCGTAGAGCATGTAAATGACCGCGTAATACTCTAAAATGACATCGATCGCTTTGGTGAGTGGGTTACAAATAATCATATGGGCATTAATGTTAGCAAGAGTAAGCATATAAATTTTTCAAATAAAAAGAATGCACAAAAGGATATTTAAACCCTCTTTGGAGAAAAAATCCCATGTAGCAGTCATTGGGCATTTATTTAGGCATTTACTTAACTGGGGATCTTGGGTGGGGTTTCCAAGTAGATAATGTGACTCGAAAGGCTTTTCAAGTATTTAATTGGGTAATGCGAAACTTAAAAGGAAGTACCGTAGCCACAAAAGATAAAGCATATAAGGTTACTGGTTAGACCTATCCTAGAATACTCGTCCATAGTATGAGGAGGGACATATTAAAAAGATGAAAAAATACAAAGAAAGGCAGCAAGATATGTACCTGGAAGGTACAAAAGAACAGAGGGTGTCACGGATATGTTGGATTTACTTAAATTGGAGAGTTTGAAAAATAGAACAAAAATGAGTAGGTTTGGCGGGATGTTTAGAATTGTTAAAAATTACGTGGGAATATTTATGGAAAGAGATAGAAAAACCAAACTTTAAGGGAAAAAACGATCACAGTCTTAAAATAAAAATAAGAGCGCAATGGACAAACAAGAAAAATACTCCTTTTTAAATAGAACTATTGTTGACTGGAATCAGCTGCCTGGAGGTTTGTTTGAGCCCTTTCTGTCCAATTTTATAAGTTTTAAGAATAAGTTTTAAGAATAAGTGTAAAGTAGTTACTGGGTGATAAATGTCATTGATGAGTGATTATTATGCAATTGTACTAATGAAAATATTGTATGGATGTGATGTGGACGGAGTGAGAATTTTTATTGCGAAAGTCAATGATGAGTTAACGGTGAGTGATTTTGAACGGTTTATGAAATTGAAGAATGGGTGATTATAGACGAAGTAGGGCGATGGATGGTGTGTAGTATGTACTCGTATGGTGTAAACCGAATCTTTGTGCAATGGTAAAAGAGTGGTTGATAATCCAAAAGTGAAATTGTATACAAAAGCATTTTAAGTCATGTCTGTTCTTTCTGTGTATGTATGTATGTGCTTTGTAAGGGTAACCGGTGATCAGACTGGTCCGTTGCCACCAGGACAAATGCCTAATTGCAACGTGTTTTATACAGCAATAATAAATAAAAAATTTGGTTTCCAATATAATTTCCATGTAGCGCTTTCAATTATATTTGGAAATCATAATTGTTTTTTTAACACGCCTCTCAGACATAGAAAGTTTCTTAAATATTAAACCTAAAAATATATGGCCCATTTAACTTGATCTATCTGATTTACTTTGATTTATTTAACTCTTAAAACTTCCATTTACTTCCAATGCAGTTAACTAGAATCTTTCAACGTGCGCCCCGATTCAATTGATACACATGCCTCGGTGCCTCGAAAGTAATTAGCCTAAATTAGCGAGATATGATCGAGTTAAGTCTTCCATGACGTATACGTACATAGGCGTTAAATGGACAAATATCATGGGCTACACGCGTTAGAAGAAAGGTCTAGAACAGTAAAAGAGAGTGCGACCACATGTAGAACAAGGGGCCAGTAATAGGGATTCTTGGGAGAAAGTGTTAATGAAGGAAATGGGCCGTTGGATTTTTTTTAATCGCTACCAAAAGAGAGAGTGACATTAATGCCGGTGGTATTTAGTTTGGAGTCTTGCAATTCACAAAGCGTGCAGGAAAGACTATTAGAAAGGCACGGGATAAAACCCTTAGTTTTGTTGCAACACTAGAGGAATTATTATTGCACCCTATTATATTGATCAAATCGACCATTGGGACAATAAGAGGAATTAACTACCGTCACAGAAATATATAAATTAAAATCGGTTTGGTTGGCTGATTACCAAGCATTAGTTGTTCATTCAGCCAAGGAGTTGCAAGCATTGATGAGTGAATAGGAGGTTCAAGGAGATAAATATGGGATGAGAATCAATATTATTAAGACAATGGTAGTGCGATTTTCAAAAAAGAAAAAGGCTATTGTAAACATTAAAATAGAAGGGGAAAAATAGAGCAGGTAGAGCAGTTTACATATCTCGGAAGTGTTTTGGACCAATATGCTCAAAGTAGTAGCGACGTAAGGAGAAGAATTGCGCTAGGCAAGGAGGCTTTCTCAAGAAGGAGGGAGTTGATGACGGGGATGTTGTGTAGGAAGGATAAAACAAGACTTGTAAAAACTCTGATATGGAGCGTAGCTATGTACGGCGCGGAAACGTGGTCGCTGAAGCAGGAGGATAGATGTAGATTGGAGGTTTTTGAAATGTGGGTGTGGAGAAGAATGGAGAAGGTGAAATGGACCGAAAGGAAAACAAATGAGGAAGTACTGAAGATGGTGGGTGAGGAGAGGGGTTTGTTGAGAGAAATCCTATGGAGGCAGGAAAAATGGATGAAAGGCGTATTGAGCGGCAGTGGAATGTTGAAGAAGGTAATAGAGGGGAGGATTTTGGGCAAACGAGGAAAGGGCAGGGACAGGATAGGGATGCTGCACGGGGTGAGGGATGAAGGAAGTACACAGAGATGAAGAGGGACCTGATATAGAATAGGTTTTATTAGGAGTCCCAAAATATTTATTTGATAGTTATGTCCATCCAAAAACCTACCTTAACCGGTAGATTACGTAATAAAAATATATACACACACATTGAAACACGAAATCCCGCCATATGGCGAACAAATATTCATTCACATAGAAACAGATATAAGGAAAGGGGAAAGGAACACACATAAAGGACGAACACAGGAGAGGTGGGGAAGGTGGAATCAAGCAGGCCACTAATGTAACAATATATTCCTCCACCGGGACTTGAACACCGGATGTCTCCACTTCCCGGGCGGATGCTGTAACCACCTGAGCTATGATTCAATTATTTTTATTCGGTCCAGTTCATACGTTACACAACAAGTGTTTACATTGTACATAGTATTAGCCACAGATTTTGGTTACGGACTATTTTTCTCATATAAATGTACGTATAAATATATTCATACACTTAAACATTTTTAAAAAAATAAGCACATGCTATATAAACATATCTTCATATATCTACTAATACAATTTTTGGCCATATGCTATATTGTTGAAGAAAATAATGAGGCAAGGTTCACAAGATATATATTATATATGATGAGGGTTATCGATTAGTTTGAAACACATTCTGTCAAGCAACTCTTCAACCACTGGCGAAGTGTGTCCGGCACCGGGGGCAGCAACATCCGTTCCACCAATGCTTGCATACCTTTTGCGGAATTTTTTTCGCTGTACTTAAATGCATGAACTCCAAGAATAAAGCAGTCATAATTAGATATCCATACCGAAAAAAGGAAAGAAATATTTGTACTTTTCCACAGATTTTATTAGATAGTACTAATAAAATCTGTGGAAAAGTACAAATATTTCTTTCCTTTTTTCGGTATGGATATTAAATATAGTATACCTGAACAATGACCAAGTTCGTCGGCTCATCTTTAATCTCTACGAGTAAAATTTTATCTGTCGCTTGCTCTATGTTGACTACGCTTCTTCCTACCCCTTTATTTAAAATTAGGGCCACCCCTCGTTGGCTCTCGTCCCCTCCGCTGTATATCACTCTATAATTGTCACTCCAGTAATCCCCGCTATCCTTCCATCTCACCTCGCAGAGACCTAAAACATCTATATTACCTCTTTCCATCTCTCGCTTAATATTTTCTAATTTGCCTCTCCTCAACATTGTCCTGACGTTCCAGGTTCCTATTCTAACTACTTTAGCCTTCTTCTGAGTCTTCTGTCCTGCTGCAGTTATTTCTTACCTGCAAGGGTTTCGTTGGATGACGACCGCGGAAGCCTTGCCTCTCCCGCTGCCGGGCACGAATAACGGCCTCTTGGGCGGAGTCCCGTAGTTGCCAGGACTCATATTATCTATAGTGCCCATCATTATATTCTTGGGAATCTTAATTGAGGTGGTTTCCCTTTGCCTTCCTCAATAGTGTTTTTAAGGTGACACCATCACTTAATGGCCGCCCCACTGGGGTCAGACGCCATTGCAGCCGCCTCACTGAGGAACAGACGCTGCGTGGACTACCTTTCGTCTGGCTTCTAACCTTCGACCTATCTGGCATGGTGACCCTTCCAGGAGTAATCATTATCACTCCCGCCAGCACAGTTTTAAGGGACATCGGAACACACAAGCCCTTCCACCACGAGAAGGTTTTAGTTCATGGAAGGGTCGTATTCGGTGGCTGTTGGATGGTATTTGTTGCATTTTTTGTCAAAAAATTACGAATAATGATAGCACTGTGCGACGGTCTCGACGCACTGTGCGACGATTTCTGGTCTCTTTCGGCGAATTGCTTCACGCAAACGTCTCATAACGCCCAAATAATACTCTTTGTTTACTGTCTGGCCTTCTGGCAAAAATTCATGATGCACTACACCGTTGTAATCCATGAAAACCGTCAGCATTGCCTTCTTTTTTGACTGAAAACGACGTGGTTTTTTTGGTCTCGGCTCATTTGGTGAACGCCATTCACTTGCCTGATGTCTGGATTGCGTGTCGTACTCATAAACCCACGTCTCGTCTCCAGAAATGATCCTTTTGATGAATGTGGGATCGGATTCAGCCTCGCAAATCATGTCTTTTGCGACGTCAACACGGTCTCTTTTTTGCATGAAATTGAGGTCTTTTGGCACCAACTTTGCTGCTACACGACGGAAACCCAAATCATTAACCACAATGTCTTGGGCGGATCCATAGGCAATGTTCAAGTCCTCCGCTATTTCTCTGATGGTTAATTTGCGGTTATTGACCAACATTTCTTTTACTTTATCAATTTTTTCACTCACTTTCGATTTCGATGGTCTGCCACTGCGTTCATCATCTTCGATTGACTCACGACCACTTCTGAACCGCTCGTGCCACTGGTAAACGACCGTTTTTTTTAGAGAATCGTTGCCGAAACACTTTTCCAACATTTCCAACGTCCGTGAGCCACTAAATCCGTTTTTTACGCAAAATTTAATACAAGTTCGTTGTTGCAAATTTAAATCCATTTCTGCAATTGTAAAAAATCGCCAACACACACAGAGATAGATGTACTCTTGGCTACGTAACTTTTGCAAATGTCAAGTTATGACACTAAGATTTAAAGGAAATATCAACAACAGATGTACCAATTTAACAAAAGAAACAGAACTCAAATCGGAACGATGGGAGCGCCACACGGTGGTTATTCCGGGAACATTTTGTTCAAGGTAGTATATATATATATATATATATATATATATATATATATATGAGATGAAGAGGGACCTGATATAGATTAGTTTGCTAGGTGGGGTGTCACAAAATGTTTATTTGATAGTTGTGTCCATCCAAAACCTACCTTAACCGGTAGATTACCTTATAATAATAATATTTTATTATAAGGTAATCCGCTCCCCCCTGGCCTTCATTTCCCCCTCCATAACCTCCTCCTTCACCCCTCTCCCACCACCTGTTCCCCGCTCCGCTTTCTGACCCTCCAAATACCCCTCCGTCACCCCTCCCCCACTACCTGTTTTTTCCCCTCTCCCTCGTCCCATACTCTCTCTGCGCCGCGTACCCGTTTCCTTAGTCATATCTTATCTTCCGAAGAAGACGGAGCTCGAGTCCGTCGAAATTATCAAGATATTATTGTGAGTGTTCTTTTTATGTGTTCTCGTGCTGTGTGTTACTGCCTAAGTTTTTTAATCAACACTTCCGTGTTACTTCGAAGAAATCATCTATATATATATATATATATATATATATATATATATATATATATATATATATATATATATATATAAACACACAAACACTAAGATAATAAATATTACACACACAGAAACATAAAAGAAGGACACTTACAGTAGATATTTACTGTAATAATCTACTGTAAGTGTCCTTCTTTTATGTTTCATATATATATATATATATATATATATATATATATATATATATATATATATATATATATATATCGATGATGCGGATGTACTCACGAGAGCAAAATAACTTTTGGACGGCACAATAGAACACAGAATGAAACAGATTACACGTAAAATGGCACTCACACTGTAGATGATTTAAGCTTTAGATGATTTAAGCTTTCGGCCTACTCTGAGGCCTTCTTCAGGTCAGACTCAGAGTCTGACCTCAGAGTCTTCAGGAGTCTGACCTGAAGAAGGCCTCGGAGTAGGCCGAAAACTTAAATCATCTGCAGTGTGAGTGTCCTTTTACGTGTTATCTGTTTTATTCTGTGTTCTATTGTGCCGTCCAAAAGATATATATATATTGATGATATATATTTATATATATGTATTGATGATGTATATATATATATATATATATATATATATATATATATATTCAAATTCGTTAAATAACAAATATTTCTGAATTCATGACTGGAATTTTCTCTACCTACCTCCATATGCACATCACAAAGCTCATAATTATTAGCCATTCATGTAAGGGTAAAGATGATGAAAATAATATATAATATTATGCACGTTGCATTGTAAAGGGACCTCTTCCGCATATGTAGGAAGCTTCAGTTTCATGACCGTCGTAAAGGCCGAGGACATAAGAGGGGCTTCGCAGTCTGGTAGCCAGGAATGCCACCGCTGGATAAGTGGCTACCCTCCCGTCGTCGGGTCATGCGCGCGCAGGTGGTGGATGGATTCCAATGGCCTTCTGCATGGCAGCCGCAAGTGTATCTACAAGCGTGGATGCATTTGATGTTCTCTAAGTGGGACCATAATCCCACTAAGCAAGCCCAAGATCGATCCCGAGAAAGGCATTTATTGGATGGTCGAGGAAATCTGTAATTTATCTTTCTTTGTCGCCAAATGCCTAGAGGTGGAAAGATGTTACACCAGATCTTATATTTATATTTCCCTGTGACGGACTTAATCCCCTAATGGCGTAAAGCAGCATTGATGTCGTGCCTATACCGTAAAGGTGTCCACAATGCATTAATTCGGGTGAAAGTGGTAGGCAAGTAGATGCGATCCCTTTAGATTTTTAATAGGTATTTGATATGTACTTGACTATATGTACACCTCACTATATAAATATATTCCTTGTATATTGACTTATATGTATTCTTGGCTAATTTGTATCTGATGATGATGCTTAAGCGTTGAAACTAGTAGTGCTCGTACCGAAATAAAGAACATTGGAAAAACACATTTTATTCTTCATTTAATGAATATGAACTTCCACGTAGTTGACCCAGAAAAAATCGCATACAAGGCATTTATTAAAGTTCTTCCTGATAAATTTATTCTTATAATAAATGTCGCTGGTTTAAACAAGGTCGAAATAAATTGGTTTGAAGACTTACTTTTAGAGCGAAAAGAGAGGATAGGCCTTGACGCTAGTCCCGAGAGCTTACAAGTGACCTACATCCTCAGGGAAGTGTAATCGGGCCGTTACGTCTCTTGATTTTTGTTGTCCAGTATGTTGGCGGACGACACGATGATTTATTGGAAGATATCTGAGTATGATTATCGTTTAATTGTAGCACGCGATTTAGATCGCATTATAGAATGGCGTTAAAAATGTGGATTGCTTTTAAATCTTAATAAATGTTCGGTGGTAAATTTCTTTAAAAGACCAAGTAGATTTGTTTACAAATGACTTGGAGTTGACCTAGGAGTAGTTGATAAGGTAAAATATCTAGGTATTACATTCACTAAAGACTTAACTTGGGGGACCCATAAACGTAAATTCTGCGGGCAAGCATATAAAAAATTAGGACTTGTTAGACGCATTGTCGGTAGAAGTGACTCCAAGGTCAAGAAAAGTTTTTACCACGCTCTTGAAATGCCTCATTTAGAATATGCATGTGGTAAATGGGATCCGAGTCAAAAATTGAGAAGGTTCGTCTCCGGACAGCTCGTACCGTTAAAACTATTACAGCAAAATGAAAAGCGTCACTGCAATATTAATGTAGATGGGGTGGGAATAATTAGAAGAAACACGGATGAATACTAGTTTCAACTTACTAATTAAATTCAGATCCGCATGTTTCAGCACCGAGGTCTTGCAAATTATTCGCACTCCAACATACATTGGTCGCTTGGATCATGCGTACAAAATTTGGGAAGTAGGTGCCAAAACTGGCATACTTTCAAGGACTCCTTCCCACGGACAATACCGGATAGCAACTGTAGGGTTATACAAAAGCAAAAACACCACTTACCAGCCTCAGCGTTTAGGGAAAAATTAGTACCACTAAATTGCATGCACTTTCACTAACCTCGTGTGTTCCGTTGTCAAAACCCTTACATTATGATCGCATTAGAATACCATTAAGTTATTTACTGCTCTTAATAGTATTGATTACTCTGCTTTATCTGTTTTTAAGTTTCTCTTTCCATCCCTTCTCTCGTTTTGTGGCTATTGACACTGAGTGTAGTATGTAAAAGGCTGCAACTGACGTGTCGCGATCTGTTAAAATTGCTCTCAATGTACCTTTACTACATCAGTAGTATTCCAGCTATAAATGCATCAACATGAAAAAAACCCTTTGCAAAATTATGATTTTCATGTTAGAGAAAACAAGGATTTAGAGTCTAAAATTTCTTTGACGTAGTTAAGGAAACCTCATTTCCAGGTAAACAACTGACGCCCTCAGAAATTCCACATTATTCCATAATTGTCCATTAAATTAAAGTAGAGAGAGGCCTCTGCCCAAGATTACCTGTGCATTTGCAGACTCTTACAAATACTAAAAATATACTGTGAAATGGCTCATTTGACAAAAAAGTTTTATGGATTTATCAATGCTCTTGTCATTGGCGCATTTGGATTCATGTCATTGACAATGTTGTCAGTTGGCGATGATTTTTTCTCGGAAGTGTGACCTGTCAGGGAATAATCATGGATAAGGTTTCTTCCAGATATAACTAGAATAATTCTAGGCAAAAATGTATTGAAGATCAAAGTAAACATTACTCAAATTCTCCATCCATCTATGTAAAACCCCGCAAGACGCCGCAAAGGTGTACGGCGGGGAAAAGCACCTTATGTATCGACACACCAATGCCAGTCACTCCGCTAGTTGTGATATGCTTCCTGTAGGATATCAACGGGACCCTAGTTCAGGCACCTCGTCAAGGTCTCTTTGAAATAATCTGGTGGTCCAAAATGACAATCAAAGGGGTTAAACTAGGGTATTACTCAAAGACGCATGTCTCGTCAATAATATCGTTACCACCTATTCTCAAAAATTCGGGTGCCTTTCACCGTGGTCCTAGGGGCTCGAGGTGAGATTGTCACACAAGCAGTCTTCTGACAGCACCTTGAGGTCAATCTTGGCACATCTTCCCCAAGATTAAATCTTTGTAAGGATGCAATCCACTTTAATTTTCTGAATATTGCACTCTTCTACTAACATCCTGACACTTGGGGGTCAATCAGAACTGAGCATGTGCCTCCTTTTTTGCTCATTTACATCAAACTGTATAAATAATGGATGTCCAGGGTATTCTTCACCGTTCACATCCTCTCTTCCCTCCCAGGACATCTTGTAACAGCGAAAAACCAATACTTGGGACATTGCGGTATCTCCCGAACCCGATTTTCCGTGCTTAACAAAAATTACAATGCGTTTCGTTGCTCCGTGGAATGTGGAATCGGGAATCCGTGACACGACCTTCGAACATTGGTTTGGTTTTTTAGTCATTAGCACGATGTAACGGCCCACAGGCAATTGAGGTGGGTCGCGCTGATTTCTCAAAACCTCCCACTACCTTTTCCACAACAAATCACCGAACGGTAGCCGTCCACGTCGGCTCAACCATTGTTCAGTTTAATGAACAAACCATGTATATGAGTTGACGGTGCAGTCGGACCTCTTGGGGAAAGCTGGTTTTTCGCGATTTTTGGCTGAGAATCGGCTTGGCGTAGCCTCACCGGTTAGCTTCACTCATGCGCTAAGCTACCAATAAATTCTGGAATTAACGCGACCTACAGCAAGCTTTCAACTTCAAATAAGATTTTGCACTTAAGTTACCGTTCATTTTCACCCCGTTCTGTTTGTGGTAAGGATCGGCCGTAGTCTCGCGGTTTGCAATACGGAGGGTTTTATGGGTAACCAGGGTAATATTTTCTCCTCTTTCGGCTCTATAATCACCAAGATAAAATACAGCACTCTTTTTTGTACCCGTGAAGCATTTATTCCGTAGTTGGAAAAATTAGCTTTAGTAGTGAATCTTTTTACAATTGCTTCATTTTTAAGCATTTTGAAGATGTATTGATTTAGGTAATAATATTCTCGTTTACCTTCTATTTTATTTCGTTTGCTCTGGTTTTTCCTTTGCTACAATGTAACACTTGTCACGCGCAGATCTATTTTATAATACACACCCACAGTAAACAGACTGATAGATTAGGAAGACTTGAATACGTGTTGTCCTTGAATACGTGTAAATAAAAATCTGCAAATATTTTAATGGATATGTGGAGTACCAAGAAATGTCGCGAAAATCGTATGAGAAAGAGTGTATATTTTTTCCCGAATATTATCGCGTCTCTTCAGTGGGCTTCCTTTGTTCTCTTTACCGTTTACGAATTTTCCTGAATTATGCTGGGTTTTATAAATGAATAATTTTTTCATTTTTTGCAGATAACATTTTAATCTACGTGCTCTCGGACAAATTGAGCGCTTTCAGCTCTTCCCGGAATCGCTACACATTACTAAAAATAATTTCAACGAGCTCTTCAAAGACATTTTATATTAATTAAAGTAGAATATTGTGGAATAACTTTCGGCTATTAGTTTACGTGACCTATTCCAGAATTGTGATACTGCGCAACTAAATTATTATTCCGTTTATAAATTATAGCAAATAATGGCTGCATTTACGGGTTTTTGTTCATTATCCAGCTGATGCCTCATCATCATTGGTCTTTTAATCCTAAGATTGGTCCTTCCATCCTATCCTATCTGATGCTAATTGGGTCACTTCCAGGATTTTTTTGCAATGTAGTTTCTTCTTAATTTTTCCCATGTATTCATCCTTTGGCCTTCCTCTTGGGACTTTTTCCTCTATTTTTCCTTCTATTATATTCTTCACAAATCCATTGTGCCTCAGGGTGTGGCCAAATTATCCGGTTCTCCTTCTATCTATGGTGTTCCATAAGGTCCGTTCTTCGGCTATTCTTCTGTATACTTATACTTTCTCATCTTGTACGTCGATGTGATCTTAAGCATTTTCCTCTTGCGCCAGATTTTGAAGGCTTCTAGTCTTTTCTGGTCTACCTTTCCGATGGTCCACGCTTCTGATCCATAGAGTACCACGTTCCATACGAATGTTTTCACATATTGTTTCCTCGTCTGTTGCTCTATCTTCTTTAAACACAGAAGTTATTTTTTCATTGTGAATTCTCTCTTTGCTTGAGCAATTCTTCGTTTGATGTCTGTAGTACTTCTTTCTTCCGTCCCATGTCATGGTACTTCCGAGCTGGGTGAAGGAATTCACTTACTCTAATTTTTTGCCCTTTCAGTGTCACTACTACTGTATTCCGCTTCTCTCTTCCATACACTAGGACTTTAGCCTTGGTCACGTTTATATTCATCTTATATCTCTGTAGAACTTGACCCAATAAGTTTAGTGATCTTTGAAGATCGTCCTTGCATTCTTCTTTCATTGCAATATTGTTGGCGAAGAGTTGCAAGTTTACCTCTTCTCCATCGGTCTTATTCAGTTTAATCCAATGCCTTGTGCTTCTCTTATTGCCTCCCACAGGAACATGTTGGGTAATGCTGGTGAGAGGTTGCACCTTTGACTGATGGCTATTTCTCCATTTTGCCGCAAGAGGTCCTCTCAAATGTAACCATCATCATGCACCATAATCAATCATTTCACGCGGAAGATGGAACATGTGCGATAACCTAGAAAATACTTTGTCCACTAGGATACCTCTAACTACTTTTATTTCTGCTTCTTGCTGAACCTTAATCTAGAAAAAATAGGAATCCAGAATGAACAAATCTTTTTCTTTAACACTTACATGACTGACGTCATATTTTGCATCTAAAAGAGAAATTCCCACGCAATGACGCAATAGCGAAACATACTTACGATGGAATTCGAAGTTGCGAGCATTGGCCTGGTCAATCATGGAAATGCATCGTCTTGAAATCGCATTCCGTAGTATAATGTGAAATTTGTTCTCTCGCAATGTTATCTTCGTATAAATAACCGAAAAGGAATGAAACTTTACTTTTTTCCCAAACAAATTCTTCTCAATGAAGAGAAAAGTTTCGAATGATGCAATTCTATTCCTTCAGAAAACAGGAGAACAACGGGTTATTTTTGCTTATAATAATGTTAGAATGTGGCTAAAACAGGTATTCAAATAATAAGGAGTGACATCAGGGTCCATTCACCTATCTAACGAGAGTAGTTATCATATAGTCTGTGCTCCAAACTGGATTCGTCTACTTCATTCGTTCCTCAGACTCGTGGCTCTGGCCGACTTCGAATTACACCCAATGTCTCCTTCCACCCTCCATCGCACCGAACCTCTCAGCTGATTGGTTGTCCTTTCCCCGTGACCCTACGTGCTCCCATCAGTCTCCATCCATTACCTTGCTCTCGTCCTTCCCCCGCCCGCCCACCCACTGCCTCCCCTCAAAAGCGCATTCCCCGCGAATTGTTTGACCGCTCTCAAAATGCCGCCTCTTACCCACTCTCGCATCTCATGCGCCCAAACCCTCCATTCGTGCGATTTCCTTTGAAGCATTCGCAGATCCCGTCCCTTCCCATCGATCCCCTCTTTCCCGGAAAGGGACCGCTCCATCCTTCCTGCTTGGGGGGGGGGGAGAAACCCCCGGCGATATCGCAGCGCTATAACAACTGTTATGTCGTGCTTCTTTTTCGATCTTCGGTTTATTTCTCTCTCCCTTGGCGACGCGCCCACCTGCCGTTTTCCCCCGGGCACTTGAACACTGCGTTCCACCTCTCATACGGAATGGAAATCCTGCTACCAGCACAAACATTATTTTTCCTTTGTCAACCCTTTTTCTTCTACACGGGACTACCTATGTGCGCCAACAACCTCGTATTCAAGGTGAAATTATCCTGTCGTCGTTAGGAAATATAAGACAAATACGCTGGAACGAATAAGCTCATTACTGAGTTCACTTCCCATGTATGCCTGCTCCTAGTGGAAATTTAACCATATCAATGAAATGGATTATTACTTTTAATAATGGAGTAGAGGAACTCTGTCATACCATTTTAGCATCATGTAACTCCGTGTCATTTGCTTCTAAATACGAGTTTACGTAGCAACGATTAATGTTAAAAAACAGCTTAACATTCATGTTTCCTGCACTTCCAAAAATGAAATATACAAATGCATGTAAAAAGTATGAGTTCAGTTCCATTATAATTTTTCTTTGAATTTAACCTGAGCCGTTTCGTTGAGAAAATACCAAATACATATTTTAGTATGAGTCGTATGCATAAACATTCAAATAATAACTCTTCAACGCCACCTTTTGGGCGAAGAATCGTTTGTAATTACATATTATATACAATATGTATTTACAAACAAACATACAGAATATTCAAAACACAAAGACACAAAGAAAGAACACTCAAGGAATGTAGTTTACTTTTCGACGCGCGACCGTCGCCATCAGACCTTTCTTTGTGACTCTGTGTTTTGAATATTCTGTATCTGTTTTGGTTGCACAGAATATAACAGATAACACGTAAAAGAACACTCACATTGTATATTATTTGAGCTTTCGGCCTACTCCGAGGCCTTCTTCAGGTCAAATTGGAAAAGGTCTGAAGAAGTAGTCTGACCTGAAGAAGGCCTCAGAGTAGGTCGAAAGCTCAAATAATATACAATGTGAGTGTTCCTTTACGTGTTATCTGTTATATTCTGTCTTCTATTGTGCCGTCCAAAAGTTTTATATTGTATGTATATATATATATATATAATATATATATATATATATATATATATATATATATATATATATATATATTATATATATATATATTATATATTAATATATATAATATATATATTATATATATATATATTATATATATTATATATTAATATATATAATATATATATTATATATATATATTATATATATATTATATATTAATATAATATATATATATATATATATATATATATATATATATACGCACACAAACAAACACGAAAACACAACCTACCAATAAGTTCTTAAAAATATTTTATCTATTTTTCTGCCTAACTAACTAACTCATATAAGGAAGTATAGTTTCCTTCAAATAAAATAAAATCACAATTTTCTTACACATATATTATATTATTAAGGGTTACAATTACTGTCAATAAGACCATGCGAATGGTACTTAACGATCTAATTCAAAGTTACAAGACTATATCTAAAAATAGATCAAGTATTCGTACCCGCCCTCTGGAGGATCAGCTCGGCCAACTCATGACAATCGATTATAGTTTAAGTGAACGCCAGGTCATTACCAGAAACGGTTTATCGTTGAGTACAGTCAATATCAATGAGACCGATAACCAAAGTGTAATTGCAGTTACCGGTAAGGCAGATGCTTGTCAATCGTGCGCGTTTAATTTTACCCTTCCTCTGAGGATTGATGATTCGGCTGAGTATGGTTGGTTTGCAGTGTCCTGCATTTGGCGATCCTTAAGGGATCACCTCCTGAGCGACAGTCAGATTCGTCTACTTTGACTGAATTTTGCATTTTTGACAGGGAGCAGTCAATCAGGTTAAGCCGAGAGTGATGATGTCATGATCATATTGTCGAACTCAAAAGGTAAAATGCCGCTCATTGAGATGCAGATGTCATTACGCTAGCAGAAGGTAAAGAGACTAATTTTGTAATAATAAAGAACGAAGATAGGCGTGCACTGCCTCCCAGGAGACTTTTCCCATATTCAACTTTTTAACGGTACATTAATGCAAATGTACCTTCAATTTTTAATTATTCTCGGATGAATGTGTTTCTTTGAAAGCTGAATTCATAAATATTCCGTTAATGCTTCACGTGTAAAATCTCTTTGCGAATTTTATTATTGTTTGCACCTTCTCCTTTGCGTTTTTTAAGTTCTTTATCTCCACTTCTAAACGTTATTATTTTTTTCCCACTGACACAATACCTAAAAGGCGGTGATTCTACATTTACAAAATGACCTCAAAAGTTATGTTTGTTGCCAAAGTAAGGAAGAAATGTTGAATTGATTCAAACGATGCAAATAAATTTTAAGATAATCTTTGCCTCTATTTCGTCATTCAAAATAAACACTAATTATTATCAAACTATTTCTGACTATGAAGATCTAGAATTAAATTTTGATAAATGGGTTCCGATAAGTCTTTGGACAAAGAATACACCCGAAACAGTTACCAACAAATTATGCGCATATACCAACAAATTAAGCGTAAAATCAGTGAAAAACTGGGTATAACGATAATTTTATGTTATTTTTTTATTTAATGGACCCATCTTTTTCACAGTTCTCTCGCATGATTTAAATATATCTAATCTGTTATTAAACATTGTTGCAAGCATTTTTTCCTGTGCTTAACTTTGTTCTAGTCCATGATCAAACTGTGTAGAGGCTTCATGATTGATGGTGTGCATTAATGGCTGATGACCTAAAACCACACCCCCTCGCGGCAAGTTGCGGGATATTATATAAATATAGTATTTGTGGATAGACAGACCATACTTGCAGCTGCCAGTAATGACTGAAATATAACCAGTACAATGTGATAAAATTTACAATATTATTTGGCTTAAGATAATAATTTTTTAAATTTTTCGAACCAATTGGCCATTTTAATCTATTCTTTCTGTAATCTATTCTTTAATAATTTGACATCTAATTTTTTAACAATGTTAATGATTTAGTGCACTCATAGTCACTTTACCTAAATGCATCAACATGTTTTATTTTATCATCATCATGGTTGACCGTAGCGTTGACCTTTCCAGTTATTAATTAACAAGACTGTCCGAAAAAATTATTAATTCAATTGTTTTATTAACCGTGTGTGATAAACAACTGGCATCCTACGGATTTAAGAACTTCTTACGGCTTAACGGTGAATGTATTTATGAACTTTATTTGCTGGTACCTGATCTTGAAGTAGAGGGTTTCAGATGTTGATATTTACCCTTTGGCTCTTTCACGGGTGCATTCAATTCTATTTGGATAAACTCTGTATCTCAATGACTTATGAGCAAAACCGTTTGTTTTAAGTTCTCACCACATTAAATCGGCACTAATACACCATGTCTATTGAAGAGTATCCAAAGCGTCAAGAGGGAATTGTCTGGGGCAAAGAATTCCTGAGGTTATTTTGAATCTGAATGTTGAATAGACTGAACCCTGTTTTGATTGGTGACTTGAATTACCATGGCTTAAAATATTGTCGCGAGAACAATTTGAATCAAAAAGAAAAAAATGTGAACTAGGCGGGCAATTTTCCCCCAGACACAATGTATGCCCACACACATATTTGATTATTTTAGCAAACGATACCGCGATTTAATAGCAACCATAAACAGAGTAATCAACGCTAAGGTCGGTCTAGTAGGTGATGGTAGAGCTCATCCATGTACCAAGCCCAACGGCGTTTGAATATTCACACATCAGGGTAGGGGGGCCAGTTCCTTTCCCTGTGCCCGTGATGATTTCCCAGGAAGATCTGGTACCCGAAAAATCAACTAGCTTGGGTGGAGTTGCAGGTGCCCAGAGTGCCTTGCCCGGGAATCGAACCCGAGACCCTCCGGTCAGTAGTCTAACGTTCTACCCACTAGACCACCGCAACTCTTAATGGCAAAATCCTATAAAAAGTACTTACCGTTGCTGACCTCATATCATCGTCATTCTGCCTTCGTGAATCACTTATTTGATTGAGCGCGATATAATTGGTCGATTATGGAGTACGGCGTTATTCTCTCAAGTGTGCGCGGACATGATCTCTATTTATAGTGTCCGAACTCGTGCAACGACTAATGATTTTATATAAACCATTTCAAGCATATAAAGATAATTTTTAATTAAATTTAGTCCATTCATCTTTCGTCTCAAAGCTTTTAATCTTTTATGTGCACATACTTTAGGAAGAAACAAGAGAATTGTCATTTAATAATTCAGTATTTTATATAGTATTACCTTCATGATGAAAATATATAAATTGGTAAGCTTCATTTCAGTAAACGCTAATTTAAATTTGGTGTTTTGCGTTTTTCTTTATTTATATATATTTATTGATAGATATAGTATTTATTTATAGATATAGTTTATACATATATACATATACGCAGCAAATAAGGATCTCATGTTTTCAATTATTATTGAATTTTGTGTGTAAAAAAATTAAGAAGCCGAGGATGGGAAAGTAGGAAAATTTTAGCTTGTTATTTGTTGAAGAGACGCGTTTAAAAATTAAAAAAAAGTTTTTCGCAAGTTTTGCTCTCCAAAATAGATTCAGGGCCACGTGGGGGTAAAAAGCTCTTAATAGGGCCCTTTGAGGGCATTTGTCAACCAAACACAACAAAAGACGACGGACAGGTGGCTGCGCACCGGATTACGAAATGTTAATTAAAAATGTTGTGCTCAACGCTTCCATTCGTATAGCTTTATAGTAATGGAGGAGTTGGGGGTGAATTAGTTTAATCCTGGAAGAATTTAAATTTATAATTTCCTCCGGTGATGGCACAGGCGTTAAAATGCATTTCGTCCAAATTCGTAACGCCTGAAATGTTACCAACTCATTTAAATCTAAATCGGAGGTGCGGATTTGAAACACCCTTTTGGGGCAGAGTCCGTTTCCATTTAAAACGCACGCTTCGTAAATTCTACGATAAAGCGCGATTTTAGAATTTTTTCATTCAGCCTTGATCGGCGTGAATATTCATGTTTAAAAAAAATGTATTTTACCAACCGACGAAAATTCCGCACATCCCATAGTGATTTATTCGACATAATGGTGCTTGTAGTCTGGCCGTAATCTCGCTTTTTCACGGCTATTTACCGTTCGCATATCTATACTCCCGGATAAATATCTACGGATACCGCTTATTAGTTAATCGGCCGGAAAATGAACAACTACGCTTCATATCTTTCGGTGAAGAAAAACATTCTGCCTCCACGATCTGGACCGTTTGTGTCGCCAAACCGCGTGCGATCACTTTTTCGTAGCAAAAACGACATCCAATGAATACCGCCTGTACGAGACTCTATCCACGCTCCCACCCAACCGCCTTCTCGACCGCATCCTCCTCCAAAAGGACACGCGTACCCCCATAGTCTCGACCTCTCTTCCTCCTACTCCCTCCGGAACCTTCGGCAGTGCGTCATGAGATGGGCACTGTCATTGACAGCGACCCCAAACAACAGATGGTAGTCTACCGGAGTTAGTTTGTCCATTAGGGCGGGGAGGGGGGAATCGGAGTTAGGGAAAAGGAGTGGAGGGGATAGGGTAAATGGAGGGGTGGGGGCTCTACTCTCTTCAGGCGTCCTCCCGTCCCCTTCCCCTCTCCGCTCTGGGCTCTCATCATTTAATCCCCGAAAACATCCACACTCTCTCTCCTCCCCTGCCAATTCCATTCGCTCCCTAAACTCCACTGCAAATTCCCACCCATCTAACCCTCCCGATTCGGCTACCCTTCCCCTGCGCTGCTCCCCCGTGAGCCCCGCAGGACCCCGGGCGCGCGTCGAACCCCCCTTCTAGTCCTCCCCAGCAGCTCCCTTCGAAAAAACCCGGCCTCCACTCCCCTCCCTCCCCCCGCCCGACCCGTGGTCCCCTTCCGAGGGCTCCTTAAATCATACCCCGACCCCTTCTCCTTTCCCACCCGAACGTATTCGGACCCGCCGCACTAGGTCCGCTGCAATCCCCTCCTCAACTGAAAAGGGAATCGTCATCATCTTCCACTCCCTTCCAATTTCCTCAAACCACTCACCATTTTCGCTTCTCTCCGATGAAGAAAATGAATGAATGAGGGAGAGGGACCATCAAATGTTGAAGGACTGGGATTCACTTTGATGGGTAGGCTGTAATTAACGTCCATGGGAAATAGAGGGCTGATTAATACTCTCCCACAAAATTATTTATTAGGGATTGATAGATCTTCGTTTTTCCTTAATCTTAACTTAGTGTTCCTTCCAACCCGTTGGACATCGTCGATACTCCCATGTTTTAAGAATTAGACTTTCACTGATCAATCATATGGTGCGGTATTAGGATCGTATCTCAAAATATTCATCCGTGGAATACATGATTTTCTAAATAATTTTATCCAGGACATAGTTTCCATCTATCCGTAAACGGTATAACAATTATTTTTATCTAATCTTCCCATTGGAATAAAATATTTTTTCCCCACGCAGCATTATGAAACACATCTTTCCCACGCTTGCAGATTGAAATGTAACTACTTTCCCGGCATGTGCAGCTTATTTGAAGAATCGCATCGCTTACTTCGATTAAAAATTAAGGTCACATGCGTGCAACTATTTTCGTCCGTCTCAAATCCACAGACGTTGAATACGAGATTGGTTTGGCGAACGGATTATTTATTTGCTTACTTGAGCAAATTTCGTAAGCCTAATGTCGAACTTCGGGAGAGGATATCACGTTGCGACAATTTGACATTAAAAGGTAATTAACCCGTACAGGACCTGTATGTTGACGTTTGCCAATCAAATTGCTGATGACAGACGATCATGAGGCCTTTAAATGCATACGATGATTTGATTGAATTGATTCAATGTTGGTAGTATTTTTCCTATCGTATCTTTTATATTGGGGATTGCGAGTAAGAGAATCAGGGGGAGGGATTCAGCTAAGAGAACAGGCATTAAATGCGTATGATGAACACCATAAATACTCCATTTTCGTCGTCATATATTCTCCCTAATGACTACGGTTTATTTCCCCAAAATTAACGAGACGGGTGTTTCGATATTTCAACTACGCCGTTTTGCTGGCGGCTGATACGGCAGTCAAGAAATCAAAGTAGGCCAATTTAGTAGAAGCTTGCCAAAGGTAGTAGTTTTAAATTGACAGCCATTATCTACCTGTAGAAGGCGCGAAACAAATCAATCACTAAAAGTATAAATTCGAAAAATATACCCCAGAACCAAAGTAATTGGGCAATTTTTAGATATTGAAGTGAATTTCATTTTACATGTGACCGTTATCATATTGAATCGAAAAGTTTTCATTTAAAATCTAAATCGCATTTTGAATGTTTAAGAACTTCATTTAAAGTGAAATATTGTTTCCAGCTACATTAAGATATCATTATTTGTATTCATTGTGTTTGTGATTATTTCTGGTGTACCATAACAGATATGTAAACAGGATCGGTTTTCAATATATTTTATAAGAGTTTATAGCAAAACCTTTTGATAATTTCCCTCATTACTATTTTAGTCTATAATTCCCAGCTTAAGAGCAAGTATATGAATATTTGCCCATGCGTTTCTGTGTAAGATAACCTTGATTCTTGTAGCATTGACAATCGCCGAATGTTCTTTTCGGGTTTCAGGTTCCGAGTAAACTTGGTCTATTTGCTAAGGATGCCATGATAAACAGGGAAATATCCAGTCCTGAAAATAGAGTATCAAGCTAGCGTAGAGTATAATAGAGTAGCATTAGTATTCCACCTTAGTCCACCTGTACGGACAATATTCCAAATTCACACATATTCTTTCAAATTGTATGCCATGTAATAGCTTTTCTCCGCCAAGTTTAACCTATTTTCTAAATGAGCCGTTACCTGTCGGCTTCAACCACTATTGTAAACCTCTGTTATAGCATAGCTTACTTTAAATCATAAGTTTCTCGTCTCTCACAAACAACACGCACACGAATGAGATGTTTTTTTTGGAATGTCATGGCTTTATCTTGTTTGTTAAATGACCGGTTAGGGTGGGTTTTCGCTCACCGGGACGGTGTATGTGTGCCCGTATGGGCCGACAATGAACGCTTGGAAATAGAGTAGCTAGCCAACGACCTGAATGCAATTCAAAAAGGGTGCGAGACACGGGAGCAGGACTTAAATTTGAATACATTTTTTTCCGATAAATTATTGGGAAAAAATATTTCACTAAAAAATAATTACATTACACTGGGAACCAGAGTTACACACTTGGACTCGATAAAATATTATACTTGAGTGTAACGACAACTAAATATAGTATATGTTCTAGGGAAAACGCATTCGCGAAATTTTCGGAATAACTGTGAAAAAGTTAGGATTCGTAAAAAGAATGCGTGGGAATTTTGATTAAAGGGTCATGAAGCATTGTTATTTCACGCAAGTTAGGCCCTGAGCATGTTGGAAGTGCACGGGATCCTCAATGAAATAAACTTAATTTTGGAACTAGATCGAGCGCAACGTAGGGCAGTTAGGTTTGTGAAAAGTTGTTATTAACAAGGTAACACTATCACGACACTATCGGAAGAATTGGGAGAGGAGCCATCATATGATTGATGATAGGCTTAAATAAAGGTTAAATTTACCGCGTACATTGGAGGCAGGTTACATATTTGAGGATATTAACAACATATTACAGGCCCCGTCTTCCTATAGTTGATCAGAGAACCATCGTAAAATTAAGGAGATTTGTAATAGAACGAACAGTTTAAAATTCAGTTTTTTCCTCAACCATTAGAGATAAAAAAGATATGACAGAAATCGCATAGGAAATAGTTAAAATTGGTAGTGTACATAATCGCCGTTACCCTGCTTTTTATTCTTTTTATCGTATAGACATATCTTTTTAACAGTTCCACTGCATGGTGAGAATATAGTATCTTTTTGTTGAATAGATTTCGTTCATTTACTTTCTTTCGTGTAATTAACATTTTTCGAGCATGTTCAAACTAATATGTGTGCGTAGATTACATGATTGCAATTGTGCATTATGCATGTATTGCGAATGTGATTGCATTGTACATGTATGGCTGGTGACCTAACACCCTCCGCCACACGTCCTTACGGTGGCTTCCAGGGTATTGTGAAGATGTAGATGTACCTATATTTTTTTAGATGTAGATTCGAGAAAGGAAGTTTATAAGGAAGCATAGATAATGATTACTTCCGATCCTTGAAGAAATAATTCCAGGACGTCAAACGACGACCTTGGACGGAAGCAAGTGGGTAGTGTGGAGACACTCGATCTTGGAATAATGGGTGCCCCTGAGGTTTTAAGCATCAAGGACTGTGTGCATTTCGAGGAGGGAGATTAAAGCACTCGGATCCCGGAGAGAGTGAAACAAAGACAGCGCACACTCGTAAATGGCCCATTACAGACATGGTGCCAGTGGCCTGTCAGCGTCCGGAGCTTCGTCGCAGATTAGGGTCAAGCGTCAATTTGCTCGAAGCTTAAGAGCCCCTACGACCTTCGTAATCTCAAGTCACAAAGGCGGCAAGTGGAAACGAAGAGACCGGTGTGAGAGAGGCCCGCCAAACGACAGCAATACAACGATAAACAAGGCAAAGGTGTCAGTTTCGCCTTGAATGCTTTTTGTTTGAAATACATAACCTAATCTTGAGTCCAAGAGGTGAATATGTCAACTCCTTCCTGTTACTACGCCCAAGTATTGACTACTCAAGTTTATTGAGTCCAAGCTAGTGGCATTGTGAAGTGGTTGGATGTTTACTGAAGATCAAATTTATGAAAGCCTAGATTATCTGTTTGGACACCGATTGAACGTCATTAATTGTTGTCCCCTTACTTACTACATTACCGTAGCCAACCCAAAGACCGATTTTGTTAGGACGAGGATAGAATCGGCCATTTACCGTAGGGGTCTGAAATCCTACATCAGTGAAAGAAATGGCAGTCTCTTTCCGAAAGTTTTTATCAATGGTTAACAAAACGATCCGATTCCTACCCAGCATCTTTAAGCTGCCACTGGGAGGGCCTGGTAGGGAGCGACAGGGCAGCACCCAAAAAACACCGTAACACAGACAGACGATTGCCCGCTCACATCACGTCATTGTTAACAACGTCATAAAATTTCTGGTCACAGAGCTCAGATGAACTGCAGAGATTTCAAGAGTTTACACGGGGGTTCGAACCTCGTCTTTTCTTGAGTTCTCATCTCGCAAGGCTCTCACGCGCGTAGAATACGTATTTTAATTAAGTGTATCTGTAGATAAACTTTCATTAGTTCGAAACTGCCTGTGAAACGATTGTGCTCAAAATTTCCGTGTAATGCTACCTTCCCTTGTCAAAGCAGTTTCTTCAGATTTCATGGTTTTATATATTTTAGTTTGCAATCATTATATTGAACTTCCCGATAGCAGATTAGGGCATTGTATCAAATCATTCTCATTCTGTAACGAAAGCATGCGGGTGCGCTGGACATGGAAGATGACCACAGATTAAAAAAGAAAGGGAATTAATTTTTAAAATTTTTACCTTTCGCCGCATGAATAAGAGTTTTTTCATGTATACATAATATTTATTTAGTAAATTAAATTGGTGAAAAATTCATTTTATTGCAACCCAAAATTTATTTTTTCAGAATATTTGACAGCAGATATAAAATACCATTGAAAAAAGGAGGACGGAATTTTTTTAATGAATTCATAATACACCTGCAAATTTTATTTAAATCTTTTACATGGGAACATATGTTAATTAGAAGAAAAAATATTTGTTAACTTAGTGATAGTTAGATGGTGACAGGTATTCGTGTTATAAAAAATCCTGATGAAACATTTGATTTTAGCTTTCCGTTGTATTTCAATCCTTTCCTACGGTGACTTCTTGGTTGAAAATTAACTGATCGATGTTGAAACAAAAAGTGTTTTGTAAAATAATAAATTTCTCTGGAAAATGACAAAAAGTATTCTTTTATCTCTTGATAGCCCTCATGTTATGTGTTAAAACCACAGGTGTTATTATTGATGCACATAGTTATTTATGTGAAATATTTACTCGCAAATATCTGTATTTCATCTTTTCATTACAATAAATTATTTTTTACTGTCATTAAGTTCCCCAGTGACAACAGAATTTTTAGATGTTTTTTCAATGGGTGATTTTCGGATGCTTTCTCCTTGATAATAGAAATATTATTTGAGATTACTTGATAACACACGGAAGATTTTTCTGGTGTCTTTTCCCTATTTATATGCTCATAAATCCTATCTTTTTCATTTCACCATTGCACAATTGCTATGAAAGTACATATTTCAATTTTTGGAGGGCACGTAAAATATACTACTTTTGCATACATTCAGCTAATTATATCGTGTGAAACGAATAACGCTAGATTAAAGGAAAATGGTGTTACGCTAATCCGGTCACACCATACGTGTAGTGCAGTCATTGCAGTTTCAATAATTTATAGTATTTTTAACAATTGCGCAATGAAATATTTTGAATACACATATAATATAATACATTTATAATACATGATATATTTGAAGGTTTTTGTCGAAATTATTTTAATAGTTGAAATGATATATCTTTTTCCCTAATTCAGTAAATATTTTTATATTTTATTTTTGTAAAATTAGGATGTTATAAGTCTGTCGCCAAGTCTTATCTACGCACCATATTGGTGGCTTTTTGGATATTATGGAGATTTAAATGAATATATTTTCCCTTTGCCTTTTACTTAAAATGTACCGTAACCAGGGAAACATGAGGAAAGAGGAAGAAATATCTTATGAAGATACCTTCTTACGTAGGGTCATATAACATATATTTTATCATTTATTTTTGAAAATCTTCTTTGCCTGCCTCTTGGACCGCATTGATTTAATCTTTCGCCGGATGAGCACTCAACGTCGTGAGGCAATACCTGCCCACCCCGACTCCCCCCACACCCTGTCCGTCTGCCCTCGACCTCTGAGAGGCGCTCGGCCCTACACTCCTCCGTGACCCCTGGCGTTACCCCCTTGACGCAGTAACCTGGCCTCCATCCCATCCCTAATAATCATCCCCAGGCAACCCTCGAAACCGTCCACGTAGTGCGCTCGCGGCGAAGGTTTTGTCCACCCCCTGCCGACCGCCTCTTCCCGCACCATCCACTCCGCAGTCTTCCTCCCTGACCCCCCACGCCCCTCATCAATCTCCACGACCGAATATCGAGCCATTCAATTACGCTGTAGATCAATTCGGGCTGAGATGAAGTGCCGCCTGTGAAATTATGCACCTCCTCAGTTTATTGCCTCCGCCTCTGTCGCCTGGAGTGACTGCGTAGTGGCGACCCTTACGATAATCAACGGGAGGGAGTTAGGTGGGGAGTCCGAGGGTACTTGTCTCCATTTCGTCGGGCACCAAATAGTCTTCTTCAGGTATTGTATTTGTAGTGTATCGACCAAGATAGGCCGTTGAAAAATTCAGTCAATAAACGTATCATCTTCTATGGTTCTAAACCACGTAATAATAAAAAAATGCTCTTAAATCTTTGATCACAAAAAGCTCCAAATACTTGCAACCTCAATTTCAATATCCTTATTCAATTTCGTCCTCTAACTTGCTTACCGAAAGTTCTCTTTAGATCACAATTTCAACCGTCCAGTGTTAACTAACCTGCTTTGCATTAATTCCTTTCTTTGAAATTTTTCGTTTTATTTCTTCCAACAACATACTCCCATCACCTCCCACGTCTGGATCGTCAACAGTTGGCGTTTCTTATACAAACAATCTGTGGAATTTTCAAATGGGTAAAAATTGTATTCACTCCGACTCTATGTTGACACTAAAATACTTATTGACAGGCTTTTCTTCACCGTGTACCGCATATACCATTTTTTATAATTACTCGAGTGGTTAGTTTTGTTTGATTATGTACGTATTTTACCAGAAAAATTATAAATGAATTATGTATATCCATCACATTATCACCGTTATAGGCTGTATGATTCATATTAATTGCAGGAGATAGCGCCTAGGGGCGACTTCCGCTGAGTGAATATTAGGTTTTGACATTTTTTAAAGTTGTTTTTTCCCTAGTCAAAGACATGGACTCGGAACCCTCAAATTTCTGCCAAAATTATCATCCAGCTTACCTATCTCAGATTTCATATCCTTTGTGAATTTCTAAGTATTTTAGAGATGCCTCGACCTTGGTGAATGATTTTTCCATTGATTAGGAAAATGGGAAATGGAAAAAATAAAATAACCAGTTTTCATTATCATTTCACTGTATACTCTTTGTGTAGACCTACATCCGCACGAATTCATTTGTTTTAATGATAATCAAAACCTACTCAGCAATGAATTTATGGGAAAGAAAAGTCATGCACTTTAGCTATATAGATTCGGAATGGTAGCCTCCGTATCGAACCTAGCAGGCCAAGTAAAATACATGGGCGGTCATGCGGGTAAAATGCACCGTCATTGGGCACAATATAGGTAAGACATAAAAACATAAGGAGATCTTCGAAGCTCCAGTAAAGAAACTTTAAGTAATGAAAAAAATCTTGGGGAAATATTCTCAGGTTAAAGGTTTAGGTATTATTCTTCGTTATTTAGGATCTACCTTGAGTAACGTGCGACTGTCTGGAATCCTCCTCAGAAGGATATAATTTCGAAGTTAAGTAGAATACAAAATGAGGTCTTGCATTGCTATAGTTATTAATATTTTAATTGTGATGAAACCGGAAGTAATACCGGTCAGATACGTGGAAGGCTAAAAATTTCAGAAAAGTAAAAACATTGATACATAAAGACCTCTCATTGCTTCAGTATACTACAAGAAAAAGGAATATTGACGGCAGTACTAAAAGATACAAGGAATTCTTTTACCTTTCCATAATTCGTGACAGGATCCGTAGTAGCTCAGTGAACAAAGCATTAGACTACTGTCCATATGGCCCGAGTCCTCTTCCTTTCTCTTGATCTGGATGATTTTACGGGTACCAGATCTTTCTTCCTGGGAAGCCATAGCCGGTACAGGGACAAATGTTAACATGTTTATGCAGTTTAAATGCATTCCACTCTGAAAGTGCAATACTAATTTAAAGTTTTTCTTTTATCATTCTACATCAACACATTATCCCGCAAGAGCGTATGGTATGGAGTGTTAGGTCACCGGCCATACTTGCACAAGCCCAATAGTTTGGTTGTTTGGACGGTTGGTGACCTAACACCCCCCTCCACACGCCCCTTCGGTGGCTTTCGAGGCATTATGTAGATGTTAGCTAATTATATTATAATTTAATGACTTGATATTTCCCTTTTTAGACAAACAATTAAGAACTCATTTCGTATTTATTAAGATATAATGAACTTTTTTGTGTTACCTATTGAAATCAATGTAAATTAAAAATGTAGCCAGTGGAGTCAGTCACCTTGTGGAATAGTACACAGCATACTATGTACAAATTTAGATTTCACCTAACTTTTTTAATTTCCGTACATATCATTATATTTTTTCAAAACCTGTATGGCTATCAAGCATGAACATATAAAATTGCTTGGTTTCGCTTTACTTCTTCGTCAAATACTGAGTTACAAATAATATTCTTGGTTCGTGGAGGGTGATCCGTGCCCTTATGTGATCATATGAAAATGACCGCAAACATGTTAGTTATAAAATATATAAATAAGAAATTAATGTATGAACCTATTGAACGCCATCTACACTGATGTATAGTATATTGAATGACATGAATTGAACATGACTAATGAATAACATGTATATTTTGAAAAATGATATGGAATGAGATTTCGTGTTATCAAGAAGAAAACTGAAATTTTACATAGTATTCTCAGAATTATTGTACAAAGTGTTTCATACTACATCTTTGATTTACAGTGATTCCAACAAGTAATGCTAGAAACATTCCATTTTATCGAAATATATATTCATATGGATCCTTTATCTTTTGTCTAAATAGGTTCATGTATAGATAAAGTCATGCTTGCATCCCCTTCTTGTGTACAGCGGAATAGACATTTGTGTCTACATATTTGTGAAATAGCCATTCTCCCAAAACACTTCTAAAATGCTTAATTAGTTAAATGCTATTATCATTAAATTACTTACAAGTCTTTTTTACTGATTTTTTACAGTTAATCAATAATTTTTAGTTTTCTTTGACATAACTAGTAGTGAAAAAAGCTGAAGGCAGATTAAACATTTTTAAACCAAATATTTGTTTTAATTAGATGCGAGAACGAGAGTCCACGTTTTTATCGCAGATCAAAACACCCATTTTACTTCTGTAATGAGCCGGATGCAAAACATATTTTTCCTTGAATAATATAGGTACATATCTATTTTCTGGACACAGAGGTAGCCTAGAGTTAATGGACATCAGTTGTTTTCATTTCCCTGTAAGCTAATTTGTGGTGGCCCAATTACTGTGGAGTTCTCAACAGGCTCGGCTGATATGATGGATTACGTCGGTCAACGTTAATCATATATCCGGATCGGTAATTTCATCAGAGTGATGTTACAATTAGGTGATGTCCTCTCGAAGGATTAGTGAATTTGAACGTCCATCTGAGCGCCAGATGGCTGCGTTATAACGTATTTTCACGAAAGCCATGTATGAAATGGCACATCATTCAGTGGGATGAATAGGTAGTAAACACTTAATACTTTGTGTTGATAATTTGCGCAATGTTCATTTTTAATCTAAATTGACGACCACGTTAGCCAACCTCTCCACCAAGTAAATAGACGGGCCTGGAGCGTGATAGAATTTTCATAAGTCAGTGTCAAATGTAAGGCTCGAAGCCAATATAACAGCGCGATATTTAAACACTTGTTCGACGAGCTTTGAAAATATACGACAGTAAATAATGGCTTTTGTTCTTCCATAATTCGCTTGTTCTGCGATAAAATCTGCTGAAATTCGGAGCATTATTGGTGGCGTAATTGTTTGCAATTACGACCGACACCAATAATATTCCAACTGAGTTAATTACTTGGAAATTTATTCAGATATTTAGGCAAAGAGCTTTTATTTACAGTGGATTCCATACGATTCATATTGATTCATTCTTCGCATTCAGCTACCTAGATTAATGCAAGAAAGAATGAAGCAACGTTTTATTAGAATGAGTCGTTGCACACATTTAACGTGTAACCTCATTATAATTTGAAACGAAGGTTGTAATCATACTTACAGCTTACTATGCCGGTCTCAATGTATCCGCGACTTTCGTCACATTTGCAGAAACCATTACCAAAGGATTCATTCAGGTTTTCGTACACATCTCCGTTTATGTAAAAAGAATTTCAATGCTTGAGTGATGATGGAGCAATGCTTGAGGATGGACTGAATGAGAATGATGGACAATACTTCTGCAACATACTCGTATTCTAAATAAAGCTTTTCGCTTTTTAGTGCTGATGGCGAATTTTACTTTACCCTTCTAGAATATTTCATTTGCGTAAAGGGATATATTTAGGAAATACGGGGCTCAATTCTAAAGCTGCTAATTAGGCATACCTTGCCTTACGCTTTTTCCTTGTTTGTTTTCAGTAATGTGGAAATTTACTGTTGAATAGTGAGGGCACACATCACTTTTTCTATAACGTTAGGCTAGGAAATGTTTTACTGGAGAGGACGCCAACTAAACCATATGCCTTGGTAAATCTCAGTACCTGTGCCTTACTTCTACCTATACATAAAACCTGGATACTTTAAAAAATTCTAAATCTCGACCTTTGAGATACTAATGTCTGTTAAAGCTAAGATTAACTGTGGAAAGAACAGCGAACGATACGAGATTTTAGTTTATTACCAGAGATCATAGAGTTTAATTTTTTGCCACTTCGCAATTTCTGCTACTTGATACCACAAATGTATGTCGTTTCTGGGATAAAGTACCTTTCACTGTTTGATTTTTTAAAATCTTCTTTATTATAGTTTTAAATACACTTTTGGCCTTTGTAATTCATGTCAGAAATAGTATCAGAGTTTAAAAAATATAAAGTCATTCCCTTGATTATATTTTGTTTTGAAAACACAGAGAGAAGAGTTGACTGAAGAGAGAACTGTTGAAAGAACAGAGAAAAAGTGTCGTAAAAAATTGATTACTATCCGATCAGCAAATTGAAGCTAGAGAGAAAATAAATCTAACATATTTATACAAACTAAAACATTTCAATTTTTTCCTTGAAGAAATATTTCGAAGTACAGATAGATATGATGAACGAAAAATTGTCGAACAGTATTAAATTGACAGTATAGTTGAAAGTAACCAAATTGACAAACAAGCACATAAGAATATATTCTTTCAATTTTAGTTCACATTTGAGTAATAATAAAAAATAGCTAAAAATAGAATAAATATTGAGTAAAAATCTCTCTTGATGTGAAAATTATCATCTAAAAATACCATTGATCTCATCATAAATTTATGTTTATATTTATTTACCTCTCCTTGTGAGAAAGCTTCACATGAGACGAACCTATTTATGAAAGTACGTAGTATATCGTTTCGATCAGGGGTGATATATGGCATTCTATGTATCGCCGTCGAACGGGTCGTTCTTTAAACAAATGACCATCAGGACAAAAAGCGCAGATGCGTACATTTTTCGGGCCATCCCCTCCGAAAAAAAGAGAATTTATTCTATCCTCAAACCATCCCATACTTGATCTAATCTGTACAACCTCCGTATGAATCCATCTAAATACTCTATCGTCCGCATTTGTTTACTCCCCTAGCACCGGTGCAACCTTTTTTATTGCCTCCGTAAACAAAGGACAACTCTGAAGGCCCATGTTCTGCGACCCCTTTCCCGATCTCTGGTGTTATTCAATTTTTTCGCCGGCATCGTATAACCTCCATCCCGACCCCTCGAGCGCAGCGTGTGGGCCTGCCTGCCCTCATCCCCTTCCGTTTAACGCCTCCCTCCCTTTGGATTCTCCGATTCGAGAGACTTTCCCCGACTGGAAACTGCCCCTGTCCCTTCCACACCCCTGTACCTCCTCCTCTCCCCCCGTGCACCCGGCCGTGCCCTTGGCCCGTGTCCCACCACCTGCCGTTCCCATTGTTGCCGCATCGACCATTACATTTTCCCAACAGGGGAATGTTATTTAATTCTCCCTTCACGTCAAAATTGATGCCAGGAATGGTATTAGATGTTAACATCCGCCTTTTTCCTTCCAGGAGGCGAGTCTGAGAGTCGCTGACCGTAATATTCCGTTTAATGCGTTAGGTATCAACTGGATTTAATCGAAATTTCCTGCCCCTATTGGCAGGAGTGTTGGTATAATTCTCCTAAGTTGTTATGTGGCATCTTTAGCGAACCATTTAAAAAAATAAAGGTTCTTTTTCAACAGACAAGGTTCCACCTGAATGTGGACGTGGACTTCAGTGACCAAAATATTGGCGAAAAAAGCAAACTCCAATTTTTCCCTCCGCTGAGGCGCGAGTTTCTTTCCCACTTCTTTGGAATCATTGAATTTAATTCACCACCTAATTACTCATAAGCACTCTCTGCTCTCCTCATGCTCCTGTATTTTCCTCTGTCGTCCAATCCTAGAAATCGCAAGTAGGTTTTCTGCACACTTTGATGAACCGTCAACGCTCTAGGGAGTCGATCAAATTTGTTCCCGCCTTCATCACTCTCATTTTAGCCAATAACATCTCGAAATTTTGCGTTTTCAAAGGTTTTCCAAGCATTTCGTAATCTGGCTACTGATAATCGGTTTTTCTTCTGGGTGATACTTGCATGATTTCTTTTTACTATCGGAATTATTGCATCTGTTGCCCATTTATCTACATATGTTCTAAATATTCTGTCACTGATGTAAATATAAAGTTTATTGTTTATTCATTCCTTAATTTTTATTTGTTTTCCTTCTGTCTGTTCATTTATACATAACTTTGACAGCATCAAACAATATAAGAACACATCAAAGTGTGCTTTGCAAGTGTGCAAAGTGTGCAAAGAGAAGAACACTCATACGTTATTTCTTGATAATTTTGACGAAATTGAGCTCCGCCTTCATCAGAAGATGCGGTAGGACTAACTACTGGCCTGAGGGCGGTCAGGTATGTGAGAGAGAAAGAGATAAGGGGGCGGGGCAAGGGGAGAACGGGTAGTGGGGCAGGGATAAAAGAAAGGATAGTGGGAGGGGAAAGGGAGGAAGAAGGCCAGAGGGGAACAGAGATAGGATATGAGTGAGAGGAAAGAAGTGGAAATAATTCACATAACAAAAGGGAAACAAGTCGTTTGACCGCAGATACTACAACATCCACGACCCATGTGTTAACTTACAAAGTCGCCATCAAGATTTAGTAAGTAAAAACCCAGGCCAAAAATAACAAAACATGCTGTAGAACAAAATCTCGTTCTCCCCTGTATGACACAATTCCACACCTATCCACTTTAACCCTCTACATTTAGTGAACGACATTGAGACCCGGATGTTGATATGCTTTGCAATGCCATATAAATGCCATTTCCATGGCTTTTAATTTGAGAGGGTTATCGGATGGGGGAAGGGATGCCAGAATGGAAACAATATAACACTGGTTTAAGGGTTTTGGTGGGAGGCATGTTTTGGGATGGGGAGATCCGCAGACGGAAAAAAGGGATTTCACGAGGCGAGATGATTGTTTATCCTGAGGTTCACGGGTGTGGAACATTGGACTATGTAAAAGGCCGGGCAGCATATACATACATAAACATTCAAACACGAAATCCCGCCAACGGCGAACAAATATTCATTCACATAGAAATAAGGAAAAAATAACAGCAGCAGAACAGAAAACGCAGAAGAAGACGAAAGTAGTTAGAATATAAACATGGAACGTCAGGAAAATGTTGAGGAAAGGCAAATTAGAAAATATTAACCGAGAGATGGAAAGAGGTAATGTAGACGTTTTAGGTCTCTACGAGGTGAGATTGAAGGATAGCGGGGATTACTGGAGTGACAATTATAGTGATATACAGCGGCGTGGACGAGAGCCAACGAGGGGTTGCCGTAATTTTAAATAAAGGGGTAGGAAGAAGCGTAGTAACATAGAGCAAGCAACTGATAGAATTTTACTCGTAGAGATTAAAGTAAAGCCGACGAACTTGGTCATGGTTCAGGTATACATGCCACCGAGAAACCACAAGGAAGAAGAAGTCGATAGGATGTACGATGAGTTAGAGAATATAATCGCCCGTGTTCCTGCAGGGAAACATTTGATAGTGATGATTTTACGAATGTATTTTCCCCAAAACATATCTGTAGTTATCGCTACACCAAAGTGTTTTATCGATTGCACTTTGTTATTTTGGTTCCATGTATGGTGTAATGGTTTTGGGTGACACATTCTTCCTTCAAAAATTATCAAAACACATTTCCTGCAATTTAATTATTCCTTCCAAGTCTCACACTATCTTTGGATTTAATTTAGGGCCTTAGATAAAGTAACTTTATCTACATGACTGCATACTCTGTTCATTCATGCATAGTCTGAATGTATACATGTTTTAGTGGAAACTTGAAACCCGAAGTCATTGACATAAAAGGAATAATAGCGGGTCGATAACACTTCCTTGTGAGACATCCGATCATCTTTTGCTCTTTTTTATCATATCTCTCCTCTAGATGACAAATATTAAATAAGACGATATTATCAGTAAAGAAAATAAAAAAACAACAAGCTATGACTCTCAGGATCCAAAAATAACAAAACAAATAAACGGTTGCCTTAAAATGACATATAGCCTACATCCTGGACAAATTAAACCCAAAATAAACGAATAAAATATCGAGAAATGGATAAACATAATAATACTAGTTTAACTGTCGTATTATTAAAGGTAAAAGAGCCGAAGTCGATCTTATATTCCAAAATCTACACGCGAAGAAAGTTTTTAAAACGGAGAGCTTACTTACGGAGGACGTTAATGACGGTGAAGTTTTCCCTTTGGGATACAGGACATACAGACGAGACAGAGGTAACAGAAATGGAGGATTATGCGTTGTCACTAAAAAACACTTTGAAAATTATGCGCAAAAATGTGAAGACCAGATTGAGAGCAGAGAGAAATAACCAGAAAAAATACACGCATGCTCATTTTATACGCCACCCGATTCTACTGGAGATGCGATAGAGGCTTTACATAACCTGTAGCTGGGAGGAATTTCAATCTTTCGTCAGTAGACTGGGACAAATACTGCATTAATACCACTGCAAGAAACCGCGATTCATGCGTAGCCGCTCTTAATATGCTCACCGCCGAAACAATGAGGCGATTAATAAGAACACCAACCAGGGGCAACAACAGTCTAGATCTTTGTTTAATAAACCATTCCAAAATTGGAATAAGTGAGCACAAAGCATTTGTAATAGAATTATCTGTTTCGGTAAACAAAATCGTTAAACTCAGATGAAAGGTATACCAATTCGAGAAAAGTAACTTCATAGATTTTGCCGCGTGTCTTAGAAAAAGCCTTCAATGACTTCAACTTATGACGAAGGCGCTCAACCTCTACCTGAAAGCATTTCTTGGAATTAATTAGACATGATTTTGCGATGTTTATCCCTACTAAAAAGAAAAACGATAGTAACGAGCCACGATGGTACAGCAAGATTGCAAGGATACAAAGGAAATTTCGCTATAAATATAGAAAAACTTTGAAAACGGGGAAGGAACGACTTCTAAAAGGTCATGAAAACAGTCCTTAACACATCGTAGGGAAATGAAGAAAGCAATGCCAAGCGCCGTAAGAGATTTCAAAAGAAAAGTTCTGTGTGATTACTCGGAGGATGACCCTAAGGCATTCTGGTCTTACCATAGGGAAATGCAGGAAAAACATCCAACCGTAGAGTCCCTCAAAAGGAGAAATGTCAATAAACATGCAGACAGCGCCCAAAAAGCGAATGTTTTCATTAATTTCTATCAAACCGTGTGCTCTAATGACAGAGAGACACCCGGTGAAGGCCACGTTACACCTATTGTAAAGATGGATGACAGTAGAAGTACGCTCGAAGGAATAACGAAAATGAATCCTGCACATTAAAAATAGTAAATTATCCGGACCAAAGGATATTCCCCCACGAGTACCGAAAGAGCTAGCAACTGAAATTTTGGCTTTTTATTTATACATATTTAAAAGCTCTCTTTCAGAAGGTGTCGATCTCTCGGACAGGAAATTAGCCATTATCACAACTATTTTTAAAGGGGAAGCAAACAAGACCCGGGTAAAATACCGACAAATATTGTTAACTTCCCTCTCCTGTAAATTCTTGGAATACATTATAGTTAGTTAAATTCCTCAGTAATCACAACTTAAAAGGAGCTCTCCTTAGAAGTGATTCTGAAAATGTATTATTATCCCCACTGTACTACGGAAGGAGATATCATGCTAATAAAAGTAGTGATATTAAGTGTAGAACAGGTATGTCAGTATTTTGAAAAACATTAATTACCATCCGTAGCAGTTTAAAGCGAATAAAATGGTGTCTGATTACCAAATGCGTATTATTGACGCAATATTCGCACGAAAATTTCGTATTTTTTTAATTTTCATTTTTTAGCTAAGATATTGTTATGTGTCTCAAAATTTTCTCCCTTGGTATTTTAACAAGCTTTTTCTACTCCTTGCAGTATTTCCCAGGGAACAATATGGTGTATGATTACAAATTTCATATTATTGACGGTTTTTAGAAAACCGTCAATAATATGAAATTAACAAAATTAAATGAAGAAATGAAGAAATACGAATTTTTTTTAGTTTTACGAAAAAAATTCGTATTTCTTCATTTTCCATGTTTCAGCTTCAAGATTTTGCTATGCCTCAAAATTATCCGCCTCGGTGTTTTTACAAGTATTTACCATCCGAAATAATTTGAGGTATCATTTTTTCCACGAAGGATATAGAAACATAATAGCATTGTTCGACCATGATAGAGACATGTTGGAGTAAAACTATTCTGGTGTCTATTCATCTCCTGCCACTCACCCTGGCGGTGGCTTGTAGGATTTATAGACAAATAAAGAAAAACCTATTATCCAACAGACAAAATTGATTCAGAAAGGAAAGGTCCTTTTATGCAAGACGTTCTACAAATGGGGAAAAAATAACAATTAGATGCAATTTTCTGGGATTTCAAAAATGCTTTGATTAAGTCCCAGGCGATCAATTGATTCACAAATTGAATTCTTTTGAAATTAACGACAAAGTTATGCATTTGATTGATTTCTCCTACAACGTCTCGAGACATTTTTACTGACAGCAAACACAAGGTAGTGATGGATGGCTCAAGCTTCAATTATTTGAAAGCAACACCCGGCTTCCCAGAGGCTACCGTCACAGGGCCACTACTATTTCCTATATATATTACACAGGCCAAGAGTGGTTTTGGTGCCGGAGCTTTTAATGTTGATTTAAAGAACAATTGGGGTGCTGAATCCAATTATGACACTAGTTTTTTCCTATCAGCTATAGTTTTCAAGATATAGATATGTTGTTACTTACGTAAAAAAAATCTTCTGCATGATGATATGGGAATATTATATCAATAATAAAACCCACTAAATATAAAGACTTGATTTATTTTTGGGCTGTTAAATCACCCACAAACACAACAGAATTTTACAATACAATTGAACACAAATACTAACATTTTTTACTGTAATAAAACAAATTGAAAAAAAATACATAAAAACATCACCCAACACATCGGAAGCTTCTTTTACTCGATTTTCTTGAGTGCACTTTGTTCAAACAGTCTCGTTTTAAGCACCAGCAGGAATCTGCCATCATATGGTTATCCCATCTTCCTTGGTAGCGAGCTTCCATTGTTTTTATATACAGGTGAAATCTTTCACCTTGTTCTTCACTTGTGTCTCCGAAATTTCCAAGAAAATTGTCTAAGTGGCTGTGTAGGTGGTGAACTTTTGTGCTCATATTACATCCAAGTGATTTGAAGTTACTGAGCATAATGTTTACCAGGTCAATATAATTTTCACTTTTGTGATTTCCTAGAAAAATTGTTATGACCTTAACAAATGACATCCAACTAATTTTTTCAATCTCATTCATTGACTCGACAAAATCAGGATCCTTTGTAAGTTGTCTGATTTGTGGCCCCTCAAAAATACCAGCTTTAAGTTTTTCAATACTTACATGGGGCATATTTAGTATTAAGTAGCCGAAGCATGGTCAATCCTTGTCAAGAGCCTTTACAAATTGCTTCATTAGGCCTAGTTTAATATGTAGTGGCGGTAAGTTGATTTTCTCTCTTTCAGCTATAGATTCAGCAATGATGTTTTCTTTCCCAACAACCAAGTTTTCTCTCTTAGGCCACTCCTTCTTAATCCAGTGGTTTTGTCTGTCCCTGCTATCCCAGAGGCACAAGAAACAAGGATATTTTGTGTAGCCACTTTGCTGCCCAAGAAGAAAGTTCACCATTTTTAAATCTACACAAATCACCCAGCGATGTTCCTGGTATTTTATCTTCTGTAAGACCAATGCTATTGTATCATATTCTTCTCTCACTTTAGTTGAATGAGCGATTGGTATTGCGCCAAACCTGTTAACATTGTGAAGAAGTACACATTTTAAACTACGCTTAGAGCTATCAATAAACAAACGCCAATCACTAGCATCATATTGTGATAGTAATCCCATTTTTTCCAAAAGACCCTTAACGTATAAACAAAGTGTAAGATTGTCTTCTTGAGTAAAGAAGGGTAGCATATCCTTTTGTGTTTTTCCATTTCCATCGCCCTTGTGCGATAAAAACTTATTTTTGTACAGGGTTGCAGTAAATTCTTTTCATGCAGTCTTGATGCTAGTAGTTCGGATGCTTCCTTCGATAAGTTCAGTTCTCTAGCAAGATCGCTTAGTTCATCTTGGTTAAATAGTTGAGGAATTGGTGATACCCCCTCGTAATCACTGCCACTATCGTCAATAGAATGAGAAATGTTTTCAAATAACTCAAATTCTTCCTTAGATATATCTGGTAACGTCTGAAATATTGGGATCGGTATTTCTTCTGAATGGGGTACCGGGCGTCTAGCTGAAGGCAAATCTGGATATGTCCACTTGTGGCGATTTTTTCGATTAATTCCCGAAACATTTACTATGCAAAAATAACAGTCGTGAATATGGTTCACAGGTTCTCTCCACACCATTGGCACACCAAATTTTAGACTTTTCCTTTGTCCTGTTGTCCATTGCCGCAGATGTTCAGTACATGTTTTACACACAAAATGCGGTGCCCATGTTTTATCTTGGTCACCAAGCTTAACACCAAAATATCCCAAGTATGCACGTTTCACAAAGTCTGTAATATTTTTCCAATTTTCTTTTACCATATATTCCCATGTATACTTATAGATTTATTTAACTTTGAAAATTATTTTCCGGAATATATCAAATATTAAAACAACTACATCTACATCTACATAATACCCCGCAAGCCGCCGCAAGGGCGTGTGGCGGGGGGTGTTAGGCCACCACCCAAAAAAAGGAAAAAAGAAACACCGCATTCAAAACCAACACACACATGCAAGCCCCAATCCACAACAGTGCACACATTCATTGCAACACCCCATCATTCGACTAATTCGTCTAATCGTAAGATGTGCCATATCTAAAAAAGTAGAGCTGTTAAATAAAACCGGATTTCATATTTGGATTCAGCTCCACAAACATAGTTAAAATCAACACAAAGATTCCCGGCACCAAAAAAAATTTTTTTGTTGGCCTGTGTTATCGATATTGCCAGTAAAATAAAAAGCATCATAAGATTATTTTCCGACGGTACGGTAATCTAGAGGGATAAGCGAATGACGCCGAATGAATGTGTGCCTACCCTCTATTAACGTATCTTCTGATCCTCTTTGTAAAATCATTCGAATACCTGCTAACCATGTAATACTGTTAAAATATGGAGGCATGTTGCTTGATCGGTGTTCGGTCCCCCCTTACCACGCGATTTTTGGTGGATCGATGGATGCCAGGTGCATGAAAAAATAGAGGAAATATATTTAGAGTGGCTGGTGACTTATTAACTCCTTCCACACGTCCTTGTGATGACTTGAGGGGTATTATGTAGATGTAGAGAAGGCGATATAAAAAACTGCTGAAAATAAAATGAGTTGAAACAGAGACGAGTTAAGAGCTTATCAATGAGTTTGTTACGAGAGAAGGCTATGTAAGTATTTAAAAAAAGATGGTGACATTAAACTGATGCATTAAAAAATCGGGTACCTTTATTCGGTAAAAGATATTTTGATTTTCTAGGACATAGCAGCATTTTTGTATGTGTCGGGAGGGAATAACATGGTCTCAGGATTACCAAGTATGCATGTGGAAATCTGATGTTCACCGTTCCACTGCTCGAACTTTTGGTGCTGCGCCAATTGTTCACTTTTTCTCTTTTTGTGCAATGAGTATATTTATTGAAGGGTTGATCGCTTGCTTGTGGAACGAACGTTGCCTCGCAATCCCAATTGCACGGTCTCCCACGTCGCATTTGCGGGAGCTTGACTTCTACGGGTCGGAAGGGAGAGAGAGGGCGAAGGCGGTTAACGCACCCAGTCCTTGAGCGTGGGCGAGGTATGCGCGGGGAGGGTTTCTGCGTGGCCACGGGGGGGTTGCGCCCAAGCGAGATGGGTCGCTTTTTGAGCCTCCTTAAAGCCAACCCAATAAGCATACCTGGAACAAACAAAGCTGACATTTATTTCGACTCAGTGCATAGCTAAATGCGATGCCGAACGCGTCGAGAATTATGCAGATAGTATCTGGGATCCTCATTAGGCAGATTGAGACCGATTAGTTTTCCGAAGACTAACAACATTTATTACGAAAAGGACGGAATGGTGCGGTGGGTAGCGTCCTGATTTTATACCTGTAGGACCCAAGTTCGAATCCTTGGGACAGTATATTTTTTTAGGTTATAACGATCCCTATTAGAGATACTTTCGGGAGCGCATTTGTAATGAGTACGCTGTCCGTTAGATGGGACCGTAAAATGCGCACCCCTTGGAGCCTTTTTTAAGAGCATTCTAATCCAAACGCCTGGATTCTCTCTACCCTTCCTTCTTTCCCATCCATCTCCCCAGGCGCAAATGACCTCAGCTGTCGGTTGCCTCCCTTAAAACTACAACTACCACTAGCTGTATTTCAGGTTGTGGCTACGCTATCTAAGGAGTCTAAAGCTGATTAGTCTGTCCGTGGCTACGCGTTAGAACCTGGGCGAGAAATACGTAAATAGATAAAGGCGCAATGTATTATGTGTTGATTCCTTTTACAGTTTTGCAAAATTCATTGAACGAGTAAAGGTAATCGTTTAAATGACAAAAACTTTCCTGCCAGTATGTATTCCAGTGTACACCATCGATCACCCACAAGAGATACATAGATGAAGAGGTGGCGATAACAATCAGACGAGGCCGAGACGAGTCTCGAGCATTGGAATTCCCCTGGAGGGGCGTCGGGTGTGGTGTGCGGGGAGTGGGTCGGAGAAGAGAAAGGAAGCGGGCATGCCGCACGACGACCCAGGGTGGCGCGTGGCGGTGACGCGCCGTGGTGGGCCTAGGGCACAAATCAAGTTACCCGCCTCCTACAGGCCATCCCACCGGCCACCCTCCCCCATACCCTAAGCCCTCCACCCTACAGCCAGCAACGATATCCATCCGTCACGACCCCTTCGCCGTCATCTGCCCTCATAACCTTTCCGGCTGCACTAAATATGCCAGCACCGCGCCTGCCGTCTGGCTTTCCATTTGTTCTCCGACGTGGAACTTCCGACTTGTGCCCGGAGATCGAAAGGGTACTGATGCACAGCGCGGCGGAGGGATGGGTCAGAGGGGATGGAGGTCAAATCGGTCAGACCGGAGAGATCCTGCTCGTAAAAGATTCCCTCAAATACCACCCTTTCTGAGATTACTCTGAAAACAAACCCAGCTGAGGGACATGCCTAAATATTTTCCCCGCATGAATACTATGTCGATTGCAAATTATATTCACGGGTCATGCAACCCCTTTTCTGCCGTGCCTTTAGCTGTAGCCCATACACACTATTAGCATTTCCGTTTCTCGCTCATTTCTTGATCTGACAACAAACCTAACTTTCTTCCAATTTCCAACTTCCAGGAAAGTAGCCCATTAAACGAGGCATGGTTAAAAAGAGATCGAAAAACAAGACAAAAGATCTAGATGATGAAAAGAGTTGGTCAGTTTTTTATGCAGAAAGATAATATGACGTAGCTGGGGCCAGCTTAGTACCATACACACTTAATGAGAAGATAGACATAAGCCGATTCGATATTTAAAAATCAAAGGCGTAGACAAACATCCCCAGTACTCTAAATAAGGGTCAGGTAAATCGTAGAAGAAGGATTTTATGTGCACTTATATGGAGCATTGATGAGAGAGAAATTTTGCTGTAAGATTTTGTTCGACCAGAGTTAGTTCCCTTTCCCAAATAAGGATTAGCAGCTTTGTATAAGGAATAAGAAGTTTGATTTAACATCGAATATAAGTGGTACTCAGTATCATTAAACAGAGGATGGAGGGCAAAGCAAATGAATTCTTAAGGAACGGTCAATTTAGATTCAAAAAAGTTAGAGGCTCGAGTGATGCCATAGCAGTAATTAGGTCACTAGGGAAAGGTCGCTAGAATAGGAAACAATGAAAATATATTTTTTTAATCATAAATTTGGAGAAATCGTACTAAAGAGTGAGTTGGGAATGATAAATTAATGTATTGCAGGTTAAAATAGGAGATTTAGGAACAGGGGACTTAACCGTAACCAGCACATTTGTGAAGCCACTCAGATGCGTGTTGCCAACGGAGAATCGAAATGGGCAGTTTTAAGAATAGGGGTAAGTTGGATCTCTTGTGCTTTTTACCTAATGTGTAGATTACCTCGCATAATGGGTTAGGGAGAACTGGAGAGTGGAAGTTTGAGGGGAATCCATAAAATCATCCAAGATGCGTGCTCGACCGACTGTCAAGGGGATTTCGTTTCGACTTCCAGTGAATGACGGGAGATCCAAAGCGCGCAGTTCTTCATAAACCACGATAACGCTAAAAGGAAATATTATTTGAGAAACTCTGTTTTTGCATGATTCAGCCTAGATATAGATAGTAAAACCATCCAAAAATATCCATATTTGCCGATGGGCAAGTTTGCAGGATCTACACCATAAAAATGTGGACTGAATCAGGGAAAAAATGTATCGCAGTTCAAAGTAAAAATAGCTAAAATTCTTCAAAAATAGCCCTTTTACATTGTCACACCGATACCACCGCCTCTACCAGTCTCGGTAGGCTTCCTAAAAAGCGTCGATGGGTATCTTCCTCAGGCACTTCGTGAAGATATCTTTCAAATGTTCTAGCGTTCCAAAATGGTTACGTTTGAAGCTTTTTTTATTCTTGTGAACAAATCGAATCAAAACTAGTCCACTGGTGGTTAATCAGGGCTGTAGGTCACATTCATCAAAACATCACGCAATATTGTAAAAGAAACAGCCTTGTGATCTTCCGACACCACCTTGGGTACCATCTTTACTTTCTTTGATGATGCGATCTTCTAATTCCTTTGTAGCTATACGATTTCCTATGATTTTGCATTGATATGAATTATTGCACCCTTCCGCTAACATTTGGAGACTCAAGCGTCGCTCGGAATTCAGAATGTTTCTCACTTTTTGCAGATTATCGTCACACCGTGTCTAAACTTTCCGGAACATCATTTGCCAGCAGACAAGCATTTAGTGGTGCATTTCGTGCATTCTCACCCGATTCCGAATAAGCAAACAACACAAAATGTTATACACGTGGATTGTTGCTTTATGGCACCTGGCATCGTGAATTCCTGATGCGACCCTGAAACAGGGGTCCGTTCATTCTAGCGGCATTGTAACGGCCCCCGGACAACTGACACGGCTCACGTTACTTTCCCGATATCTCCTATCCCGCCACAAATTAGTCAACTTAAGCCGCTGAAAAAATATCACTCTAATTATTTTTGGGGTAGAATCTGTATTTATTCAGTCAACCAAAATGTTACCGTCATTGCCGAGCTAGTCTAATGTAGATACGACGTTGTGGGATGAAAATTGATCAAATAGGTCGAATAAATTAGATAATCAAATGGAGTCAAAAACAAAAAATGAAATTTTTAAAACAAATGGCAAAATTAAACTTCAAAAAAGTAGGCACAAACTAGGGAAACTGGAATAGTTTACGTCTTTTAATAGTGTAAGACACCAGAACGTTCATAGTATCATTGATTTATGGAAGAAGAATTAAATTTAAAAACACCTTTAAACACATGAAGTGAATTAATGACATGAACGAGGAGTATAGTGCTAAATTAAATAAGTGAAACCTTTGACATGGAGCGTGGTACGTATTAGAAGGCGCGGAATAATGATAGTTGAAGCAATATGATGAGCGTATGTTGGATGAAGTTTGGGCGTGGAGAAAAGTCAACATTGAAGGATAGAAATCAAATAAAGAAGTACTGAGATAGGAGACGGGGATGCAAGGAAATGGGAGAAGTTCAAAGAAGGCAGGAAAAATGAATGCGAAAGATTTTGATTTGCGATGAAATGCTGAAGACTCTGATAGAGGGAGGGCAGTGTGCAAACCAAGTAGGTGGAGAAAGAGGATTGGGGTGTTGTATGGAATGAACAGAGATTAATATAATCACAATTGAAGGACATTTTATTACACTGTTGGGTGTAAAGTTTATTTTTGGTTCTGGACTAAAAAGTGAAAAAGTGTAAAGTCTGTGTTTTATGCACCACATGCCATAAATGGTACTCTATCATAACAATAATGACGGATTCATTGAGTGTAGAGATGCAGCAATGTTTATGGAAAAAGATGATGTTCCAGATATACCGAACTATGTCCTTATGCATATTGTTTCAATTAAAGATAAACTTAAATATTTACTTAATCAAAATATCAATTCAACCGTTTATTATTAGCTATGGTCTTTTCCCCTTGCGAGTCTTTAAATTTAATTTCCATTTCGGTTGTCGAATTAAATTAGGGCAGGTTCAAGAATGTTTTGATTTTTGAATTTTTTTCAGTTATCAAATATTAAGGAACATTTGTAAATCAGATGATAAATTGTAAAATCAAATCCATTGTATTTATTTCATGGAATTAAAAAAAATCTCAATGGGCCATTTTATTTCATATTTCAGAAAAAGTATAAATTGTTTTTGCTTTGACTGTTTTTCAACACGTTTTGCTTGTAATTTCAATTATACGTGGTGGCATGCATGTTATAAAAAATATTATTTAATCCATTGCATTCATGAAAATATATTTTTTGCTTAGTTTGATGATTTTAGTGAACATTTGAAGGTTAAAGTAAGAGTCATAGATAATTTTCAAATTGTTACGTTAGAGTGAAAATTTGTATTCATTCAGAATATTTGTCATTTTCGTTCAAAAAAAGTAGTGATCTTTTGAATAGTGTATTAGCATTTTGCACTTCGGTATCGTATGCAATGCTATATTTACCGTGCATGATTGAATACAAAATTCAATGTCACAGTGCATACAAGTATGTACCCTGTAATTGCTGAATGGGTATAGTCGTAGTACCCTTTTTTTGTCGTATAAATCCTTAAAAAACACATTACATTAAAATAATAGTAGCCATTATTCTTTTAGCGACTCAATGATGTGGAATTGATCAGACTGATTGTATTATGAAATTACAAATACACTTGTATCATGGTTACTCTGTGCAACTTTTAATAATATTAATACTTCAAAACTCTCAAAAAATCCATAAAATAATAGTCGAAATCTTTTTAAACTGGTCATTTGTGTGTGGCGAATCGAAGAATTTTAATGACACACCTTTTAAAATTTTCAGAGAGCAACTCATAAATTCAATCGTTAATATACATGATGTACATGTACGATCGAGTGACGTTTATGAGGGAACATTTATAAATCGAAATTAATTGTAAAACTGTGGCTATTTTAAAAATCCCATTTAATCATTTATCCCAAATTATCTGACTCAAAGGGATGAGATTAAGCAGAAATAAAACTTCAGTTAACTCGATTTCGAAAATCTGAACTGATTCTGCTTAAGATGACGTTTAATCCAACCCATATTTCCCAAATTTCTTTTCTAATCCCTACGTGTAAATGTAATTTCGGTAAATAATGCTGAAGGATGCCATAAAAGGCCAAAAGATGGCGTTCCTTGCAATTTGCTGTGGCCAGCTAATTGTTTTTCTGGCGGTCAATGGGCAGAACTCTCAGGTGAGTTCCTCAAGATGTCTATCCCTTATGGAAGGTTTATTCACTGAAACTTTGCTCCACTCGTCATATATTTGACAGTTCCTGTGGGAAGGAAGTTTGTTCAGTGAATCACTTATCAAAACTGTCCAATTCACCCACCTCTATTGTCGGGCGTCCGATCATGCTCAGGTCACACTAAGAAAAGAGAGATTCTTTGGATTACCACGACTATGACGTGCGCGTCTTCCGAGGAGAGGGTTCCAGGAGTGAAAAAAACTCTTCTCCGATGGCACGACTTGATGGCGCGCGATGGAAATACAAAAGGTGCAAACCGTGGAATTTGAAAACGATGAACGCTCAGACGCCATTCATTTTGGAGTGACTGGAAGACCTTGACTGAACTGTATTACCTTGCAGTTTAAAAAATAATGACGTCGGACTGCATCGTTTGAATGATCCCTTTTAGAAATATTTTACCGCATTTTCTATTGAGTACTCCATAAAGTGAAAAGAAATCTCCTAAGTAATTTGGATTTTCAATGAAAATGTCTTGTTAAACTGAAAGGGAAACATCTTTGATACTAAACATGATCTTCGCCGGTGCCTCTTGACTTCAACTGATTTAGCGATGCATGCCAATTCTGTTGCCTCCTCAAAAGGTATGAGTTATCAAACTGACTATATTTATACTGATTTGGAAGGACCCATTGACCAGGTTGATCGTTGATGTGTATTATTAAACTTATTTTGGTATGTATATGTTGTATTTTATTGAAGCGTTTACAATCTAATTTTGTAGCAGGTTGAAAATTGTTATGACTGACGATTTATTTTCGTCACTATCAATGCCATTCCTGAGTTTCCCGCAAGGGTCCATTTTACGAGCATTAGTTTTTAATATTTTTATTAATGAGTCACATAGTTGCGTCAACTCTGATTGACTTTTTGGCGGGGAGAGATGCACGATTTCAACTGTGAAAATGACTGTGGCATTTTTCAGAAAGAATATATAAAGCTTTATTTTTGGCGAATTGAATGGAATTGATTATGTAATATTTTCTGATATACAATTGTCATCTTTCCATGGTAAAGTTTTTTAAATTTTTACAATAGTAACAACTAGACTAGCTGATTTAATCAATGTCTTGGGTATAACAATTAATAATGAGCAAAGTTTAGTTGCGAAAATTACATTTTTTTCCTCAAGTGTCTTAATATGGTATTGAAATAATGCCACAAATTTGACTATGTATTCCAAAACACATTATAACAGTTGTATTGCGCTTATTACTGGTTTATCATTGGATACGGTTGCGTTTTGTGGAATTATTCCATTTGGCTTTACTTTGGCTTAATGTGGCTTTTGATAAGATTGACACGCTCGGTAAAATTTTTGTGTTTTGAAAATGAATTCCCCTTTTCAAGTATAAATTCCTTAAATTACTCCCAAAAACTTTAATCTTGCTCCTTTAAATGAAGAGGAAATTGAGGATCGGATGTTGACAGCCTTGAAAAGCCTATAAACATCCGCGCCTCAAGGTTGTTCACTAGTTATAGAAGGTTGAAGTGGACAGTTGCAGATTTGTTTCATGGGGGATAATGGGATATTTTAATGCAACCATTTCAGGGAGTAAAAATCATTCGCCTTGACCGGGATTCGAACCCGGATCCCTCGATATCCGGCCGAGTGCTTTAACCAATTAAGCTACCAAGACGTCCTCTTACACTCTAAAATTTTGGGGGCTTTAAAGGAACCAGATGTTATGACGAAATACCGTACATACAATGTCACAGGCATTCGTAGTCGTGCGCGACGCGCGAACGGAAACACCCGCTAAAAATGGCTTTATTAACATCGTCGAATGTGGGACCATATATATATATATATATATATATATATATATATATATATATATATATATATATATATATCCCGGATAAGGAAATATTTTTACCTTCGTGATCTGCTCAAAAACCGCCTTCCCCACATGTCCTGTGTTCGCCTTTTATGTGTTTTCCTGTCCCCATTCCTTATACCTATTTCTGTTTGAATGAATATTTGTGCGCCGTATGGCGGGATTTTCCAGTTTGAATATGTATATGTATATATATATATATATATATATATATATATATATATATATATATATACACATTCGAACACGAAATACCGCCATATGGGGAAGGAATATTCATTCACATTGGCATAGAGATAAGGAAAAAAAATATGTATGTATATAATAGAAATGGCATTAAAGGAGATGAAAGCAAATAAGGCCGTGGGGGTGGACAATACTCCTGTAGAACAGTTAAAATGTTTAGGAAAATGTGGGAAGAAGGCCCTATATGGACTGATTCGTAGTATCTATGAAGAAGGAATCTGGCCGGAAGATATTGTGAGATCGGTGTTAGTTCCTATTACAAAAAAGGCAAAGGCTATATCATGTGAAGATTACAGAACAATAAGTTTGATATCCCACGCAGCTAAAGTTATAGTATTCTCAGGATCATCAACAAAAGGATATGATTACTTAGGGGATGATCAGTTTGGGTTTAGGAAGGGAAGAGGTACGCGTGATGCCATTGCAGTACTGAGATCACTAATTGAGAGGAATATGGAATACAACCAGGACGTTTTTGCCTGTTTTGTAGATTTCCAAAAAGCGTTTGATACAGTGAATTGGGTAAAATTAATGCGTGTATTGAAGAAAATAGGAATGGATTGGAGGGACAGGAGACTGATCCGCAACCTGTACATGTCTCAGACTGCTCAGGCGCGAGTGAGGAACGGAGAGTGCGGCTGGGCAGTGTTAGGAAGAGGTGTAAGGCAGGGTTGCCCATTGTCACCGGTGCTGTTCAACGTATATTTGGAGGAAATGATTAAACAGGCATGGGAAGAACTGGAGGTAGGAATGAAAGTCGGAGGGAAATTCGTAAAATCGGTTAGGTTTGCTGATGACCAAGCTTTAGTTGCTCAGTCAGCCAAGGGGTTGCAAGCATTGCTGACTGAATTCGAGGTTCAGTGCGGTAAATATTGGATGAGAATCAATATAAATAAAACCAAGGTTATGCGATTTTCCAGAAAGAAAAAGGCTAATCTAAATATTAAAATAGGCGGGGAAAGAATAGAGCAGGTAGAGCAGTTTACATATCTCGGAAGTGTTTTGGACCAATACGGTCAAAGTGGCAGGGACGTAAGGAGAAGAATTCCGCTAGGCAATGAGGCTTTCTCAAGAAGTAGGGAGATGATGACGGGGACGTTGAGTAGGGAGGTTAAGAGAAGACTCGTAAAAACTCTGATATGGAGCGGAGCTATGCACGGCGCGGAAACGTGGTCACTGAAGCAGGAGGATGGACGTAGAGTGGAGGCTTTTGCAATGTGGGTGTGGAGAAGAATAAGGAAGGTGAAATGGACCGAAAGGAAAACAAATGAGGATGTACTAGAGATGGTGGGTGAGGAGAGGGGTTTGTTGAGAGAAATCCTATGGAGGCAGAAAAAATGGATGAAAGGCGTATTGAGCGGTAGTGGAATGTTGAAGAAGTTAATAGACGGGAGAATGTTGGGCAAGCGAGGTAAGGGCAGGAACAAGATACGGATGTTGGACGGGATGAAGAGAGGAAAGAAGTACACAGAGAGGAAGAGGGACCTGATATAGATTAGTTTGCTAGGTGGAGAGTCACAAAATATTTATTTGATAGTTGTGGCCATCCAAAAACCTTCCTTAAACGGTAGATTACCTAATAATATATATATATATATATATATATATATATATATATATATATACATCCCCTCCCATGGACTACAACCTTGTCGTGGTGGAAGGGCTTGTGTGTTCCGATGACCCCTAGAGCTGTGCTGGCGGGAGTAATAATAATTACTCCTGGAAGGGTTACCCATGCCAGATAGGTCGAAGGTTAGGAGCCAGACGAAAGGTAGTCCACGCAGCGTCTGTTCCTCAGTGAGGCGGCTGCAATGGCGTCTGACCCCAGTGGGGCGGCCATTAAGTGATGGTGTCACGTTAAAAACACTATTGAGGAAGGCAACGGGAAACCACCTCAATTATCATTCCCAAGAAAATATGATGGACGCAAAACAGAAATTGAGTCCTGGCAACTGCGGGACTCGGCCCAAGGGGCCGTGTGTCGTGCCCGGCAGCGGGGGAGGCAAGGCTTCCGCGGACGTCATCCCACGAAATCCTTGCGGGGAAGAAATAACTTCAGCAGGACAGAAGACTCAGAAGAAGGCGAAAGTAGTTAGAATAGGAACCTGGAACGTCAGGACAATGTTGAGGAGAGGCAAATTAGAAAATATTAAGCGAGAGATGGAAAGAGGTAACATAGATGTTTTAGGCCTCTGCGAGGTGAGATGGAAGGATAGCGGGGATTCCTGGAGTGACAATTATAGAGTAATATACAGCGGCGGGGACGAGAGCCAACGAGGGGTTGCCGTAATTTTAAATAAAGGGGTAGGAGGAAGCGTAGTCAACATAGAGCAAGCGACAGATAGAATTTTACTCGTAGAGATTAAAGCAGAGCCGACGAACTTGGTCATTATTCAGGTATACATGCCACCGAGCAACCACAAGGAGGAAGAAGTCGATAGGATGTATGATGAGTTAGAGGATATCATCGCGAGTGTTCCTGCAGGGAAACATTTGATAGTGATGGGGGATTGGAATGCAACGGTAGGCGAAGGAAGAGATGGTGGTGAGGTGGGGGACTATGGGTTAGGCACGAGGAATGAACGCGGAGAGAAAGCGATTGAATTCTGCAGGAGACAGGGGTTAGTCATCACTAACACATGGTTTAGACACCACAAAAGGCGTAGGTATACATGGAAAATGCCAGGTGACTCAGAAAGGTATCAGTTAGATTATATTATGGTTAGGCACAGGTTTAGGAACAGTGTGATAAATTCGCACAGTTTCCCAGGAGCGGATGCGGACTCTGACCACAATTTAGTTGTTATGAAATGTAATGTTCGTTTCAAGAAGGTAAGGCAAGGGCGGCGGGTTAGGAAATGGAATTTAGAAGCAGTAAATAGATTTACGAGGAAGGAGTACCAGCAGGCTGTAGAGAAAATGATGGATGACGGTAAAGAACTGAGTACTATCGAAGAAAAATGGGAATGTATCAAGAAAGGGATATTGGAAGCCGCTAAAGACACTATAGGAACCGTTAATGGGAAAAGGATAAGGAAACCATGGGTAACGGAGGAGATGATTGCAAAGATGGATGAGAGAAGAAGATGGAAAAATGTAAACACAGAGTTAGGAAAAATGAAGTACAAAGAGTTAAACAATAAATTGAGAAGGGCCACAAATAAAGCAAAAGAAGAATGGTGGAAAACGCAATGCGAGGATATGGAAAGTTTACAGAAGAAGGGTGAAATTGGTGCTCTATACAGCAAGGTTAAGTTATTATCGGGAAGTAAGAAGGCAAGAGCTGTGCTAGCAGTTAAAGATAAATGGGGTAAGATAATAGTTGAACCAGGAAAAATCCAAGAGAGATGGAAGGAATATATAGAAACACTGTATGGTAAAGAACTTAGGCCGACAAGGTTAGACATAGAAAAGGAACATGACGTAGAAGAAGATAGCTTAGGTCCAGGCATACTCGACGATGAAATAGAAAGGGCATTAAAGGAGATGAAAGCAAATAAGGCTGTGGGGGTGGACAATATTCCTGTAGAAATGTTGAAATGGTTAGGGAAAGGTGGGAAAAAGGCCATATATGGACTGATTCGTAGTATCTATGAGGAAGGAATCTGGCCGGAAGATTTTGTGAGATCGGTGTTAGTTCCTATTCCAAAAAAGGCAAAGGCTTCGTCATGTGAGGATTACAGAACAATAAGTTTGATATCCCACGCAGCTAAAGTTATTCTCAGGATCATCAACAAAAGGATAGAGACTAAGGCAAATGATTACTTAGGGGATGATCAGTTTGGGTTCAGGAAAGGAAGAGGTACGCGTGATGCCATTGCAGTAATGAGATCACTAGTCGAGAGGAATATAGAATACAATCAGGACGTTTTTGCCTGTTTTGTAGATTTCGAAAAAGCGTTCGATAGAGTGAATTGGGAAAAATTAATGCGTGTATTGCAGAAAATAGGAATGGATTGGAGGGACAGGAGACTGATCCCCAATCTATACATGTCTCAGACTGCTCAGGTGCGAGTGGGGAACGGAGAGTCCGGATGGGCAGTGTTAGGAAGAAGTGTAAGGCAGGGTTGCCCATTGTCACCGGTACTGTTCAACGTATATGTAGAGGAAATGATTAAAGAGGCATGGGAAGAACTGGAGGTAGGAATGAAAGTCGGAAGGGAATTCGTAAAATCGGTTAGGTTTGCTGATGACCAAGCATTAGTTGCTCAGTCAGCCAAGGGGTTGCAAGCATTGTTGAGTGAATTGGAGGTTCAGTGCGATAAATATGGGATGAGAATAAATATTAATAAAACAAAGGTTATGCGATTTTCCAGAAAGAAAAAGGCTAAGCTAAATATTAAAATAGGCGGGGAAAAAATAGAGCAGGTAGAACAGTTTACATATCTCGGAAGTGTTTTGGACCAACACGGTTTAAGTTGTTGGGACGAAAGGAGAAGAATTGCGCTAGGCAAGGAGGCTTTCTCAAGGAGGAGGGAGTTGATGACGGGGACGTTGAGTAGGGATGTTAAGACAAGACTCGTAAAAACTCTGATATGGTGCGTAGCTATGTACGGCGCGGAAACGTGGTCGCTGAAGCAGGTGGATAGACGTAGATTGGAGGCTTTTGAAATGTGGGTGTGGAGAAGAATGGAGAAGGTGAAATGGACCGAAAGGAAAACAAATGAGGAAGTACTAGAAATGGTGGGGGAGGAGAGGGGTTTGTTGAGAGAAATCCTATGGAGGCAGGAAAAATGGATGAAAGGCGTATTGAGCGGTAGTGGAATGTTGAAGAGGGTAATAGAGGGGAGAATGTTGGGCAAGCGAGGAAAGGGCAGGAACAGGATAGGGATGTTGGACGAGATGAAGGGAGGAAAGAAGTACACCGAGATGAAGAGGGACCTGATATAGATTATTTTGCTGGGTTGGGGGTCACAAAATGTTTATTTGATAGTTGGGTCCATCCAAAAACCTACCTTAACCGGTAGATTACCTTAAAAAAAAATATATATATACATATATATAGATGATTTCATCGAAGAAACACGAAAGTGTTAAATAAAAAAAACTTAGACAGCAACGCACAACATTTTGACTTGTCCAGCCCTGAAGATGACTTTGCAAGTTGACATCTGGTTCGTAGATGTTGTAATATCTATAGATGAATTAATATCTTTCTGTGTCGCTTGGAACTATGTCCACATCCTTCTCATTCCTATCTCCGCTCCCCTCTGGCCTCCCTTCTTCCTTTCCTCCTCGACAACCCCTTCTTTCTTCCCTCCCCCACAACTTGTTCTCCCCTTCCCTCGCCCCCTTCTCTCTCAGTTCCACTACCTCTTTCCAGTCAGTCCTAACTAATCCTCCGAGGAAGACGGATCTCGATTCCATCGAAATATAATGAAATAACGAGTGAGTGTTTCTTTTATCGATTCTCATGCTCTTTTGCTAAGTTTATATAATAATATGTATTATATATATACACATAGCGGGTCGCAGTGGTCTAGCGGGTAGAGCGTTGGACTGCTGACCGGAGGGTCCCGGGTTCGATTCCCGGGCAAGGCACTTTGGGCACCTGCAGCTCCATCCAAGCTAGTTGATTTTTCGGGTACCAGATCTTCCTGGGAAACCATAACCGGCACAGGGAAAGGAACTGGCCCCCCTACCCTGATGTGTGAATATTCACACGCCGTATAGGGTATGGTACATGGGTGAGCTCTACCATCACCTACTAAACCGACCTTCGGGTTGATTACTGTGTTTATGGTTTTATATATACACATAACCTAACTAAAATATAATTTACCATTAAATATTTTCTCGGCAATAAAATATTATTTGCAATATAGCTTTTTTAACGTTTTAACGGGTCTTTTAGCTAGAATGCAAGGCAAATCTTGATTAGTCTTTGCTTTTTAAGAAAATATCATGATGCTAACAATTAAGAATGAATTAAGGGACAAATAGACTATATGATGGCTAATTCCATTGTGTAATGAATACAAGTGCCGGGTGATTTGCTGGTTTCATGAATTCATTGGTGAGGTTATTCATAATCGTGTAGGTTAATTTCTCAGAATCTAAATGTGTTTTATTTTGCTTCATATTTTTTATAACGAATTCTTATTTCATTACACAGTAACACAAAACCCATTCCTGACCTACTCCTCGGGATTAAAATTAAGGCGATAAAAAATAAGCGCTCCTCGAAATTTCCTCATGCCAAATTTGCATAACCAAGGTAATGGATCTTGTGAGGTAATTTCTAGGAAAATTATCGGATCTTAACTTATAGACTTTGCTTTGCCATTCAGGACCGACGTTTTCAATGTTGTACCTATTGGCAAAATATTGGCTTCCTTAGGGCAAAGCGTTTGTTAATCAATCAGACAGTTATTGAGGTGCATTCTCCCAATAATCGTAGCCTTTGAGGGTATCAGGTGAAAAACTGTTCTCCTAATAACTCTTTAGCGACTTTAACAAAATAACGTTATTGCAATTTATTCAGTCAATTGATCAAGTTAATTAAAGCTAGATTCCACAACGATTTGAGCAACAACGTAACAAGTGACTTAACTCGCATTTGTACCTTCGTTACTTATTGTAAATTAAGTCAAAGATATTAAAATAAACAATTTTATTAATTCATTTGATTAATACTCTGCTGAATATCCAAATAAATTTGGATAAATAACCAACTACATTCTCTCGAATACGTAAGAATCCCAAAAAGTGATGTACATCAACTTGGGACCGAAAACATTGGCATAAGAAAGGAGGTGTGTAAAGTTGGTGACACGAGTGGTCTTGGACGAATAGAAGGATCTCGCACGCGGATCGGCCAAGAGGTTCTCTACCAAATGATTGAGAGTCCTCATTTTTTAAACAATGTTCCACCAGACTTTTTCTTAGCAGCTTAATAACATTTTGGGTGCCGCATTCCAGAAGGCGTCCGAGGCGTGGAAAACCCTCTGGAAGCGGTGTGGGGACGAAACAAAGATCCTGCTTAGAAGACTTCTGAATGCATACTTTTACTCTGGCAAAACATGTTTTCTAATCGACTCAGTCCTGCTAATTTTAGGGCAGTCCAAGATAGACTAAAAGAAGAATGACGAACCCACTTTTCATACACTTTTTCCGAAAACCCAGCAACAAAAATTGTAACTCCCATTCGGGCATTCTCAAGGTGCAGCATTCAGCCTGTTTCATTGAAGTGTGGCGATTGATTTTGCCTTGTGAATTTTTCCCTATCCCAATATAATGTAACCCGATTCTATAGATTATATAGCGTTAAGATGGTCATTAACAGTATAAATGGTCATGGAAGCAGTCAAAAACTAAATTAGTTTTTTTTATATCAAATAATCATATGAAAGTCTAAAATCTTTTTCTTGCACCACACGTAAACGTGTCTTGTCGGAATTTTCCGCAAAAAAATCAAGCTGTTCCCTGAAAAAACTCCTTTGCGATGTTTTCTGGAAACACGTAAAACGGGAAAGCTCAGTAGCTCGGAGTTGGCCTCGCCTAGTCTAAACATGCCTTGCCCATTAATTTCTTATGCCCGTTTCCATTCGGAATAGTTGAAATAAAATACTTTTTCATTAAAATGCACGTGGACATCCCTTAGGAGCAAACAAAATGTTTATTTTCGTGCGAATATCTGCGGAAAAGGGCGAAGAGGAACAAGGTGCGTGCGCCCGTTCCATCAGTTCGGCCGCCCACTTTGCCATACCTGCAATCCATGTCCTCTCGCCAAACACGAAAGCGACACCGGTTACGATGTTCATTAAAGAAGCCTTTTTAAAAACGAACCCTTTAAATTGCAAAACAAATGTTTTTCCAGTGTTTTCTATTTTCCGTGCGGTAAGAAGTCCACACGTTATCCAGAAGTTACCGCGCTGAGTGATGAAGGCGAATCCTCCTCACCGTCCGGCATCACCTGCTTTTTTAGCTTATCGTATAATTAAAAGGGTGTATTCAAGTACTTGTATTCTGTGTAATAATTATTTCCTTATCCTACGTAACTTATTGTAACAGTTAACAGAATATCAATTGTGTAATCAGGGACCGATTTTCTCGTAACTGTAAAGAAATAAGCTTTTTGCATTCATTTAACGATGTATGAATGAATAGTATATGGATCAATAAATTGATTCGTTTTCCATAAAATTTGACCAATTTTCGAAAATATTATAGACTATACAAATAAAACAGTATCTGGCGTAACTTGGTGGAAAATCTTCATATTGACGTTTTTCAATTAAACACCTGTTCTTTTCCATATGTAACACATTTTATGTGGAAAAGCAAAGTTGTTTAATTGAAAAACGTCAATTATATACTATACTTTTTTGAAATTTTAAACGTCAATTATCTCTGGTTGAAAAGAATGAAATTATAATTTACAAAGCTAAAATTTGTTAGTAACACAATAACTTTTTCTTTGTTTATACTTCCTTTTATGTATATGTACGTATATATGAGTATATTTTTAGCTAAGTTTTAGTGTAAGATAAAAAATTATTTTCCAAGCATATCGCCATTATTTGAGTAATATTTATTTCTAAAGGCCTTTCTAAACAAATATTTCATTATATTTTTTCATTAATTTTTCTGTCAGGGTAACCATTATAATACTAAACTTAATATGCGCGTAAAATAATACCTATTTTAACATTCCGTCCTAAGAATAATTCCTATTTAAATTGCGAATTTGGCAGATATGAGAAATAATTCTCTTTTAAAAATTCTCTTTGGTAAATTAAAAAAAAGTATTCTCGGTTATAAATAATAAAACTCCGGCTGTCGTATTTCATTTTGAGAGTTAGCCCGATTCAGGCAACAATTATTAAGTATGAATTATAACAGTAATACAATGGAATTATAAAATAAATATCCATGGAAAACTAATTATAAAGGAAATTTTGTTTAAAATATACACAACTTTGTAATCAAAAGAATAATTCACCATAGCGTGCATATTTTCGTTTTAAGGCTCACTTTGCAGTTACATACTGTCTACAAAATTAATTAATTGTTTATACCAATATTAATTAAGTAATTTCTTGATTATAATAAACGAACACTGTTGGTAAACATACAATTGACTGTTAACATTTTCCTATATACATTTCCATTAAATTCAACACTGTATCTTTATATGCCTGAGTTGTGACTGCAATTTTCACTTCCTGTTTCTCCTTTAATTTGCCTAATGTATTATACATGCGGAATAAAGTGTCCCTATTTCCAGATAATTCACTTAAAAAAAGATAAGTTTAGCAAAAACGTATTTTTAACTAGAAGAGCCCATGTCAATTATTATGTAAATAATTAATTAAAATGACATTAAAACAATAATATTCGTACTGACAACCATATATATATATATACAAATATAGTAATCTAATGTGTATATGGTTGTCAGTACTGACAACCATATATATATATATATATATATATATATATATATATATATATATATATATATATATGCGGGTCGCGGTGGTCTAGCGGTAGAGCGTTGGACTGCTGACCGGAAGGTCCCGGGTTCGATTCCTGAGCAAGGCACTTTGGGCACCTGCAGCTCCACCCAAGCTAGTTGATTTTTCGGGTACCAGATCTTCCTGGGAAACCATAACCGGCACAGGGAAAGGAACTGGCCCCCCTACCCTGATGTGTGATTATTCACACGCCGTCGGGCTTGGTACATGGGTGAGCTCTACCATCACCTACTAAACCGACCTTTGGGTTGATTACTGTGTTTATGGTTTTTTTATATACATATGTATGTATATATATATATATATATATATATATATATATATATATATATAAATACACTCACAGTATGGATTGATTTTTCGACGACTCGACTGTCGTCACCAGAATATTTTTATGTCAAAGAACGCCGCCGGTAAGCAGCATTTCCGATTGAATCCGACGGTCAACTTTTCCACCGGACGAACGAACTGGTGTTTGGTAGAACGTTCCTTCCTAAAACCGTTTTGTGAAGCCGACGGGACAGGGTAGGCCGCAATGTGCTTCAGGAGATATGAGTTGCAGTACCCTCTCACGCCGAGTTGACGAGATGACGTCAGCCGCTTAGGCAGTAGAATGACTTTTGCCGATTTCCAGAGGGCCGGAAAATGTCCCACGGGGAAACAGGCCGTGAGGAGCGTAATAAGGTGAGGAGAAAGCGTGACAGGCATCTGTCAAAGGACTTCGTTCGGGATGTTGTCCTCTTCTGGTGCTTTATTGGCCCGTAGTCGTCCTAGGGCTTCTCTCAGGTCCTTTTCGGTAACCTTTGGTGCCATCATGCGACTCTCCTTCGTTGTTTCATTCTCTTCAGGAAAGTTAGTAGCGCCAACCTGTACCAGTGGATCCGGTGTCGACGTGAAAGTAGCCTCCAGCATGGTTGCTGAAAATTCAGCCTTTTCCTCTTCCGTGATAAGAGGTGAGTTGATCGGTGGGTC